>OU015765.1:8040553-8102447 GCA_907173295.1 Fagus sylvatica
AAAAGACAAAATTGCAATCTGAAATACCACTTGCCAACCTATGGTATTAGTTCATATATAGTAATTCTGTTAGGTGGGGCAGCAATGAGACAAGCAAAAGGCCTATATTATACAAAGTTGTATATTCCGTTTCGGTGTCCATTCCGGTTTGGCCATTGGAATGGTATATTTCGATACCGGTCAATACTGGCGTTTCGTTTCGGGTTTACCGCTATATATATATATATAAAATAATCATATAGACAATTAGAAAAAATGAATTTTTAAATGTAATAAATAAGGAGTAGATAAGAATGAAATAGTAGCTAATAAAAATCAATGAGAAGGTGGAAGTCCACGTGTGTGGTTGGGAAGGATAACAAGTGAGATTAATGCTTGACAACTTTCATAGTTTTACTGTTTCACTTTTGTCCCATTTATTTAAAAAAAAATTTGAAATCTATTTACAACTCACGGCACTTGAACCAAAAAGGCAAAAAAAAAGTAAGAAAAGGTATAGACTACAGAGAGAGAGCTGGGCGGAAAAAAGGAAGAAGAAGAAGGAAGAAGAAGGAAGAAGAAGAAGAAGAAGAAGAAGAAGAAGAAGAAGAAGAAGAAGAAGAAGAAGAAGAAGAAGAAGAAGAAGAAGAAGAAGAAAGAAGAAAGAAGAAGAAGGAAGAAGAAGAAGAAGAAGAGACTTAGGCGGACTGGATTGGACTGCTGGAGGCGGCAGAAAAAAAGGCTTGCAAAGGCTTGAAACAGGCCGAAATTTTACCGAGGTGGAATTGGGGGGTGTCTCGTACCGGTTTGCATACCGGTACGAGATTTTCCGTCCGTTCTGGCCGGAACGGAACGGAATATACAACATTGATATTATATATATATATATATAGTAAATCAAAAACTAGCCTTTCCCAGCCTGACCTTTACTACTTTGAAGATTCCCAAGACCCTTTCTACTTGGGAGATGATTAAAGACACCATTAACGGGTTCATTAAGCATCATATATTTATAATTCAATTTTGCACTAGTTCAATGGTGTCCCCCTCCCCAAACTTGATTCCCATCCCTCTTCGAGGATGTGGGTTCAATTACTCACATTGTTACACACATACTTAGATTAGGTTAGTTAAATTTTTTTATCTCCATTCCAAAAAAGTGACCAAAAAAAGAAAAAAAAAAAAAGTAAATTGCAAAGAAAATCCCATGGCCGAAAGCCCAAAAAACTTGAGTGGGCCTGAAATTAAACCTGGACTGGGCTTAGAAGGCGTCAAACAATTCCCAACCAGCTCAAAAACCCCGAAGCAAAACCCCAGATATCCCACAATCCATTTTCTGCAAAAATTCTCTCAGCTCTTTCAATGGCTTCCTCTTCGACCACCCCACTACTGTTCTAAACCTCGATTTCCAGGAATACCCACATGCCCTTACTCATGTCTGTCTTCAAAACTCTCATTTCCCGCCACTTCCACACCCTCCTCAAACCTCAAAATCCTCTCTACTTTTCACACAAATCTCTCCCAATTTCCTCACGCTTTTACAATACCACAACATCCTCACCCCATATTGAAGACGACGGAATCGAAACCGAAAATGGGAATGAGAAGCAAGAGAACAAGAAGGCCATGGATGTTATGTTCAAAGAAGCTGTGGGTTTATGCGAAAAATCTGAGAAAAGCGAAAGCGAAGTCGAAAATAATGAGTTGAAGAGGAGATTGAGGGAACTGGAGACAGAGGTGAGAAGGTTGAGAGCGGATTTGAGTGGAAAAGAGAGAGTGAAAAAGAATGAATTGAAGAAAGGTAAGGCTAAGAGTATATATGGGGTGTTTACGAATCAGCCCGGATACAATGAAAGGGTCGTGGAGGAGACAAGGAAAGAGCCACAAGTTTATAAAGAGCTTTCGCCGGATATGGAATTGTTTGTGAATCATTTGTACAAGGAAGGGTATTTCAACAATGCGAATTTCTTGCGAGGGAATAAGTTGGAATTCAGTTGTTTTGAGGATAAGTATAGCCACGATTTTATCAAGTTTGCGGCCGAGAAGTTTGGCAAGGACAATCAAGAAATTGCAAAGTAAGAAAGTTTTACTTTTATTGGCTCTATTTGTTTATATATGCTGTCTTTTATTGTGGTTTGGATGGTTGAGTTTTCCTGTTTATGGGTTTTGAGAAAGAAGAACAATGTGATGTTGTGTATTTATATGTAGAACTCATCTCAAATGCCAATGAGCTCTAGCTCAAATGACACCTCCTCTGCTTGTAATAGCAAGTTAGATGGTGAAGTCATGGTTCAAGACCCACTAGGTGTATAGCTTGCCAATAAAAAAAAAGGGTCTTAGAATTTTTAGCTTAACAAAATCCTATTTTGATGTTGAAGCCTTCAATATATATGTCTGTCTGTGTATTGTTTAAACTAATGGTGCAATCTTAGTTTCAACATGTTAATAGGAAAAGTAATATATGAAGTAGTTTTGAGTTTGGGAGAAATTTATAGGCTGAATAAAAGATTATGATTGTTAGTTTTGTTAATAAATTATGGTAGATCAGTGTACATTTTGATTTCTTTGGCCTAAGTATCCTTTTGTATGCTTTGGTCCTTTTTAATAAAATTCATTATTTATCAAAAAAAAAAAAAAAATTATGGTAGATTGGTTAGTATCTTAGTTCTTTAAACAGCTTTAGAACCTCACATATACAAATTAAAGTATTAGAAGCTAAATGAAAATATCTTAAATGTAAACAATTGTAACTCACAGAAGACAAATGGAAATGCATTTTATAAAATCTTTTCTCTAAAAATAAAAGTGATGAATTGTTCCAAATGGCACATAGTAACTCACGAGTAATCACGTTGACTCATAAAACTTAGAAGGGGGAGGCTTGGGGAGATTGGACGACAGAATCTGTTAGAGTATCATATGGTGTGAGTTTTATCTATTTTAAAAATAGTAGATGGTAGAAAAGTGCACTTTCGGTATGACCATTGGTCTGGTGAAGTTACATTGAAGGAAAGATTTCAGATTTATGTACATATGCAGTATAGTAGTGGATGAAGAATGCTTGGTTTCACTCATAGTTCTCTTTTGAGGAGGACAACATTGGAATGTCACGTTTTGTTATTCTTTTATTTATTTTTTGATCTTTGCTCAAGTCAGTTGAGACTTTCATGGAATTGTATATCAACAGTATTATGTAACTGTAAGGCAGTTTAGTTTTGAATGAATAATATTATTGACTCTCTCTAAAAGAGTTTTCTATTCCTTTTGCTCTTGTATTTTAGAAATCAACAAGACTATTAGACGTCCCTGTTCTTGGTATTTTCAGAGAAGGAAATCAACAAGATCTAGGAAGGTTATGTGTGTTGGTCGCTAGCTTCCCACATTCTCATTTGATGTAATTCATTTGCTTTTTTTTTTTTTTTTCCCCTTTCCATTGCCTCATGAAGGTAATCTTATATTTTTTTTTGATAAATAATGAATTTTATTAAGAAGGTAAGCAAAAAAGGATACCCAGGGCAAAGAAATCAAAATGTGCACTGATCTATCAGCTCCAAAATGGAGTGAATAGAAAAAACACCCAACACCCAACCCCACAACCCAATCAAGTAAAGTGTGAAAGAAAAACAACTTTAGCTCAGGAATAGTTCGTGTAGAATCCTCAAAATGACGAGAATTACATTCCCTCCATAGACACCAAACCAAATGATGAGGAATCATCTTCCAAATCAAGATAGAACTTTGCCTCCCCCTGTTCCCCAACCAGCTACAGAAAAGATCCACCACAGTTTGGGGCATAACCCATTGCACCCCAAACATACCAAACACCAGGGACCAGAGATCCATAGCCACGAAACAATGCAGAAAGAGATGATCTACACTCTCCCCACTCCGTTTGCACATACAATGCCAATCTTGGATAATGAGACCCAGCTTCCGCAAATTATCAATAGTGAGAACCTTCCCCAAAGTAGTAGTCCATGAGAAAAGTGTTGTCGTGTCCCACATCGCCGGGGTGCCCTTGGGTTGTGCACTTTATAAGTCATGGGCAATCCTCCACTTACAAGAGCTCCTTTGAGTGGAGTTAGGCCCATTTGTCTTTTTTCTTGGTATCAGAGCCAACCAGGTTCGCCTCTGGGTTGTTGGGTTGGCCCCCCATTTAGTTCCGGCGTTGGGGGGGAGTGTTGTCGAGTCCCACATCGCCGGGGTGCCCTTGGGTTGTGCACTTTATAAGTCATGGGCAATCCTCCACTTACAAGAGCTCTTTTAAGTGGAGTTAGGCCCATTTGTCTTTCTTCTAAAAGTACAACATGGGGAGGTACCTTAGCCTTCCATATAAGCTTCCAAGGGAATATAATAAAAGGATGAGGGCTTAGAGAACGATAATACCTCTTGACAATAAAGTTGTGATTAGAGGGACACTCCCAACAAAGACGATCCTCCCCCATCCCATTCAATGGAGTAGCATAGATGAGATTCATAAAAGAAGTGAGAGTCTCCAGCTCCTAGTCATGCATACTCCGAAAAAGGATAATTCCTAAGGAAGTCCACTAGACCCAAAAGACATAAGATTTGCTATAGCAACATCCTTGTCCCTAGCAATAGAGAATAGGTCCGGGAAAGTCGTCTTCAGAAGCTCCTCCCTGATCATGCCAAAATCTAATCCTTGCCCCATTACCAACCTTTTTTTTTGATAGGTAACAATAAAATTTTATTAAAACAAGCTACAGATTGTGCATAAAGTATGCACAAGAGAGCTTCTAAAAAATTACATCATTAGAATTAGAAGATAATGCAGAAATAAAAGCAGTAACAGTCAAGTTAGTAGAATAGCTTGACACTTTAGACCACTCAAAAAGATTAGACGCAAAGCAATCCCGGAGTTGGATATCCATGCTTGACACATCTTCGAACGTACAACTATTACGCTCATTCCAAACAATCCACATCAAATACAATGGAACTAGGTTCCAAACATTTGAAGAGTGGCAACCCATACCATTCCACCAACTAAAAAGCAGCTCTGCAACAGTTTGGGATAACACCTAAGATATCCCAAATACCCCCATGATCCAACTCCATAAAAGGCTAACCATAGGACAATGGATTAAGAGATGATCCACTGTCTCTCCATTACAACGGCACATGCAACACCAACTCACCAAAGAGTAACCCTGCTTGGAAAGATTGTCATAAGTAAGAATCTTATTCCAAGCCGCCGACCAAACAAAGAAACGAACCCTATGAGGAGCTTTGGTGCGCTAAATACTCTTCCAAGGAAAAACAACATGAGGAGAATCACAAAGAGCTTCATAGAATGAACAAATGTCAAACCTGCCATTCTGCCTAAGATTCCACCAAGATCCATCCTTAACCTCCCGCAAGGGTGCCTTAGATTCAATCAGGGTCAAGAACTCAATAACAGAGTCCATCTCCTAATCATTGAAATTACTCGTAAAAGACAAATTCCAAACCACCCTGCCATTTTGCCGAACCATCACTTCATTCAGAAAAGCATTCTGATGACATGCACACTCGAAAAGATTGGGAAATGCATCCTTAAGAGCCATATCACCACACCAGCAATCATGCCACAATCTCACTCTATCCCCCTTGCCCACTGTGAATCTCAAGTGTCTGTAGAATTGATCCCATCCCATCATAATACCCTTCCACAAACCACACCCATAAGAACCCCGCACTTGACTAGTACACCAACCCCCATTAACAACCCCGTGACAGGAAGCCACCACCCACCTCCATAATCGATTCTCCTCCACTCCAAACTCCACAACCATTTCCTCAAGAGTGCTCTATTAAGAGACACCAACAAGCGAATGCCGAGCCCTCCCCTGTCAATAGGGGAATATATTGTATCCCATTTGACCAAACTGTGTTTAGAATCCTCCCCAGAGCCACCCCACAAGAAATTCCGTTGAAGTTTCTCAAGTCTCTTAGCCACACTCATAGGAATAGTAAATAGAGATAAATAATAGGAGGGTAAACTAGAGAGCTTACTCTTCAACAAAGTAAGCCGACCGCCCTTAGAAAGTTAAAGTCTCTGCCACCCAGCCAACCGCCTCTTAATCTTCTCTATAATAGGATTCCAGATAGAAAGGGCTTTAAAACTATATCCCAAAGGCATTCCTAGATAATTCATAGGAAGTTGACCAATCCTACAGCACAAAATGTTCGCCAAAGCTGCGAGATTATCCACATCTCCAATAGGCACCATCTCACTCTTGGATAAGTTTACCCTGAGACCTGTAGCTGCTTCAAAACAAGAAAGCACTAGCCGGATATACATAAGTTGTTCCGGTCAGCATCACACATCAACATGGTATCATCAGCATATAGAAGATGAGATATACAATCCTCCTCTGTTCTAGACCCATTCACCTTAAAACCTCTAATGAAACCACAACCCTTCGCCTGCTTAAGCATCTTACTCAAAATTTCCATCATCAGTAAGAACAGCAATGGGTATAAAGGATCCCCCTGCCTTAAACCCCTAGAACTCCCAAAAAAACCAGCTGGAGACCCATTAACCAAGACCGAGAAACGGACTATAGAAATACAAGCTCGAATCCAACCTTGCCATTTCGAACCAAAGCCCATTCTACCAAGGAGATGAATAAGGCAATTCCATTTCACATGGTCATAGGCTTTTTCAATGTCTAACTTACATAGGATACCCGAGACTCCACTTTTTAGATGACCATCCAAACACTCATTTGCAATAAGGATAGAATCTACCATTTGACGACCACTCATAAAAGCATTTTGAGATTCTGAAACAAGCCCATCCAGAACTCCTCTTAGCCGATTTGCAGAACTTTAACCAGAAGCTTGTAAATACTCCCAATAAGACTAATAGGCCTAAAATCCTTAATATTCACGACATTAGGTTTCTTAGGGATGAGGGCGATAAAGGTTGCATTAAGAGATTTTTCAAATTGCCCCTGCTCATAAACTTCCTAAAAAAAACCCATAATATCATCCTGAAGAACCTGCCAACAATGCTGGAAAAAGGCCATAGTAAAACCATCAGGGCCAGGAGCTTTATCTCACTGCAAATCTTGTAAAACCCCACACACCTCCTCCTTATCAAAGTTCTTTTCCAGCAAACGACAATCCTCCTCCCCAATGGTCGCAAAAGGAAGCCCATCTACATCAGGATGCCAAACTTCGCTTTCCTGATATAGATTAGTATAGAATAGAACCATTTGCTCCCTGATATCAACTTCTACATCATAGGAAGCACCATTCACTTCAATAACTTGAACCTGATTTCGTCTTCTATTAGAATTGGCCATCTTATGGAAGAACTTCGTATTATTGCCCCCCTCCCATAACCAAAGAATCTGAGACTTCTGATGCCAAAAAATCTCATCTAAATGAGCTAAATGATCCCAATTAGCCCTCAGCTGATCCCTTTGTACCTGCTCCTTATCAGATAACACTCCTTGGAATTCTTTCTCATCTAATCTTAAGATATCATCCATTACACCCTTCTTCTTCTTCAAGCCCACATCCCCGAAGACCTCTTTATTCCAAATCTTCAAGTCCTCCTTAAGTGCTTTTAGCTTTCTAGCCAACACCAGACTAGGAGGACCGCTAAAGGAGTAGCTGGACCACCACCCTTGAATTTTCTCCAGAAACCCATCCACCTTCAGCCACATATTCTCAAACTTGAAAGCACTCCTACCTCTAGCCATACTACCACTTTCCACTAACAATGGACTATGATTAGAAATAGGACGAGGTAAAAGCTTCTGGCTAACATCAGGAAAGTGATCCTCCCAATCAGCTGACACCAGAACCCTATCAATCCGAGACATTAATGGCGAATCTGAGCCACTACTCCAAGTGAAAGGCCCACTTAACAAGGGCAAATCAATCAGATTGGCTGTGTCAATAAAGTCAGAAAAATCTGTCATGGCCAAGGTGAAACTTGTGCAACCCAATTGCTCTCTAGGATATCGAACAACATTAAAATCCCCAAACAAACACCATGGAGAAGACCAGTGATTCCGCAACCTCAAAAGCTCATCCCAAAAATAACTACGCATAGTATCCAAATTAGGACCATAAACCCCCGACCCTGTCCAGACAAAGCCATCATCCAGACTTCTCCATTGGCAAGAGACCGAGTACTCCCCAATATAGACATCTATCTTCTCCAAAACCTGCTTATCCCACATAAGAATAATACCCCCAGCCGTATTCACAGCAGGCAAAGCCTCCCAACCAACATATACATTACCCCACAAGCTCCTAATCAACCTCTGATCCACCACATCTAACTTTGACTCCTGAAGACAAACTACATCCACTTTCCAATCGCGTAATAGATTTTTCAAAACTTCCCTTTTGTGGGGATTATTCAACCCTCTAATATTCCAAGTCAAAATTCGAAGCTTCATAAATAAACACAAACATCCCGGCGTCACTACAGCACTAGCCTAATGTCTAAGACTGGCCACCTTTTTCCCCCCATAATTAACAGTGGAAATAAGATTCCGTAATTCACGAGTACCTTTTTTAGTTTACCTTGTGGGTTTGCGAGGGCCTGGAGTATGTCTACCTTTCTTCCTTTCTGCATCGATTCGGCGCAACAAGGCAATACATTCAGCTTCAAACCTTGCTATCGGCATACCCACTAACTCACCAAAATCCCTATATTTTTGTTCAACCCATAAAGACATCGCCTCTTCTAGGGCAAGAACATCCTCTGAGTATTGATCCGTGAACTCAGAAAAACCCATTGGAGCGATTTTGGCCAAAGGTTCGTAGACGAGAGGACTTTGGGTTCTCTCCGAGTTAGGCCTGGTACTCCAAGCTAAAGGGAGAGATGGAGAACTACTCCCTCTAACCCCGTCGAGCACCAGCGGCGGCGAGACCTCAGTACCGACCTCCTCGTACACCATTGTGTCCCCCGACGTGACACACTCCACCCCAAGCACGTCGGAAACGGAAGTATGAACCACTAAATCTCGAACCGCCTCCGTTGTAGTTAACCCATCCTCCTCCGACCCAGAGAAGCCATCCACCATCGCAGAATCGTCATCGCTCAAGTCCATCTGACGAGTGGAGGATGTACAGTCCACTTTCGAGCTTGACACCACTCCGTTTTGGTCAACCAGAGATGGGCTGGGCCGTGTATGATTTTCCAATTGGTCCACAAGGCCCAAAAGGGGCTGGTTTTGTTTAGATACCCAAGTTCCTTTACCGGCCTGTGGAGCGACTTCACTCACCTGATGCTCGTGGGCTTGAGTCTCTTCATTGCGGGCCTGTTTTGGGCCGTTAAGCAAGGCCCATTTGGCTAGCCTTAAATTTCCTTCACTAAGTGTGATACTCAACGTTTTGTGACGTGGCTTCCAGATAAAATCACATTTGTGTGTAGGGCGGGGAGCATCCGCCAGTAATTGAGCCCGCGATTTGGGGTGATGAATCCCCTCAACTGGCGTTGACCCATAACCGTTACCAATTCCCTTCCTCAAATCACGCTTCCTCCCTGAATTGACGCGATCTCCATCATGACGCTGTCGACCCACGGCGGAGGAACCCATCAGGGGGGTTTTTCATTCAAGAAAAAGCAGCGGAGCTCCTTAAAAAAAATCCACCCGACACCGCGACATCCCTCCGGTACCCTTATTCCACCTTTTTGAGACCCACTGTGAAACTCCGAGATTTCAATAAAGGTACCTCTGTCATTCTTCATGCCACTGACCTCTATTGTCCGATACCCATCTCTAAAGAATTGGAGAAGACCTTGAGTATTAAAGTGTGGATTGAGTAACTTGCTCATCAGCTCAAGCAACCATTTCAGACCAGCGTGACCCAACCAAATTGAACCTTGAAATCTACCTCGGCATTCCTTAATATTATACGGATCAACCATTCTGCTGTCAAAATCCAGAAAAAAGGTCTTAGCCCCTAGGTAGAAAACAGCCCTGTTTGCCCAGTCGCTAAAGGTTTGTGGAATGGTTTGGTTGAGAAGTGTTTTATCGGTAAGGGTGGGGGATTGGTGTTTATGGAGGTCTGGGTTTTTGGGTTTAAAATTGGAGTGGGATTTTGGTTGGTTGTATTGCTGGTGGTGGGGTTGAGTGATGTGGGGTGTCTGTGGAGTCGGAAAATGCCATGGTAGAGGTGTTGTGTAAAGCATTGGTTGGATTGAAGGGGGCCCAAACAATGCAGTTGAAGGGGGGTTGAAGTAGAAAGATGGTGGTATAGTGCTAGATGGCGGTGGAGGAGGTGGTGGTCGAAGCCATTGTGGTGGGGGATAGGGTTGGGTGGGAGGGGGAAGGGGGAGCGACATGGGATTCACCAAATAATAATAATAATAATTTGATAATTTGGGGATTACCAACCTTCAAGTAGAGATGCGTCGAAAAGAGCTCCACTCTTTTCGAATATTTTTCCACAAACTCACACCATAGGGACCTCGAACGTCTTTAGAGCACCAACCACCCCAAAGACTCCCATATTTTGCATCCACCACCTGTCGCCAAAGAGCTTCCTGATCAGACCCATAATGCCACAACCACTTACCTAAAAGAGCTTGATTAAATCTTCTCAAATTTCGGATTGCCAGGCCTCCACTACAAATTGGATTGAAAATTTTAGGCCAACTCACAAGATGATACTTAAACTCCTCTCCTAACCCACTCCAAAGAAAATCTCTTTGAATCTTTTCAAGCCTTTGAGCCACACCAACCGGAATAGGAAACAAGGAAAGAAAATAAGTGGGTAAATTTGATAAAGTACTCTTTATCAAAGTGACCTTACCCCCTTTAGATAAATATAACCGCTTCCACCCTGCAAGACACCTTTCCATTTTCTCAATAATTGGGTTCCAAATGGTGATTTCCTTGAATTTACACCCAAAGGAAGCCCTAGATACTTCATTGGCAGCGAGGCAGAGAAGGTAATCTTATACTGTTAGTGGTTGAGCATCAAAATCTGTTCTTGGCTCATTCTTTAGGAATTATTATCAAATTTATAGCTAGCCTGAACAGTGCATATGTGAGTTTTTGATGTTGAAGGAGACGGGCAACAATTGAAAATTTTAGGTGACAATTCTATTATTGTTTGTTACCAACAAGTTTAATTTCAAAGTTAGGTCAGCTAAACTACAGCCTTGTACTGCCTTTTATTATCCTTAAGGTTGGTATGATCATCTCCAAAAGTTTGGTGCTCAAGAGATTCAGGGCTTTATAGACATTTGTTTTGAACTATAAATGGTATTAGATATATTCTCCAGTAGGTTTATCTTCTTTGAAGGAATTGCTATTTACAGAAGAAAACTGATACTTTGAATTTCTTCAGTGTACCCAGTTACAAGAAGATGATCATAGCAGTAACATAATGGTGTGGCCTTGTAATCTGGTTCTGTGCCTACTTCCACGATTTTCTACTAGTCTAGTGGATATTGCTGAGAGAGGATAAATCAACTGTAAATCACACACAGGTTTTTTATATAGCTAGTTTGCAGCAATCCTGTATAGAGTATGAAATATTGATAGAGATAGTAAAATAGCTTACCTTAAATTTCTGAGTCACAGCATGAAGATAATAAATGCTTTATTTATTCCCAGTCCTTTGTTTTCATTGATCAATAAAACTTATTACTTATCAAATTTTTTTTATTTTTTTATTCCCAGTCCTTGGAGAAACCACTTCAAACTGACATACAGTTGAGCATTAGTTCAGTGTTCTAGTTCTTGCAATGAACCCTATTTCTGAGATAAACCTGAGTGGCTGAGCCAATCTATAGCATGATGTGCTGCTCAAAGCTTATTCTGAATCAAATAGCCCCAAGCTCATGGCAGTGTCTAGTATTTAAAGGCCTATTTGGAATCAACAGTCCTAGATTCCTCAACTTGGTCAGTCATTCTATGCATTGCGAATCTCTGAATAAAGATGTGAACTTGGTTGACGAGAACCCAATACAGCATATTACTATATTAGGAGATCATAGATAGGCAAACTTTGGAAATTGGTACGTGACTATGTGGTGCCAGTTGGTCAAACGTTTCTAGATCATTCTAATGGTTTTTTGAGGTTTTTATTAATAAAATTTTCACTATTTTTGTTTTAGTTGGTAATATTTTCTTATATTCATCTAAAGTGATTATGTTGTTTAATTAGTGATTTATGTTGTTTAATTTACACAATCATGGAGCTCAAGTGTTTTTGTGTCTTTTTTTTCTTCTTCAAGCGTTGTTGAAGAAACCAATTTTTTTTGTTATTCAACTAGACTCTTCCTTGGTGTCATTATAAGTTACAGCTATTGCAAGCTCAGTGTACTATGCATGTTTAAATTAATTTAATGGCGAGTATGCTCATTGCATGTAATGATTTTAATTCTGAAAATCAATCAATAAACTAAAGTCTATTTGGCTAGGATCTCACAGGCTTTTAGTGATGAAAACCCTAAGTCATATATTTTGTTCAAATGCTCACATTTTTATTGATGAACAATGCTGTCATTGATAGCTTGGTGAAGGTCTTTTTTTATTTTATTTTTTTTCAACCTGAGGGATAGGCTTTCAAGTTCTTTATTTTGTACTTTTCATTATGAGAATCAGTATGGTTTTGAAGGACAATGTTTTTCTTCAAATTGGTTTGGAAGAATCTCCTCCAACACATTATGTAGCAATCAGATGATCAATCACATGTATTTTAATTGCATGTCATATTAAGCGATTTCAAGAAGTCACTTAATTATTAAATAAGTCATACAATTAAAACTGAATGTGGATGATCATATAAATTATCATAATTTGGAGGAAAATTCTGTCCGCTTTTGAAATTATCTAGTTCAATATATCTTTAAAAAGGTTGATACTAATTATTCAAATTCCTATTAATAACAATGAAATCCAGCATCTTGATAAACTTCAATTTTGGATTCACAGATGGTTATCAGGCAGTGACTTGAAAAAGGTTGCCCTCTTTGGTTGCCCTTCGCTTACAAGAAAGAATGTCTTTTCTGCTAAAAGTCTGCGAAAGTATTTTGAAATTCAAGAAAACACTGTAAGACAATTTCCCATTACTTTTACCTTCTTTCATTTCACCTCACTATTCAATGTAAAATTTATAATGTTCTTTTGTTCTTCAAATTTTCTGTTCACTCCCAGGTTTGTAGTAAATGCATTCTAAAACAATCGTGCAAGTTTGTGAATCAAAGTGTGTGGAGAGGTGACTCCAAGAACTTAAATTTGGCTGTTGTGATGAGGGTCATCACGTTGTATGGTTTGGAGTTGGTGCCTCCAGAGCTGGCAGTGCTCGATGAAATAAAGCATTGTGTTAGCAGATTGCTGAAAGGAGGTTTTGAAACTAAGTCAAACTATTTCATGAGAGAATACTTTAGGATCTGCATGTCTTTCTGGGTAATGGAGGCTTAAATCACACTTATCCAACAAGAAAGAAGAAACAGATGTTTAAATCACACTGTAATTGGCTTTCTCCCATTTATTATGCTGATTTACTGTGTGAATTCTACACACCTCCTCCCCCATTGTATTTACGGGAAACACTTGGGTCTCATCACGGGGATCAGTGTTAATTTTGATAAAATTTGTATGTTTTGTAGTAAATATTGTGTCCGTATTGATAAATGTGTGTTTATTATTGTAAAAATAAAATATATGAATTTGGGTTGAATTAATGATATTTGTGATAAAGTTAACTTTACTCTAAAACTACACACATTATACAACACTCGACAGACATTTTATCAAAACACATAACATTTTAACAAAATATACACAAATATTATAATTTTTTACACCTTCGATGAGACGGTCCCGCTGTAGGACCTAAGAATTTTCTTGTATTTACAAGGCTAGTAAGTAATGATAAAGAGTAGAATCAATGTGAGTAAACCTCCTAAAGTTCTAATTTTGTCTTATTGACTCCTAAGATTTAAGAATTTACCAAATTGACCATTCCATTTATATTCCGGCAATTATGGATGATGGAAAGTGGTCATGTGACCATATTATTATAATAAATTCATTTTAAATTTTAATTTAATATAAAATATAAAATATAAAATATAAAATTAATTATTATTTTTTTTAAAGAGGGTGGGTTTCGTTGGTTTTTGTAGGGTGGGTTTCATGGGTTGTTGTGATTTGTCACCCGCAATAGGGATTTCGTGCCTCGTGATGAAATGGAGGGTTGTTGTGACAGCGAAGATGGAGTCACTTGATCGATTCGCTTTGGTGACAACCATTGAGAACGAGTGGTTCGCTATCTTCCTGCTCTTGGTGATGATGATGTTTAGTTTCTTTTTTCTTTATCTTAATTTCATGAGCTATGGGAATCTCTCCCAAGATTTTAGAGAGAGAGAGAGAGAGAGAGAGAGAGAGTGTGTGTGTGTGCACCTATCTCCACCAACACAGGTGGATGGTGGTTCGATGGGAGGTAAGAGAAGTTTTTGTATATAATCTAAGCGTTTTGATTTGGTTGCCAAGGGTGCTGATCTGAAACAGATTTCTATAACTGAAAGTGGCCAATATCACCAATGCAAAGTTTATCTAAATAGAGAAGGAGCCATTTGGCTGGGACGATGTGTTATTGAGAATATTCCTAGGGAGAAGGAATAAGCCTTTGTGAGGATGAAAGGCGAGAATGAGAAAACGTATGTAATTCGGCGAGGCAATAATAATTATGGGAGATATATAGAAGCGACAGAAGGTGGCAGGGGTGGGTGGTGATTCCCGAGGGACATCGGAAAAGTAGGTGGTTAGGTTTCAGTAAGGAACTCTAGTTACTATTGCACCCTAGAGATTATCATAACTCCAACGGGAAGACGCAGCAAAGAGAAGTCGTGGTTCTTGATGAAAAATTAAGGAATGTTCAAGGAAAAGCTTATGAGATCAGGGGACACCGCACTTATGTGGCTGTTGCTCGAAAAGAGTTGATGGAGAAGAAAGAGATAGTAAAATCCAAGGGAGCGATTGGGGTGGTGCAACCCATTCCAGTACAGGAAATCTTGTTTCGGTAAGCAATCAAGCCCCTCCACAAATTTCGGTTCAATCAAAGATTCGCATGCCGTTATGATTCTTTCCAAATTTAAATCCAGCAAATGATAGACGCAAATTGGGGGGTGGTTTAACTATCAGCATAAATGAGAAGGGAATAAGGTGCGTATCGCGGAAAGCTAAAACCGTTAGTCAACCATGTGACAAGTGGGTACCACGTGTCAACTTAATAGATCTTATGTTGGGTTCACATGGACCTAGGCCGCCAAAAAGTGGGTTCTCCTTCTCGGCCTACTTTTGAGTTTGGCGAATCATCTAGTTGTGCAAGTAGCGGGCATGAACTTTCAAATAAGGTGGGTATTGGGCCTGACTCAAATGAAACCCCACATTTGGTGAACCGACCCAATAAGGCTCTAACAGCTGAGTTGAGTCTCATGGAGTCTTCTGGAAGTCACGATGAGCTATCGAGAGATCCGCGACACCCAGTTGAGATTCTTCAAGCAAGGGACTGGGTATTACAATTGAAGGATGGGTGTCGAGTGGTGCTACAGAATTTTATACACTTATCCTAGACCTAGATAGAAGATAGTACTATTGGAGTTTGTCGGAAGTTCATGGCGAGGCTAGGGTATGGCAAATGGTGTCGTCGATAGTTACTAGGCAGTTAGTAAACAATCTTTTGGAAAAGGACGTGGAGTGTGAAGGCTCCAAGGACGGGTATTCCGAGTCGGAACTGGTCATAATGATGGATTGAACAAACGCGATGGTGGTCAAACCTCTCTCAATGGTTTTTCCTTCGCTGTCAAGTATGATGGAAATAGAAAGCCTGGGGTTTGACCAGAATAACCCATCGGCGCGGGTTTTGCAACAAATGAAAGTGTTTGGGAAAGTTTTGAGGGCTTTTTTCTAGGGGTACGAGGGGGAGGTTATGGCTTTGCTCCAAAAAATTGAGATGAGAAGATCACAATAGAATGATAAGAGGCCAATCTCTAAAACGAGGCAATCAGTCAGCAAACAGGGGACAGAGGGAATTGCGTGGCCTTCAAAGTTTAGTCAACTACAACCCCAGACCGATTGATAGTTGCAGAAATTCCAGGGAAGGGGCGTTGATGCTGTATCAATGAATTTAAATATTATTTCCTGGAATGTGCGAGGCATGAATTATAAAGATAAGCTTATCCATATGCAAAATCTTATCAGGATGTGGAGGGATGATGTTATCTGTTTTCAAGAAACTAAAATGAGAGAGATTAATCGTCGGGTGATCCAAAGTTTATGGGGTAATTTGCACATTGACTGGACAAGCTTGGGGTCAAACGGTGTTTCTGGTGGAATCTTGCTGATGTGGGACAGGTGAGTAGTAGAAAAAGTGGATGAAGCTGCTGGTTATTATTTGTTGTCTTGTAAATTTAAAAATGTGTTAGATCAATTTGAATGGATTTTCTCAGGGGTTTATGGTCCAAATGTGGATAGGGAGATGGGTATTCTTTGGGAGGAATTGACAGATTTGATAAGCTGGTGAGATGTTCCTTGGTGTATAGGGGGAGATTTTAATGTTGTCCGGTTCCCTAGCGAAAAGTCTATCATGCCGGGATTTACTCCTAGTATCCAACATATTTCTGATTTCATTGCAGACTTTTGATGGATTTTCCTTTTGAGGGTGGCATATATACTTGGTCTAATAATCGGGAGACAACATCGATGTCCAGGATTGACAAATTCTTGTTCTCTCCTGCTTGGGCTGATCATTTTGGACTAGTCAATCAACGGAGACTTCTGCGGTTACTGTCTGACCACTTCCCTATTTTGTTGGATTACGGGTGAATAATTGGGGGGAAAATTCCGTTTCGTTTTGAGAATATGTGGCTCAAGGTGGATGGCTTTGTAGAACGGGTTTGGGGGTGGTGGAGTTCTTATACGTTTCCAGGCTTGCCAAGTCATATCATGGCTAGCAAATTAAATCTCTCAAGATGGACCTAAAGCAGTGAAATTTGAATGAATTTGGTAATATTGATTTTCAACAGCAAAATATGCTTTATGCTTTGCATGAGCTGGAAGTTATTGGAGAAAATAGGGTGTCATCGGAAGCTGAAAAAAGTGAGAAAGTTAGGATGATTACTGATTTAGAGAAGAACCTTTACTTGGAGGAAATTTGTTGGCGACAATAATCTCGGGCACTGTGGTTAAAGTAGGGTGACAAGAACACTAAGTATTCCATAAGGTTGCAACCTCTCATAGACGTCACAATGCTATTCAACATTTGTCGATTAATGGAGTTCTATCTTCTAATCAAGTTGCTATCAAGGAGCAGATTTCGGGATTTTATTAGCACTTATACACAGAAGAGACCAACCGCCGACCTATGTTGGATGGCTTAGATTTTTCGTCTATTTCGGTAGAAGATGCAACCAGGTTGGAAAGGCCATTTGAGGGGGAAGAATTTTTTAATGTGGTGATTAACATGAAGGGTGACAAATCTCTTGGTCCCAATGGTTTCCTTATGGCCTTTTACCATGCTTGCTAGCCTATTCTGAAAGAGGATTTGATGGATGTGTTCTTGGAGTTTCATACATTTGGTACTTTTGAAAGAAGATTGGATGCCACTTTTCTCACCCTTATTCCTAAGAAGGCCAATGCTGTTGAGGTAAGAGATTTTTGGCCTATAAGTTTGGTGGGTAGTGTGTATAAAATTTTGGCAAGACATTACCCATGATTCCAGGAGCCTATGAGAATGCTTTCTTTGGAAGTAATATGGAAGAGGACGGCGGTGACAACTCTGATGAAGATGATGATGATGAACATCCGGAGGAAGGAGAAGTGGTCATTAAGTTTCCTCGTTGTTGACACCCCATTTTGCAACTATTAATTTTACTATTTTACACTTTAGTGCATAAAGGATAAAATGGTAATTTCACAAGCTTGAAAATTCAAAGTTGGTCCATAAATTTAAAATCATATTTTAAGTGATCAAAATTGAATTAATAATGAGAGTGCATTTTTCCAATTGGAAATCGGACCAAGATTTTATCAAGGAAATAAATTTGTTTGGTTGAAATGATATTTACCATAAGCTCATATGCATAAGATTACTTGTTAATTAATTTGATTGGTCCTCTAAAGGATTTAAAATCAATTAATAAATAATTCCTATTGGTTTAGAACACCTTAATTATTAATAAATTGATTAAAATCAAGAAATCTCGAATTGAGCCAAAGAAATACTTCTAAACCCATTAGAAGTTGACCAAAGGTGAAAAAACCCGGAATTATCCAAAGCCCAATTTGAATTTGGATTCCAGCCCGTATACTGATCGGTATTTCAACCATAACTTTTGACTCAATAATCCGATTGAGTCGATTCAAATTGGGCTGGAAAGTTGACATTATGAGCTACAAATATGTGTCTAATGCCCATCTCCAAATTCGAATTTTGAGAGGGTCAAAATGGGCCCGCAATCAGGGCCTAAAAATTAGTCAGAATTTCGGGATTTTCATGAAGTATATCCAATTTCCAAAACCCTAATGCACTCCCATGAGGTCCAAAACGTGGGTAGGTTCATTTTAGGGCTACCATATAAATAGAAAATATTCTCATTTTAACAGGGGGTTGGAATTTTCATCGTTGATAATCCCAAATAAAATTCAAAAGAATATTTGTGAGTGATTAGGGTTTCTAATAAGAATATAAGCTATTCTTATAACCCAAGAGATTATAAGAGGCCACCTCTTGTAATCTTAGTTCCAATCTCCATTTTCTTTAACCTCTTTTAACCAAATTTAACGGTTTTTCCCTTAAGAATCAACTTTTAGGTTGGATTCAATCGAATCAAATCAAGGAGCTCCCTTCCCAGCACATGCAGGTACTTCTTTTCCTTGTTATTTTGATTATCCATTTGTTAAAATATGATTGTGTGATTAGTTGTATATGTTTTTTTTAGGATAGTTTTATTTTTTAATTCTTTTTTTTATATGGAATTTATTTGATTAAAATTTTATGACTTAGGAGCATGTTAGGATGAAAACTATAGTTTTAAAATGTTAAAAACAACGGAGGAATCGGTTTTCATGAGAATCAATAATTGAACTCTTGGATTAAAATTGATCGGGTCCCAATTTTTACCTGGGTACCGAATGAGCCAACTTGGGCACCGATTGACACTAGGAGAGGCCCGATTGGTTCCATCTAAGTACCGATCGACATTAGTATGTTTGTCTTCTTGTTCTATCTTTTAGATTGTACATTAGGACACAAAGCCTTGTACTTTTCTTTTTCTTATATTGTATCTAAGGCAAAAGCATTGCAATTCATTCAATTTTCCAAAATTTTTGTATATTTATTCATTCAATCAATAAACAAGAAGTATTCTTTTCCTTAGTTTTTATGTAAAAGCTAAGTGGCGACTTCATTGTAAATTCCTCTAAAGATTAGGATGGAAAACAGTGTAAAATCATCATTTTTGAGAATTATGTTTAGACCTTTATGGGTTAAAGGTCGTGGTTCTCACAGTAGCGACTCCACTAGGGACTTAGAGGGCTAAACTCTAGTATAGGATTCCTAGTCTACAGTTCACAAGTTGTTTGCTATTGTTTGTTACTCACTTTGATAATTGTCATTTTGTATATCATGCATTGCACGTGTGATTTTGCAATGTATGTTGGTTAGCCTGGAAGCCACGGTAGTAGTAGCCTTGGATCACGGTCCCCCTCGGATGCGGGTACCCTTGGCCAACCTACCACCCCATGAATACGTACTCTTGACCCTTTTGAGCAAGTTTATAGTGGTAAAACATATTGTGAGCCTTTGATGCCCCTCGCATGCATTGGTGGGTATGTTTAGCCTAAGTAATGGGGAACCTTTTTAGACTACCCTCTACCCTCATGTAAAAGCCCATTTAGATTTTTCCTCTAGGATGGTTCAACCCGATAAAGCGTGTATTTATGATTGCTTTTGTTTGAACCTAGGCCCAAGTCCAATGCTTGAAGCCTTGTTTGCTCTTGTTTGAACCAAAGCCCAAGTCCAATGCTTGAGACCCACTTGGATGTTGTTTGAACCCAGGCTCAAGTCCAATGCTTGAAACCCATATGAACTTAAGAGAATTAAATCCATCATTGAAGTGAATCAAAGGCCCAAAAGAGAAAAGTTTCTTAACCAATCACTTTTTGAAGGCAAAAATCAATCAAGTCCGATGCTTCAGGCCCACATGACTTTAAAGAGAAGTCACATGATTCTAAGAAAATTCAAAGCCCAAATTCAAAAACTTAGAATCCACCTAGTCATGTTAAAAAGAAAAGCCCAAGTCCTATACTTGAGGCCCATTTGGTCATTTCAAAAAAGAAAAAGAAAAAGCCTAAGTCTTGTACTTGAGGCCCACTTGGTCATTTTGAAAAGAAAGAGTTCAAGTTTCACTATTGGGCCTATGCTTAAAGAATGGTTTAGGAATCCAAAGTAACATGAAAAGTGAAAGTCCAAGTCCAAAGCTTGGGCCCAATTTTTTGAGAAAATGATACCTAACCCAACAAGACATTGATTGGATCAAAGGTCCAAGCCCAATGCTTAAGACCAACATGACTTCTATTGAATTGAAGCCCAAGCTCAAGGCTTGAGGCTCACATGATCTTCCTTGAACTTAAGTCTGACCTTGCATGAATCAAAGCCCAACCCCAAGGCTTGAGATTTACATCACTTTGCTTAAATTGAAGCCCAAGCTCAAGGTTTAAAGCTCACCTGATTTTTCCTGAATGAGTTAAAGTTCACATGACCTTTGTTTTTGAATCAAAGCCCAAGTTCAGCTTTTGAGGCTCTCATGACCTTGTTGGAATCAAGACCCAAGTCCAATATTTGAGACCCAAATGACTTTAATAAATTCAAAACCCAAGTCCAATGCTTGGAACCCATTCAGTCATTTTGCAAAACAAAAAGGCCCAAGCCCGATGTTTGAGGTTCACGTGATCTTGTTGGATTAAAGCCCAGAGTCTAATGATCGAAGCCCTCATGATTTTTGTTTGGAACCAAATGAATGAAAGCTCAAATCTAATGGTCCATCCATGAGACTTTGTGAAAGAAAGTCCAAGTTTGATAGTCACGATCCATTTAGCTAATGGGTCTAAGTGCACACAATGTAAAGGTTTAGATCATGTACCAAACTGACAAATGGATTCACTTACAAGAAAAGTCAAAAGCCCAACATCATTTCTCCAATGCCCACAAGAATCAAGTTTGACAGTCAAAGGATCAATTCGAAGAAAGCTCACCCCAGTTTTTTCATCATCAGATTTCTCAATGGACCAAGAAGACTCCAACAATGCCATGGAGAACTCAAGGGACTGGTCATGCCATTCGAGACCTTATTGACCAAAAGATCATTGCTCCATCTTCACCAGGCGGCCAATTCAACTTTTGTTGAGCCAAGTGATCACTTAACAAGCTCCCAAGCCAAGATCCCATCCATGGGGTTTTTCTAACTTTTTTTTTTGGTTTAAGTTCATTATGTTTGCTCATTTGAATTCTTAGGAACATGTTGCTTAGGTTTTGATTCTGAACTTATCATAGGAATGTTTGTTTGATTTCCTGTTTACATTTTTCATTTAAAAAAAAAAATCAAAAAATCAAAAAAAAAAAAAAAAAGAAAAAAAAACTCTCTGTCCAACTAAGGGCATGGGCCCTTAAGTTGCCTTCAATGAAGAATTCTGAACTAGGGGCATGGGCCCTTAATGACTCCCAATCTCCTCAAGGCTCAAAGCCTAATAGTCCATCCATTCATCCAATACTCATTGGTCAAGATCTCTAACCACTGCTGGTTTTCAAAATGTGCATATTCAAAATATATATATATATATATTGTGGATTGTTTTTCAAAAGAAGGTGTTCTTTCAAGATCAAGAATCGCTCTTCTACTAGAGTGAGTAAAATTCAAAATTTTCAAAACAAATTCTCAAATTGTGCATAAGGAAATATCTTTGATAAAATCTTTTTGCAAATCATGAGATACCATAGCCTTACCAATCAATTTGCATAAAGAAGGGATTAACTTCATTTAATTCATGTAAGGATCTTTGCTCATAATTTAGAACAAAAGGGAAAGAGATCCTAAATGCAATCAAGGAAAAAATCACATGTCATTTAAAGTTCAAAATCTTGCTTTGAGAAATTTTGGTGTCATAACATTGGGTTGTTACTTCTTTTTACTGTAAGAGGATTCTATCAAGAGATGCCATATCTTTGTGCCGATAAAATAACATTACTTGGGATAGGAGGCCATCTTTAGCTCGACCAAATCATCCCAGAATTAACCTGTCACAAATCAATCCATTGCTAGCCCATTTGAGCCTATACAGTTAGCCTCTTTTTTTAAGAATCCATATATAACAAAAAAAATTTGAACCTAAGGGTGGGAAAAATCAAGTGTGCACATACTCAAACCCATTCTGAGGAGGAGTCAAACCCAATGCTCGTATGCAAAAGAGCCAACAAAGGAGGTACAGATGTACCAAAGATTGAAAAGAAAGTGTGGTGATTAGGGGCATGTTCAAGACCCACTTTGAAGAAAGGTCAAATCTGAAATCTTAATTCTCACCAACTATGAGAGATTCATGTTAAGCTCACATGAGAGTCCAACAAACTATTCTGACAATGAGTGACATGAGTGTATGAGAAAGCAAATAATTATGAAAGAAAAGTTCAAAAAGAAGAAGAAGAAGAGAGACCCGCTAGGTTAAAAACCCGAAAGGGCGACCTAGGCAAAAAAAATAGGACAACCCGGTAGGTTGAAAACCTGAAAGGGCGGCCTAGGTAAAAGTTAGGGTTTCATTAAAAAAAAAAAAAAAAAAACTCAAAGAAGAGATTGAAAGCTTGAAGAGAGAAAGGAAGATGAAATTCCCTCAAAACCAAAAATGAGAGTCCATCAAAGCTGGAGAGCTAAATAAGAGAATTGAACAAAAAAAAAAGAACGACTTCACACAAAGGAACAACCTGAATGAAATAAAGAAAGAAAAGAAGAGACTTTCAAGAAGCCAATTCAAAAGCAAGCACTGATAAAAAGGGAGAAAGCTCCTCTAATGTCTGAGTTTTAAGTAATGCACACTTAGGGAAAATATCCAAAATGAGATTTTGAGCCTTTTATATATCCTTCATTTCAAATACCTGAACCCAGCCTACATTACAACTTATGAATAAAGACATCCTTGAAGTCTTAGTAGTTTTTAGGCACAACTCTTGTGATGATTTCTCTTAGATTGAAAAGAAAGAAAGCCCGAGGTAGTCAAGCGCTACTGGCAAAAGATCTTAAAAAGGAAAATTCTCAAATTAGGGGCACTCCCCTTATTTGATCTCAAACAAAAATTCCCAAGCTAGGGGAACTCCTTTTGTTTGTCATAAAAAAGAAATGAATTCCCAAATTAAAGGCACTCCCCTTATTTTTCCTCAGATAAAATTCTCAAATTAGGGACACTCCCCTTGTTTGCTTTCAAATAGGAAAAATTCTCAAACTAGGGGCATTCCCCTTGTTTAATCTCAAATGAAAAGAATTCCTAAATCAGAGGCATTTCCTTTGTTTATTCTCAGTGAATACCCTCAATTCTTCAAACACTATCATGCACATTCTTTGATTGTTTTTAAGGATTCAATCTCATAATGCTCAAAGTAAAAAAGCAAGGTTGTTTACTTGAATTGAAATGACCTTGATCCTTCCTAATAAAAGAGAATGTTTTGGCTATTGAATGTCATGATCAGCCAAAAGACCTCTTCGAAGGGACTACCTTTCGCTTATTTGAAAAAGGAAAAAATGATTTTTTCTCAAAACTGACAAGAACACCACATTGCAAAGAAAGGTTTCTACACCACAAAGTTTTAAACGAAATATTCAGCTAATTTTCAAAATTTCTCTTGAATAAGCTCATTTTGAAATTATCATGCAGACTTGATCATAGGTCTCCATCATCACTTTGGTTGACCAAGTGTCTTCCAACAACTCTTGAACTACGTCTGGACCTGATCCTCCCAAAAGAGGTACGTAACCAGTCTATTGTAGACTCGATCCAATCATTTGCATAACCTTTGGATAGGTCCCACTCTTGAACTACATCAGGACCTGATCCTCCCAAAAGAGGTATGTAGGCAGTCTATTGTAGACTCGGTCCCAATCATCTGCATGACCTTTGGATAGGTCAAACTCTTGAACTACGTCTGGACCTAATCCTCCCAAAAGGGGTATGTAGGTAGTCTATCAAAGACTCGGTCTCAAATTTGCATGACCTTTGGATAAGTTTAACTCTTGAACTACGACTAGACCTGATCCTCTCAAAAGAGGTACGTAGGAAGTCAATCAAAGACTTGGTCCTAATCATCTGCATGACCTTCGGATAGGTCAAACCCTTGAACTACGTCTAGACCTGATCCTCCCAAAAGGGGTACGTAGGCAGTCTATTGTAGACTTGGTTCCAATCATCTACATGACCTTCGGATAGGTCCAACTTTTGAACTATGTTTGGACCTGATCCTCCTAAAAGAGGTACATTGGTAGTCTGTCAAACGCTCAATCCCAAGCACCCAAACGACCTAAGCTTAGGTCTAGTTGAGAACTTAAAGTGATTGACTTGAAAATAGTTCACTTGCACAAAATTTTTTCACAACATGTCTAAACTATGGGTACTGACCTAACATTTTATGTGTTCAAGCATGTTACACTAAGGGCATCGGCTCATCTGTTCTGTTGGCCAACATGACTTCCTTGGCAAAATATGCCCAAACTAGGGGCATCCACCCATCTACTTTGTCTGCAAGCATGATCTATTTGACATTTTTGTCTCATATGTATGACACTAGGGGCATACACCCAATTAATAATCGAAAAAAGAAGAAGAAGAAGTTGTTTGTTGTCTCTTATAGGTTGTCAAAGTCATCCCATTAGACCATTCATCAACAAGATTTCACTCCATAGAATGTTGCCACATCTTCATCAAAATACCGTTCCCCAATGGAAGCACGAAACCCAATCCTCCAAGGAATAAGCTGTCATCATTAAAAGAGAAGTAGGTCAGGTAAGCATTGAAAAGAAAAGGTAAATATTTCTAACCACACATGCCTTAAGCAAGACAAAACAAAAAAAAAAAAAATTCAAAACTTACCCCAACTTTCACACAATGAAACGTATGAAACTCAGGGTCTTGCAACAAATTAAATTCAACCTTATCGACATCCAAAGCGTACTGAACCAACTTTTGCTTCCTAGGATTAATTTCCTCAAACACCCCTGACACATATACAAAAAAGCCATCAAAACTAAAAGAAAGAATCAAATCAAACACCATCATGAAATCACGAGATATTAACCGAGCTTAACTCAACATAATGAAGACTTAAAATTGACCAACCAAGTTAAAAATCACCACAAATAGCAATTCCAATTCAAAGAAAACAAATTCAAAGCTTAAACATCCAAACATGAATCAATTCATTAATCCAAAAGCAAAACCACTGCACCAAGTTAACAAACCATCAAATCTCAACCAAATGGAGCCAATCCAAAACAGCTACCCATCTCAAACTTAATCAACCAAACTCAAGAAAATCAAAACAACAAAGTTCTTTAAAAAAAAAAAAAAAAAAAAGGATCATTGGCCTCAAAAGTTACAAAATTTCAGCAAAACCAATCCAATTTGGCCATACCCATTTTAATCAAACAAACCCAATCATACCCATGATCACAAAGCAATAACCAAACTCAAAATTTCAGAGACACATCAAGAAACAATAAAATCAACTCAATTGTGAAAAAAGCCAGCCCAAATAAACAACCAAAGTCGAAAAATAATTTCAAACTTAAAATCTGACCCTGAGTCAATCAAAATTCCAAGCTCCAATCTTGAGTTAGCATCCATTTTGAAATGCAACCCTAAGCCAATGACCTTGAGTCAAATAACCAACACAAAGATTTTAAGCCTCAATATGAGCAAACTAAAACAATTTTTAAGCTTCAAAGATGACCAATGAACAAATCTTCATAATGGAACAATCTCAAAGAACAAAATTTTAAAAAAAAAAAAAAAAAAACCTCCACGGAAAATCTCAAAGAATAAAAAATTCTTCACAATGAGAATCTCCAAAAATGCTAACAATAAAAAATCTTAATGGAAAAACTTCCTCATGGACAAATCTTCATCAGCACTTTAAATAAAATCTTTAAAATCAATCATTTAAGCCTCAAAGACAAGCAAACCACCTCTCAATCAAAATTAATTTCTGATCCTGAGTCACCAATCAAAGAATAAACCTTGTCCTCGAATCGTACAAAAATAAATAAATTGAAATTCTTGACCTACAGTCATCCACTGAAAGCCAAATGTAAATGAATCTTGACCTTGAGTCATCACCAAGAGAATAGAATTCGACCCTGAGTCGAAAATTAAGAATTGACCCTGAGTCATCATCCAAATTAAAAAAAAAAAAAAAAAATTGACCCTGAAGTGGAAAATCAAACCTGACCCTGAGTAAAAAATCCAAGATTATAATTGTGACCCTGAGTCAATGTCATCAAAGCAATATCTCTTCCTGGAGCACTCTAAGGAGGTTGCATCCAACAAAATTTCTTCTTGGGACACTCTACGGAGGTTCCACCCCAACAACATATCCTTTGAGGCAACTCTGCGGAGTTGTATTCTCAGAACACTTCATTTGAGGCAACTCTTCGGAGTTGTATTCCCACACTTTCATTTTAGGCAACTCTGCGGAGTTGTATCCTCACATCACTTTCTCTTTGAGGCAATTCTACATAATTGTATTCTAAAAATATTTACTTTGAGGCAATTCTACAGAATTGTATTCTCAAAATATTTCCTTCAAGACAACTCTCCGGAGTCGTATTATACAAAAGTCTCTTTGAGGCAATTCTGCGGGATTGCATTCTCAAAATATTCACTTCAAGACAACTTTTCGAAGTTGTATCCCCACATTTTTTTAGAGCAACTCTACGGAGTTGTATTTCCTCAAAACATTTTCTTTGACACAATTCTGCGGAATTGTATTCTCAAAATATTTTCTTTGAGGCAACTCTGCGGAGTTGTATTCTCACACTTTACTTTGAGGCAATTATGCAGAATTGTATTCTCAAAACATTTCATTTGAGGCAACTCTCCAAAGTTGTATTCTGAAAACACTTCCTCTTTGAGGCAATTTTACGGAATTGTATTCTCAAAACATTTCCTTTGAGGTAATTTTGCGGAATTGTATTCTCAAAATATTCCCTTTCAGGCGATTTTACTGAATTGTATCCTCAAAACATTTCTTTTTAGGTAACTTTGCAGAGTTATATTCTCAAAACACTTCCTTTGAGGCAATTCTACTGAATTGTATTCTCAAAACCTTCCCCTTTGAGGCAATTCTGCGGAATTGTATTCTCAAATTTTCTCTTTTGGGACAACTTTGCAGAGTTGTTTTCCCACAAATGTCTGAGTACATTATATCCTCACATGAATAAATTAATGGTCACAAAATGAGATGTCGTACTTGCATTGGTGATTATTTATTGCATAAATTCCACCAATGAGGGGCATCTGTTGACACCCCATTTTTCAACAATTAATTTTACTATTTTACACTTTAGTGCATAAAGGGTAAAATGGTAATTTCACAAGCTTGAAAATTCAAAGTTGGTCCATAAATTTAAAATCATATTTTAAGTGATCAAAATTGAATTAATAATGAGAGTGCATTTTTCGAATTAGAAATTGGATCAAAAAACTAAGATTTTATTAAGGAAATAAATTTGATTGGTTGAAATGATATTTACCATAAGCTCACATGCATAGGATTACTTGTTAATTAATTTGATTGGTCCTCTAAAGGATTAAATTAAAATCAATTAATAAATAATTCCTATTGGTTTAGAACACCTTAAAATGGTAAGTATTCATGCACAAGATATTTATCAAATGATAATTCTTAAATTGATTTATTTTTAATTAATGGGTTAATTATTTTGACCAATAATTATCATATTAATTATTATTAAATTGATTAAAATCAAGAAATCTTGAATTCAGCCAAAGGACTTCTAAACCCACTATAAGTTGACCAAAGGTGAAACAATCCGATTATCCAAAGCCCAATTCGGATTTGGATTCTAGTTCGTATACTGATCAGTATTTCAATCATAACTTTTGACTCAATTATCCGATTGAGTTGATTCAAATTGGGCTGGGAAGCAGACATGATGACCATCTCCAAATTTGAATTTTTAGAGGGTCAAAATGGGCCTGCAATCAGGGCCTAAAAATTAGTCAGAATTTCGGGATTTTCATGAAGTATATCCAATTTCCAAAACCCTAATGCACTCCCATGAGGTCCAAAAGGTGGGTAGGTTCATTTTAGGACTGCCATATGAATAGAAAATATTCTTTTAAGAGGGGGTTGGAATTTTCATCGTTGATAATCCCAAACAAAATTCAAAAGAATATTTGTGAGGGATTAGGGTTTCTAATAAGAATATAAGCTATTCTTATAACCCTAGAGATTATAAGAGGCCACCTCTTGTAATTTCAAATCTAATCTCCATTTTTTTAAAACCTCTTTTAACCAAATTTAACGGTTTTTCCCTTAAGAATCAACTTTCAGGTTAGATTCAATTGAATCAAATCAAGGAGCTCCCTCCCCAGCACATGTAGATACTTCTTTTCCTTGTTATTTTGATTATCCATTTGTTAAAATATGATTGTGTGATTAGTTGTATATGATTTTTTGGATAGTTTTATTTTTTAATTCTTTTTTTTATATGGAATTTATTTGATTAAAATTTTATGACTTAGGAGCATGTTAGGATGAAAACTATAGTTTTAAAATGTTAAAAACAATGGAGGAATCAGTTTTCATGAGAATCAGTAACTGAACTCTCGGATTAAAATCAATCGGGTCCTAGGTTTTTACTTGGGCACCGATTGAGTCCCAATTTTTACTTGGGTACCCAATGAGCCAACTTGGGCACCGATCGGCACTAGGAGAGGCCTAATTGGTTCCATCTAAGTACCGATCTAAGTTTTATTAGGATTTATATTGTCTAGTATAGAAAATATTTTCCTATTGATTCTGCCATTGGTTTTGATCTTAACATGTTATGTTCGGTTGTCTAGATGTATGGTTAAGGATATTTTCATGAATACTTTCTATAGGTGGGTGATTAATCACATTTATTCATTTTGTTTTGCATGTGCTATATATGATGTCACATCAATGCGAGTCTGGTTTGTATGCATCGAGTTGTGAACTATAGATTAAGGGTTTTCAAGAGACTGATTTAGGTTAGGTTGAGTGGGTGCCTAATACCTTCCCACTCAATCCTCTAGTCCCCGAACCCCATTCTTTAGGGGAAGTAGATTACTATGTTTGTCTTCTTGTTCTATCTTTTAGATTGTACATTAGGACACAAAGCCTTGTACTTTGCTTTTTCTTATATTGTATCTAAGGCAAAAGCATTCTAATTTATTCAATTTTCCAAAAATTTTGTATATTTATTCATACAATCAATAAACAAGAAGTATTCTTTTCCTTAGTTTTTATGTAAAAGCTAAGTGGCGACTCCATTGTAAATTCCCCTAAAGATTAGGATGGAAAACAGTGTAAAATCACCATTTTTGAGAATCATGTTTAGACCTTTATGGGTTAAGGGTCGTGGTTCTCACACTTGTGAACTTAAACAAAAAATCAGGGCCCCTTGGAGCTTTTCCCTGATTGTTAAGGTCTTTGGCCATTCGATTGGTTATGTTTTTTTGGTTAATAAGCTTAAATCTATGTGGAAAGCCTTTGGGAACTTCTCTTGTGTGGATCTTGGCACAGGGTTTTTTCTTATTAGATTTAATTTAAGGTCTAGGTTCGAAAATGTTCTTAAAGGTGGCCCTTGGTTTATTGGGTAGCGCTTCCTTTCTCTCAGACTGTGGGTCCTAAATTTTCAAGCCTTTGAAACTTCTGTTTCTTTTGTAGCGGTGTGCGTTAGATTACCTGAACTCTCTATTGAATATTACCACAAGGATTCCTTGCTCCGTATTGGAGGTGGTTTAGGATCGGTGTTGCGTGTGGATTTTAATACGGCGGCTGGAACTAAAGGTAGATTTGCGAGGATTTGCATTCAACTTGACCTCGAGAAACCGTTGGCGAGAACAATTATAGTTGGAAAAGCTAGACCCGCAGTGATTTATGAGGGTATTGGATTGCTTTATTTTCATTGTGGGAAAATTGGTCATCATCGAGAATGGTGTTCTAACTGAGTCTTTGAAGAGCCTGAAAATATGCTGGTGGATAATTGAAACAAGCTGAGCTTGGAGGAGGAAGATAAGCCCAAAGGCTTTGGTCCTTGGATGCTAGTGTCGCACAGAAAGTGACAAACAAAGCTAGCTATTAAGCGTGAGGCTAACACTGCTATGCCTGATCATTCTAACGACAATGGGGGACAAGGTTGCAGTGGTAATGGATCAGACATGTTTTATGCTCAAAGTCGTGTTAACACGTATAACTGTTTTTGATATTCTCCTTTGGAGAAGGGGAAAAAGGCTTAGGTTGGTGGACTTAGTGAAAATAGCCCTACTAGGCCTGCTAAGCTGAAGCATTTGAGTAAACCTGTTGGGCTTAGTGTTTGCAAAAGTAGCCCAATTTTAGTGGAGAACTCCCTTCAATCCCTACCGTTCGATCCTATCTTTTCACTTAAAGCAAACCCTAGCAGTAGTACCTCTTTACAGCCGCCTCCCTCATCCACCACCTCTTCCATTTCTCTTCGTCCTCAAGCTCCTAATCCCTAAAGCTGTAATGGCAAGCACTCATTGGGATGTGATTCCAATATACAAGGAATCTTCGAGTTGGATGATTTGGTTGGGGGGTCGGATTATTCAGATCAACAAAGACGTAATTGATTTGATTCAAAAGGATGCCAAGATAGCTCAGGCATGGTTAGAAATAGCTCCGGCAGTCCTAGTCAAAGATTGTCCTAATCTCCCTCTCCTAACAGACATGGTTTGGCTGCAAGAAATCAGCCCATTTTGGAATTTTCTCATGGATGTCCCAAGAATAGACGGGATCCATTGTCCAGTAAGAATTCATTGTCAACCATTGCCAGAGCAGAGATTAATTTAATTTCTGGAGGAGGTATACTATGCAACACTTCCATAGTTCGAAGAGAAGAAAGTGTTACTTTTGATCCCAATTCTCCTCTTTTGGGTTGGAAATTGGAAGGCACTCAAGTTAGCACATCCAGTGAAGTGCATTCCTCATTTCGAAATATTGATCCGTTCCTCATAATTGAGGGGGGAAGGGATTCTATCTTACCAATTTGCAATGGAAGCGATTCGAAAAAATCTGTGGGAGATGTGGCCAGAGAAGGCATGGAATTCACTAGAGGCGGAAGGCACACTGTTTCACTCACAACCTTCCATTTATGTCATCCAGTGAGATTGGTTTGAATATACTCACTTGGAATTGCTGAGGAGTATTGAACCCATGTTCCGAAAAGTTTTGCTTGACATCCTAAATATAAACAGTCCAGAGATTCTTATTTTGACTGAGAATAAACTCGGTGGTAGTAGAGCTGCAAAGTTAGCTAGATCTTTTCCTTTTGATGGGTTCCTTATGCATGAATACTATTGGTTTTGCTGGGGGTATTTGGATCCTGTGGAAGATAGACGTTGTGGATGTGGAACATCTTTGCTCTATTGAACACGAAATTAATGTGCTAGTTAAGGTAAGAGGCTCTAATTATCTATGGTTACTTTTTGTCCATCTATTCTAGCCCTTGTAGGTCTGAACGTGGAACTCTTTGGGATAATCTTAAGGTCATTGCTGGGCTTCATAATTTGCCTTGGGTCATGCTTGGGATTTTGATGATATTCTATCTTGCAAAGAGAAATGAGGGTGCAACAAACCTTCGAATAACAAAATTTTTAAATTTAGAAATTGTTTAAATGCCTGTAACATGATTGATTTGGGTTTCTCGGGACTTAAATTTACTTGAAGTAATTGTTATGATATTAGTTCCTTGATTATGGAATGGCTTGACAGAGCCTTGGCTAATCCTGATTGGAGGATTCTCTTTCCTGAGGCTTCTGTCTCTCACTAAACCCGTACCCATTATGACCATTGCCCATTTATTTTGACTCTATGTCCTCTAATTCCTCATATTTTATCTAGACCTTTTCGCTTTGAGAGTATTTGGCTTTCTCACTCTGAATTTCCTAAAGTTGTTGAACAAGCTTGGGCTACTCCAGCTCCTAATTTGTCGGTTACTTTTGATATTTTTGCTTCTCTTTACATTGTTTGGAACAAACTTAATTTTGGCAACATTTTCCAAAGAAAGAATCGTATTCTTGCAAGGTTGAATGGCATTCAATGTGTCTTGTCTTCCAATTCTTTGGAATCTTTGTTCAAGATTGAGAAGTCTCTTAGAGAGGATTATTTCAAAGTCCTCAAACTTGAGGAAGACTTTTGGGCTCTTAAGTCTAGAGTGGGTTGGGTTGTGGAAGGGGATAGGAACATTAAATTTTTCCATACATCCACCCTTGTACGTAGGAGGGTTAATAAGATTGTTAGACTTAGGAATTGTGTTGGGGATTGGATCACGGATAGTGATCTCATTCGCCTTCATATTCAGTAGGGCTTTGTTGATTTGTTTTCCACCTCACACCTCCATTCCCCGAGTGGTTTTTGCCTCCCTCCTTGGGCCCCTAGAGTTTTGGATTCTAAGGCTTTGTCTCTCATTGCTCCTATTGGTACCATGGATGTTAAGCTTAGTCTTTGGCCTTTTAAGCCTTTTAAAGCCCACGGGCCTGATGGGTTACATCCGCGGTTTTTTCAAAAGTGTTGGAATATTGTAGGTAACTTTGTTGTTAGTGAGGTTAGGAAAATTTTCTCAAGTGGGAGAATGCCTAAATATTTAAAGAAGACCTTGATTTCCTTGATTACTAAATTCCTTGGGCCTGAAACACTCAACCAATTTAGACCTATTAGCCTTTGCAATACTGTTTATAAGATTGTTACTAAGATCATTGTGAGTAGGCTTAGGCCTATCCTTGGTAACCTTGTTTCCCCTTTCCAGGCAGCATTTGTTCCTGGTAGAAGGGGCATTGATAATGTTATTATTGCTCATGAGCTAATTCACTCTATTCATAGGAAAAAGGGTAGAGTTGGTTAGTTTATTCTTAAGCTTGATTTAGAAAAAGCTTATGATCGTCTTGAATGGGATTTCATTCGTGAAGTCCTAACTTTCTTTTAGGTTTCCCCCCAGCTTTGTCAATCTTGTCCTTGAGTGTGTCTCCACATCCTCCTTTTCTATCTTGGTTAATGGAGGCCAGTTGGAGACTTTTAAACCCTCCAGTGGTTTTAGACAAGGAGGAGATCCTTTATCTCTCTATCTGTTCATACTCTGTATGGAGTATTTGTGTCTCAAGATTCTTGAGGCATGTGATAACAATAGTTGGAAAGCCATTAAAGCATCTAGGAGTGGCCTTGTTTTCTCTCATCTATTCTTTGCTGATGACCTCTTGTCTTATGCGGAGGCTTCTATCAGTTATTGCCATACTATTACTAGAGTGCTTGAGGATTTTTGTTACCACCGTAAAAAGGTGAACTTGTCTAAATCCAAGGTTTTCTTCTCTCCTAATGTAAACCCCAATCTTAGGCAGCATTTGTGTGGTATTCTTGGGGTCTTTAGCACCCCCAATCTTGGTAAGTACTTGGGGTTTCCTCTTAGGCCTAATGGGCGTAGCACTAGGGATTTTCGATTTCATTGTGGAGTAAGTTCAAGCTAAGTTATCCAGATGGAAAGCTAAGCTCCTCTCTCTTGCAGGTAGAGTGGTACTTATCTAATCTCTCACCTCTTCTATTCCTGCTTATTATATGCAAAATGTTGCTTTGCCTAGTAGGATTTGCACTAATCTCGACAAACGTAATAGAGATTTCCTTTAGGGTTCCTTCGTTGATAGGAAGAAAATGCACATGGTTGGGTGGGATAAAGTTTGTAGACCTAAAGATCTAAGGGGTCTAGGATTGTATTGTACCAAATCTAGGAATCTTGCTCTTCTTGCTAAGCTTAACTGGAGAGTCATGGAGGATTTTGATGCCTTATGGGCCAAAACTTCAATATCTAAGTATTGTCCTAGTGGTATTATGGATGAGAGGTTGAGAACCCGTAGGAGTGGGTCTAGTAATTGGAAAGGTTTAAAAGTGGGTCATGAGATTTTTCGAAAAGGCATTTGATGGGTGGTTAATAATAGTCATTATGTTTCATTCTGACATGATTTATGGTTTGGTGATAGACCCCTTTGTTGTCTGGTTTATGGACCTTTATCCCCCTTGAGGATTCTCTTTGGGTTTGTGATGTTATTGTGTGATACCCCAAAATTCTGATAAGTGTGTGTTTGCTGAGTTCTACATCAGGCAATTATTGGGTCGAACTGGGCTTTATTAACAATTGCAAGGAGCCCCAATTGTAACTTGACTAGTCCTATTGGGGTATAAGCGCAGTTGTGGTTAGCGCTTTCCTTGGGTTGTTACAAATGGTATCAGAGCTTAGGTTATGATTCTGTAGATTTTATAAAACTCAGGTTATGATTCTAAAGAATTTATGAAGTTCAGGTTATGATTCTGTAAACTTTGTGGAGTCAGGTTATGGTTTTGTAGACCATGTGGAGTTAGGTTTTGATTTGTAAACTTTGTGGAATTTAGTTTATGATTCTATAGACTTAATGGAGCTTAGGATATGATTTGGTAGTCCTTATGGTAAGTTTCAATCTATATGGGTCGTAGACAATTCATAGTAGGACAAAGAAAAATAATTTGAGGTTGTTGCTCTGCTAAAAATATATTCAAATGAAATTTTCAGGGTTTTACAAACAATAGAGTTTGAATATGTTGGATTTTATTGGGTTTTTATGTTAAAGTTTGATTTTCATTGAGTTTAGATCATCGTTGGTTAGGTTTGATTTGTATGTATTGACGGACAATTCAGAGACAACTAAATATCTAGCATTTTGGGATTATGTTTTGTGCTATCAGAAGTTTAAGTCTCTTATTAGTTTTGACATAATTGGAATCCGTAACATTCTAGTATTATTTTATATTGATTATAGGTTAAGATGTCACCATGTAATATGAGATATATGGACATTCCCAATGACACGCAATAATGGACTTGGAATGTAACGCCCCGAACCCAAAGCATGAGTTCGACACGTGACAACGGCCGCGCACCCATAAGGCGTGCCTTACAAGTGTGCCAGGCCTTACTAACAAATTCTAGAAAGAATAATATCTTGATATAAAATCTCCAAATAAACATAATAACCAGTAAGCTCAAATGAATTAAAATCCATACATTGCTGTCTCCAATCTTAATAAGCAAAAGTCTATTACATAAGGTTCCTAAATAACATATAAGAAATACTAATAATATGCCTAGAAGTCCTTCTCACACAACTCCCCCGTAACGTCCGAGCTAGCTAATCCTCAGAATCTGAAATGGGAAAGAAAAAGGGGGGGTGAGCTGGGAGGCTCAGTAAATAACTATAGTTTGAAAATGGTGGATCAAGCATATATTCAAATAAAATATATAAATGTTCATAGGATAAATTTCATAAACTTAAGAAATATTTCACAATGCAGCGGAAAACTATATATAAATTTCAATAAGTTCGAAACATCAAAAGTCTCAATTTACTCAAAGTAACGAAATCAATTAGATTTCAAATGTTTAAGTAAGACAATATGACTATGGTCACGCTATATCCCCGTGACTAGGCCCAGAACCACACATAGGCCGGTGGTAAGCCCCAGAAGAAACTAGTTTCTGTGCCAACGTTTACCCCCATTGGCGGGGTCCAAAGCATAGTCAAATGGTTCAGATTCAATTTCATATCAGTCAATGTCAAAAGATCATATTCAATAAAATCACAGTTCGAACAATGGTTGGTTCTTTTCACAAAATTCAAAAAGTGCTTGATCCCAATTGAGAAACAGAATTTTCCAAATAACTAACTAATTCAAATACATTTATAATATTTCAAAAAGAAGAAACTCTAATTCTTTTCTTTATTTCAATATATCTAAAATAATTAAGATAATAATCTGTAATGAAAGGCAAATAAATATTTCATAAATAAAATGGGGATGTTTTAGCAAAATATAATCAGTTAAGAAAAGAGTTACTTACCTTTACCAAGCAAGAGATCTTGTAATACTCTCAATCTCTTCTTTTCAAAATTTACAACTCCGATCCTAAATCAATTGTACAATGACCAAACTGCATCAATTTATATAAATTACACTGTTTACTTAGCAATCGATTGGTTAACCAAATTCTTATAATGGTACCCGGCCATTTGTGAAGCCCTCCAAAATACTAACCTTCCCTAACCTTGACACCTCAACTTCCATATAATTTATCACTCAATTGTAATCAAGACTATTTAGCATAGTTATTAGAAAGTTTACCTAGACATATTATCCAACTAGGTGCTAAAATACCCAAACATTATATTTATGCTATTTTCACTTTGAACCAAGACATACTAGTGACAGACGTTATCTTAGAAAGGTATGAAAAAGGCATTTTCTATCATCCAAGAAACCTTTCTTATACATTTCAGGATTTGCAGTAAACCGAAATTGATAAAATTAAAGTCACGTATCACCAATTACCAAGAATGACTATTAAGTATCCTATAGTTTAGAACTCACATCGTATTTCTACACTTAAACAAAGTCATCTATTCCTCACCTTATCTGATGGCAATGATAATCTCAACGCAGTCTCACCTCTTCCAAAAATTTCAACTCGTGTCAAACGACAACAACCTCATCCATTTTGAGGTCCTAAGCAAACTATAAATCAATGTTAAATAAATCAATTAAGAAAAGGAATATCTATAGATTATGGATTTGGAAAGAGATCTGGTCACACCCACAAAAAAATATTATCACAACCACTACTTTTGATCAGAATCAACCTCATCAACGTGGTTTCTTTCCCTATACCTCAATGACAATTCCAAAATCAACACTACGCTACGTTGACAACCAAGAGCAAACAATTGAGTCTGAAATCAATAAAAACTGAAACAATTGAGCATCTATTAGGCACAATCAGACCTTTACCAAATCTCACACTAAAAATATAATGTGATTACAACGATACCTATAGAACACTTAGATTGCTTCACAATTGGCCGGTCACCAAATTTACTAAAAAAATGTTTTAGAGTTCTTACCTCAAGAATTCTTCAATCTGTCTCCTCTTGAAACCTTTCAAATTCTTGCCGTCAAAAAGTGTCTATTGGTATCCAAATAAAGTTTAGAAGTCTATTTATACTACTAGGGTTATAACCCATTTATTTTTATTTCTAAAACTCCTAAACAAATGATTTATTTGTATTTTCACCCTACACTTGAAATTTACTAAATTACCCACTTAAACAAAAACTCTTTCCTTTTTGAATCCTTTGGGACCGGGTATTACATTCTCCCCCACTTATAAGAATTCAGTCCTCTGAATTCGTTCCAAATTGAACGAGTTCATCACACTTCCACTGCGCTACTCTAATGCCACAAATTTAATACTGTCAATAAAATTTCCTTACTCATCCGTCACAGTATACAAACTACTAAAATATGAAAGATCTTTCAAATACACATAACTATTACCAAAGTAATTCTTTAAATCCCTTCCATAACGAATAAAATTATAAGACCTATTTTTCAAAGATAATCCGAATAATCTGTAATTTATCACTAGCTAGTCTAAAATAAATAAAAAATCTTAATGAGTCTCCAAAAGTATAACAAAAGAAAATCCATGACTTCAAGGTGCACATAAATCACTAAACTCTAACAGCCATTTAATTCTATATCTCAAGATTAAATAATGTCTCCATTCTCTTGTAAGCTCAAAAATGTTTCATGATATATCCATATATATTTTCTATAACACAATTTGTAACTAGAAGGTATCCAAAGTCTCCTTACATATTTCACTTAAGCACTAATATGGTGCCTACGTCATAAAATACCTCAATCATAGAAATTATCTTTTGCAATTAAACCATATTTAGATCACCCCTAACTTCTAGATAGTCAAATATGATAGTACTTAGGCTTATCTCTTTAAACAAATCAAGTTCCTCACAATATAGAATTATAGTCTCTAAGTGCTGATTGACTAGAAAGGACTATGTCCACCGTGTCACCTTTATGAACAGAAAACTTTTTAGATCACTAAATAAAACAGCCCAAATTTTCACCTTACTAGAAAGTAAGCCTAATCACCTCACTCTTTTAATACCATATAACTTCATAAGTTCTAAAACTTTTCCACTATAAGATCCAAAGTGTTACAATTGAATACACTAATATGCCTAAAGTTTTGAGAAGAAAATATTATCAACCGTCCTTCATCAATATCTAATTAAAGTCGAATGCTAAAAACTCAAGAATAACCTCTAACATTGCTTTGTTGATTTTTATGTTCCTGAATCACAATTTGAGTTTTTCAATACCTTTCATTTTGATAGCATCACTCTTATGCCTCAAATCAAAATTATTCTCCTTTTAGAGTTGATAAGACTACACCATTGTAAGGCCAACGTCAAAGCAACCTAATTATACTCAATGAGATTGATCCACGAATGAAAGGTAAAATTCATATAAGATTTATATCGGAGACAACAATTACTACTTGGGAAACATGTCTTCATAAATTTCGTTTTTCCTCAAATTACTTTGTATATAGAAATTCCCAAGAGACCCTAAGTATCAACTGAACACTACCTTAATGTCATTCTTATAGATTTCCCCAATCACACATAATAATCATAAGGGACTAAAAACGAATTTTAGATCTTCTCTATCCTTTAGATACTATAGTCTAATACAATTATGTTTTCATTTAACTCCTTAAACGAATTTATTCCTTCATAATTCCACCATCAAATATAAACTTATAATTCTCACTTGTATAGGGTTTGAAGAGACAATGTCTACGGAAAATTGTCAAACCTTTGAAAAATTCCAACAGATTACTTTAAAGCTTAACTAGGTACGAGACTCAAAAAATCTAGAACCAGTAAAATCTTTCAATGATCAACTCACACTTGTAATATCAAACTTTAACCTTTGAAAATCTCCAGCACATAAATCTTAGAGGGAACATCTGGAAACTACTAGAATCTTATAAGCTTGTTGCATAAATCTATCCAAAAAAAAATTATCTTATTGAGAAGTTGGTCCAATAACCCAAACTTATGTACTATAAAAGTAGTAAGTCCTAAATTCATGTCAATGTATACCTAATTATCACGAACAAATTAAAAATGGCATTGTCTTCCAATTGAACTTAATAAACATCTTATCAAAATTGAGCCCCTAGTTAATAATACCACTAACCATTGCATTCTACACCATCTGTAAAATCACAATTTGTCTTCAATTGAAAGATCCAATTCATTAACTTCATATCAACTAAAAATCACAAATGTGGTATTCAAACTTTAATCCTTACAATGTTGAACAATTCCCATGCCCCAAAATAAAAATCAGGAACTCAACTTTGTAATAGCGGAATATATCCCATAACAGGTATTAACTACCTCTCATAATTAAACTGATACTAATTCCCTAAGTCAAGCCTTTTGCATTCTACAAAACCTATAATATCACAGTATTCATCATATTGTCAGATTCAATTCACCAAGTTCATATCACCTCAAATCAAGAAATCACATTGTAATAATACAATATTAACCTTTAGAAATGCATACGATTTCCATGTAATACCCGGTCCCAAAGGATTCAAAAAGGAAAGAGTTTTTGTTTAAGTGGGTAATTTAGTAAATTTCAAGTGTAGGGTGAAAATACAAATAAATCATTTGTTTAGGAGCTTTAGAAATAAAAATAAATGGGTTATAACCCTAGTAGTATAAATAGACTTCTAAACTTTATTTGGATACCAATAGACACTTTTTGACGGCAAGAATTTGAAAGGTTTCAAGAGGAGACAGATTGAAGAATTCTTGAGGTAAGAACTCTAAAACATTTTTTAGTAAATTTGGTGACCGGCCAATTGTGAAGCAATCTAAGTGTTCTATAGGTATCGTTGTAATCACATTATATTTTTAGTGTGAGATTTGGTAAAGGTTTGATTGTGCCTAATAGATGCTCAATTGTTTCAGTTTTTATTGATTTCAGACTCAATTGTTTGCTCTTGGTTGTCAACGTAGCATAGTGTTGATTTTGGAATTGTCATTGAGGTATAGGGAAAGAAACCACGTTGATGAGGTTGATTCTGATCAAAAGTAGTGGTTGTGATAATATTTTTTTGTGGGTGTGACCAGATCTCTTTCCAAATCCATAATCTATAGATATTCCTTTTCTTAATTGATTTATTTAACATTGATTTATAGTTTGCTTAGGACCTCAAAATGGATGAGGTTGTTGTCGTTTGACACGAGTTGAAATTTTTGGAAGAGGTGAGACTGCGTTGAGATTATCGTTGCCATCAGATAAGGTGAGGAATAGATGATTTTGTTTAAGTGTAGAAATAAGATGTGAGTTCTAAACTATAGGATACTTAATAGTCATTCTTGGTAATTGGTGATACGTGACTTTAATTTTATCGATTTCGGTTTACTGCAAATCCTGAAATGTATAAGAAAGGTTTCTTGGATGATAGAAAATGCCTTTTTCATACCTTTCTAAGATAACGTCTGTCACTAGTATGTCTTGGTTCAAACTGAAAATAGCATAAATATAATGTTTGGGTATTTTAGCACCTAGTTGGATAATATGTCTAGGTAAACTTTCTAATAACTATGCTAAATAGTCTTGATTACAATTGAGTGATAAATTATATGGAAGTTGAGGTGTCAAGGTTAGGGAAGGTTAGTATTTTGGAGGGCTTCACAAATGGCCGGGTACCATTATAAGAATTTGGTTAACCAATCGATTGCTAAGTAAATAGTGTAATTTATATAAATTGATGCAGTTTGGTCATTGTACAATTGATTTAGGATCGGAGTTGTAAATTTTGAAAAGAAGAGATTGAGAGTATTACAAGATCTCTTGCTTGGTATTTGAGGTAAGTAACTCTTTTCTTAACTGATTATATTTTGCTAAAACATCCCAATTTTATTTATGAAATATTTATTTGTCTTTCATTACAGATTATTATCTTAATTATTTTAGATATATTGAAATAAAGAAAAGAATTAGAGTTTCTTCTTTTTGAAATATTATAAATGTATTTGAATTAGTTAGTTATTTGGAAAATTCTGTTTCTCAATTGGGATCAAGCACTTTTTGAATTTTGTGAAAAGAACCAACCATTGTTCGAACTGTGATTTTATTGAATATGATCTTTTGACATTGACTGATATGAAATTGAATCTGAACCATTTGACTATGCTTTGGACCCCGCCAATGGGGGTAAACGTTGGCACAGAAACTAGTTTCTTCTGGGGCTTACCACCGGCCTATGTGTGGTTCTGGGCCTAGTCACGGGGATATAGCGTGACCATAGTCATATTGTCTTACTTAAACATTTGAAATCTAATTGATTTCGTTACTTTGAGTAAATTGAGACTTTTGATGTTTCGAACTTATTGAAATTTATATATAGTTTTCCGCTGCATTGTGAAATATTTCTTAAGTTTATGAAATTTATCCTATGAACATTTATATATTTTATTTGAATATATGCTTGATCCACCATTTTCAAACTATAGTTATTTACTGAGCCTCCCAGCTCACCCCCCCTTTTTCTTTCCCATTTCAGATTCTGAGGATTAGCTAGCTCGGACGTTACGGGGGAGTTGTGTGAGAAGGACTTCTAGGCATATTATTAGTATTTCTTATATGTTATTTAGGAACCTTATGTAATAGACTTTTGCTTATTAAGATCAATGTATGGATTTTAATTCATTTGAGCTTACTGGTTATTATGTTTATTTGGAGATTTTATATCAAGATATTATTCTTTCTAGAATTTGTTAGTAAGGCCTGGCACACTTGTAAGGCACGCCTTATGGGTGCGCGGCCGTTGTCACGTGTCGAACTCATGCTTTGGGTTCGGGGCATTACAATTAAGTGGTATCAAAGCCAACCCAGTAATCCCATGTGGGCTCGGATATATGGGCCCTAACGAGGACGTTAGGGATTTAAGTGGGGGAGATTGTGATACCCCAAAATTCTGATAAGTGTGTGTTTGCTGAGTCCTACATCGGGCAGTTATTGGGTCGAACTGGGCTTTATTAACAATTGCAAGGAGCCCCAATTGTAACTTGACTAGTCCTATTGGGGTATAAGCGCAGATGTGGTTAGCGCTTTCCTTGGGTTGTTACATATTGAGGGTGTGAGTATGTGGGATTTTTCAAAAATTTCCTTATCTTTTACTCTCAATACCCGTGAGGCTAGGTGTGATGCCCCGCACGCCTAAACATTTTAGATTAATTATATTAGTACTAAGTCACTAAAGAATTATAGGTTTAATAAAATCTTATAGTAAGTTAATCTAAATTGGATAATTACCACACTACGTTAACATAGATGCATTAATATTGCTAATAGATATATCAAGTAACTATTTAATAGTCAAAGTGAAACAGAGGAATATAGTGATGCTACATGATTAATGTTAGTAATAATAAAAGAATATTAATGTAAGTACAATATCATAGATACCTATAGTTTTATTGTAGATAAACCCTAAGCTATGTAATTGATAGTAAACATAAGGGCAAAAGGGTCAATGCACACATAAGTTTGGTATCCAATGGGAATTGGCCACTTGTCTCCACCCTAAATCTACCTTCCCATGCACGAGGAAACATGGAATCCACTCAAAATACCCCCCCTTTAGTGGCTGGCCATCCATGTCCCACCCCACCATTTGATTTCTCTCATTTTCTCTAACATGGACAGAACAAAAGAAAGAAGAACTCAAAGCTCTCTTCTCCTTCTTGCACCCCACGGGTCCAGCAGCTTGGGGGAGGAAACAAATGTTTGTTTCCTCTCATCTTCCTCCACAATTCAAGCTTGAGAAAGAGTCTAGCCCTCCTCCATCAAGAACCCTAAGCTAGGTAAGCTTCCTACCATCAAATTCTAGGAAATATTTGATTTCTTTTCATGATTCTTATACATTGAGGTTATGGGTTTATGAGAATAAAATTTTGGGTTGACTGAAAATGAAAGATTGTGTACATGCATGTGGGATTGAAGTGGTCTTTGCTGGAATTTTTGATTGGGTATGAAGTTTGGGTGATTCCATATTAGTTTCTTGCAATTGATGATGAAATATGTCTTGGATGTGGATTATATGACTTGCATGTTGATTTCTATGGGTTCTATGGACTGTGTATGATGAGATTAAGCTTAAGTAGGTGCTACATGTATTGGATTTAGGAGGATTGTTGGCTAATGGTTGATGGTTGTTAAGTTTTTAGAGGGAAATGCAATCTATTTCTGTTTTCTGTAGTGGGCAGAATTTTGAACAAAATTCTGGTTTTTGTTTTTTTTAAATAGGAATGAGGAAACGGTTTTCTCTAGGATAATATATCATATGTCTAGGTTATGTATATGAAATGTCATAGAAAAATAATGAGGTTTGATATTTGTTTAGGAATTTATGATAAAATTGTGCAAATCTATCACCTGGATAGATTCTGTGTTTGAAGTTTTAAGAAATGATATTTCAAATATTTTATGTTATGAATTGTGGATACGTATGAAAGTTTCTATAGTTATGTTTAAGAAAGAAAAGAGTTTTAAAGGAAACTATATTTAAGAAAGAAAAGAGTTTCTAAGGAAATTAAGTTCAAGAAAGTAAAGTGATTTCAAGAAAAATCATGATTTAGTCTCCTCACAAGGAAGGACTCCAGTTACAGCTTGAACAAAGTATATTTACATAAATTAATAATATGGATTTAGTTATTGAATGAGTTATGGACCAAACCAATAGGGGTAATGATACCAGCGTTCCATGGAATGGGTTGGCGTAAGGTAAGGCCAACTAGTGAGGTAAGATAGTTGACCCCACAACCAAGAGGGCATAAGGCCTTAATGTTATGGTACTAGAGTCTTGGGGACCCTGGCCAACGGGTTGGGGAACTCACATACAGAATGAACCAAAAATAATCATAATCCTTTAGGTTTTCAAGGTTTTGGTTTTATGTTATTATTATCTGTTTGTCAATCTAAGACGTTAAGACAGGTTGTAATAACGGAAGTTATGTTTTATGTTGTTTCACTTTCATACTATATTCTCATTGGAATGGGACGATGAGACGTAGCATGGTAATGAAACAATGTCAAGAGAAAGAAAAGTCTTACATGAAAAGAGATTAAATTTTATGTCATGATAAAGGAAATAATAATATTTTAAGTATTTTCAGTTACGTTGTAAGACTATGAGAAAATTATATATATTGCAAATGCATGAAATCATTTTAGCATGAACTGAGTTGCAAGCAAGTCATATCCACATTTTAATGATATTTTATTTATCATGCATCTTATGCATGCTGTTATATTCTCATGCCACGCATCCTTTTCTGAGCAAGTTGGTTGCTCAGGTTGCAAGTACCTTCCTTGTTGCAGCAGAGGTCTCAGCAGTGGTGGAGTTAGTTTTAGAATGTTTTATTTTGAAAGTAGTGAGAGTTCCTTGATGTATTGTATAGTTAGACATAGTTAGACAAATCATTGAAACAATATGGTTTGTAACGTGTATTAAGTGTCAATTTTAGTCTTCTGCTGTTATGTAATTAACGTAGTATGATCCATAGAGATACGAAAGTAGGAATGTGACTAGTTGATCTTGGTGATTTTGGTTATTGTCGTAGTTGCTCTGTTTCTATCACTTCTCGTGGTCAGACTAAGTGGTCTGTACCTTGAGATTAATAAGTAAATTCATATATGTATGTTGACTAAGTAAAAGATAAAGGAAAAGAAAAATTTTCTATACTCAAGTTTAGTTGGTTCCTGTTAATATCGGGCACAGGCTTGGTATTAGCATGCCGGTCTGACTCCGAATCATATTACGGATTTGGGTCGTGACACTAGGACCCAATGAAACTTTAATCCATTTGCTTAGAGATTGTCCTGACTCCATTGTATTTTGGAAAGCATTTCGGTTTCGCCCCTTGGGTAATCAATTTTATTCTGCTTCCCTCGTTGACTGGATCCATTCTAATTGCATTGCATCTTTTACTCATGATCATAATATTCCTTGGCAAACAATTTTTTCTTTTGGTGTTTGGAATATATAGCTTCGTAGAAATATGTTTGTTTTTAAACCTGATTCTTCTTTTACTGATCTAGTGGTTAATACCATATCTTTTGCCTCAAAATTTTTCTATCTCATTGGCAGTTACTCCAAGGTGAAAAATGTGGTACCTACTTTCATTAAATGGAGCCTTCCTCCTTTGGGTTGGTTCAAATTGAATACAGATGGGTCCTCTTTAGGTAATCCCAGTTTGGTAGGGGGAGAGGGTGTTATTCGTAATCACTTCAGGGTTTGGGTTAAGGGATTTTCTCGGGCTATTGGTTTTACAACTAGTGTTTAGGCTGAATTGAGGGCTCTCAAAGATGGTTTATTATTGTTAGCCAGAGATCTTGGGGTTCTTAACCTTAAAATTAAGATGGACTCTTTAGTGGCAGTCGAGCTTATTAATTCCACTACCACCCCTAATGCTTTTTTTGAGTAATGTTGTGGATGATTGCAGGTACCTAATGGAGAGATTTGAGCTTTGTTCTCTCAAGCACTTTTTTAGAGAAGCTAATGGATGTGCTGACTTACTTGCAAAAGCTGGTTGTGACCAGCAACCTAATTTCATTTCTTTTTCCAATGCCTTAACGCATGTGCTGGAGGCTTTGGTTTTTAATATTTTGAATGCTATTTGGTTTCGTTTGATTAGTTCGTAATTTATCTATTTCCTTTCAACCAAAAAAAAAAAAAAAAAAAACACATTTAGGGCTCCCTAATGGTGCTTTGATCTAGTGTGATGCGGTAGGAAAATAAGACATGCAATCCATGGCAACTACTAGCCAAAGAAACCCACGCAAATTCATTTTCAAGCTCCTTTGGAGCAAAGAATCCAGTGTGACGCGGCTAGGAAGAACGAATAAGCTTTTGGGCCAACTTGTTTGGGCTTGTGGGCTTATCGACTTTTTTTTTTTTCTTGTTTTTCAAGCACTAATTTGCGGATTGAGATCCTGTAGAGTTCTAATTGATAAACAACCTTTCATTTAAAATAAAGTTAGTGTTGCCACATCATCAATCCACTACTAAAAACCTAAATTAGTTTTTCTTAAAACATTTAGAACAGATATTCTTTTGTTTTGCCGTTTCTCTCTTTTCTCTAACGTTAGTAGGAGCAAACATTAAGGCCTTTCAAGTTATCCATGTTTTAATGAATTTAATGGTAGGATGTGTTGTTGTGTTAATATCACAAAGAAGGGAGATTGACAACAAAAAATAAAAAGAAATATAATTGATAAACTAATTTTTCTTTTTTAAGTTTTTAGAAGTGTTTTAATGGATTTAAAATACTAATTTAAGATGATGTGATAACGTTTTGACCCTTTATTTTAAATGAAAAATTGGGATTTAAAGTAGAGTACTCTAAGAACTCTAGAAGATCTAAATCCCTAATTTGCACCTAAAACAAAACATAAAATTTAGACTTTATGGAATCAAAATTATGCATGCAAATAAATGATAATGCAAAATAATTCTATTAAAAACTTTAGAAAATGGAGTTAATAAGTCATATTTCATGACTGTCAGGCCATCATGATTTATTTGGCAAAACCAAAACCAAAACCCCCTTCATTACACATCCAATCCATGCTTTACCTTTTTTTATTTTTTTTTATTTTGGGGGGTGGGGGTGGGGGGGTGGTTTGATTGTGGGTTTGATTGTGCTATGGGTTTGATTCTTTCAACGTTCTTACTAGATTTTGGTTTTGGAAGAGTTTCAATGGTGGTTTTGGTTTTGGGATTGGAAATATCAATCTTGGTTAGGAAAAAGATGTAATTGCTTTGTTGATCTTTAGAAGCCTTCTTTAGCGATTCTAGAACCTGATCAGATTCGTCCGTGTGGGCAAAGGGGATGGTATTTTGAGTAGGAACAAAAGAATAATTATAAAAAAATATGAAAAATTTATTAAAATAAGAATATAAAAACCCAAAAAAGGTGATTGGGCCTGAAATTAAACCTGGACTGGCCTTAGAAGGCTTATAACAATTCCCACAATCCATTTTCTGCAAAACTTCTCTCAGCTCTTTCAATGGCTTCCTCTTCGACCACCCCACTACTGTTCTAACCCTCGATTTCCAGGAATACTCACATGCCCTTACTCATGTCTGTCTTCAAAACTCTCATTTCCCGCCACTTCCACACCCTCCTCAAACATCAAAATCCTCTCTACTTTTCACACAAAGCTCTCCCAATTTCATCACGCTTTTACAATACCACAACATCCTCACCCCATATCGAACACGTAATCGAAACCGAAAATGGGAATGAGAAGCAAGAGAACAACAAGGCAATGGATGTTAAGTTCAAAGAAGCTATGGGGTTGAAGAGGAGATTGAAGAAACTGGAGAGAGGTGAGAAGGTTGAGAGCGGATTTGAGTGGAAAAGAGAGTGTGAAAAAGAAGGAATGGAAGAAAGGTAAGGCTAAGAGTTTAGATGTGACGTTTACGAATCAGCCCAATACAATGAAAGGGTTGTGGAGGAGACAAGGAAAGAGCCACAAGTTTATAAACAGCTTTCGCCGGATATGGAATTGTTTGTGAATCATTTGTACAAGGAAGGGTATTTCAACAATGCGAATTTCTTGCCGGGGAATAAGTTGGAATTCAGTTGTTTTGAGAGTAAGTATGGCCAGGAATTTATCAAGTTTGCGGCTGAGAAGTTTGCCAAGGACAATCAAGAAATTGCGAAGTAAGAAAATTTTACTTTTATTGGCTTTATTTGTTTATATATGTTGTCTTTTATTGTGGTTTGGATGGTTGAGTTTTCCTGTATATGGGTTTTGAGAATATAATGGGAAAAATGAAGAACAATATGATGTGTATTTATATGAAGAACTCATCTCGAATAGGGTCTTGGTTTTGCCAATGAGCTCTAGCTTAAATGACACTTCCTCTGCTTGTAATAGCAAGGTAGATGGTGAAGTCATGGTTCAAGACCCACTGGGTGTATAACTTGCCAATAAAGAAAAGGGTCTTAGAATTTTTAGCTTAAGAGGATTCTATTTTGATATTGAAGCCTTCAATATATATATGTCTGTCTGTGTATTGTTTAAACTAATGGTGTAATTTTAGTTTCAACATTTCATTAGGAAAAGTAATATATGAAGTAAGTTTAGTTTGGGAGAAATTTTATAGGCTGAATAAAAGATTATGATTGTTAGTTTTGTTAATATGTTATGGTAGATTGGTTGCTATCTTAGTTCTTTAAACAGCTTTAGAACCTCACTTATTCTAATTAAAGCATTAGAAGCTAATGGGAACCATGGTGGGCCTAGTCTTAAAGATTCTTTGCAAGTTTCAGATGGGCCAATTACAAGATCAAGAGCCAAGAAGATCAAGGAAGCAATGCAAGGATTGGTGCAATTCACTTGGGATAAAGCTAACAAGAGCCCAATACTGAAAGTGGATTTGAAAGAAGGAGAATCAATTTTGATCCACTTGATACAAGCTGTGGAAGACATGACTTAGGTTTATTGTTTGGGTCTATTGTTATTGATTTATTTTATTAGTTTAGAATAAGTGGACTTGAGGATGCTTTGCCCACATATGTCTTATTTCTTATGAACTAGGGTTTTGGGAAGGCCTTGTATTATGGCCAAGGGCATATTTGGAAAGTTACTTTTTAGGAACTAGGGTTTCAAGAAGTTACTGTAGCCGAATTACTGTTGCGCCACACTGTTCATGTGGGGGTATTTTTGGGAAAAAGGTTTTTATTTTGGTTAGGGTTTTAATTAGGTTTTGGTTTGGGTTTTAATTAGATTTTGGTTTAAATACTCCTTGTAGCTTCATTTGAAGGTAGACAATATTGAATTTTCATTGTGAGTTGAGTTTACTCCCCTTGTTCTTGATTGAACTTTTAAACTTATCAAAGGTAAATCACAACCTTTGTGGCGTTCCTCCTTGTAATCTGGGTTCTTGAGACAGGTTCTTCAATGGGTCTAGATTTTAATATAATCTAGGTTCTTGAAACAAGTTCTCAACGGGTTTAGATTCTCCATCCATTGACTTGATTTTGGCTTTTTTGGGTGAGTTTTCAAACTGATTGTGGGTTCAAGGGATTCCATTCCTGCGGGTTCATATTAGAAGCTAAATGAAAATATCTTAAATCTGAACAATTGTAACTCACAAAAGACAATTTTTTTTTTTTGATAAGTAACTCGCAGAAGACAAATGGAAATGCATTGTATATAATCTTTTCTCTAAATATAAAAGTGATGAATTGTTCCAAATGGCACATAGTAACTCAAAACAGAATCTGTTAGAGGATCATGTGGTGTGAATTTTATCAATGAATACTAGATGGTAGAAAAGTTCACTTTCAGTATGACCATTGGTCTGGTGAAGTTACGTTGAAGGATAGATTTCGGATTTACGTACATATGCGGTATAGCAGTGGATGAAATGCTCGGTTTTTACTCATAGTTCTCTTTTGAGGAGGACATTGGAATGTCACATTTTGTTATTCTTTTATTTATTTATTTATTTTTTTTATCTTTGCTGGATTTGGAACTCAAGTCAGTTAAGACTTTCATGGAATTGTTATATTCTAACATTCCTTTTGGGTAGGGCTAGACTGAGTAGGAGACTATCCAGGAATGGTAAATTTAAACGCTAACTAATTCAAAATAAATAAATAAAAAACCATTTACTAATAGTTTTTGTATTTTACCCATTAAAATTTGAATGGGCCAAACCACTAACACTTGAAACAAAATTCAGAAATAGAAATATTATCTTGTAAGGAATAATACCACTTTTGTTGGCCATTTCTTTAAGTTAAAAAAATATTAGAAAATTATAAACAAGACTATCTATCACATAGTCCTATTTCTCAATTTATCTCATCATTGTTTTTCATCTCATTGGCTCTACCACATTTGAATTATTAATTTGGTTTAGTATATTAAACAATTTCTAAAGGTGCTTTCTTTGACTAGACATTACTAATGGAGCACTAGACATTAGTAATAGAGTACTAGACATTGAGCACTAGACATTAGTAATGGAACACTAGACATTGAGCACTAGACATTACTAATGGAGCACTAAAAATTTTATCTTATCATTGTCAAAAAGAAGAAATGATATTTTGGCTATAAATACTACTCTTTCTAAGTTCTAAAAACACAATACAAGAGAGAACAAGAGCATACAAGAGAAATACATAGAGAAAGAAAATAAAACATCTTTTATATCAATCTATCCTTTCTCAAGCTTATATTTTCAAATCATTCAAAATCCTTGATTGAAAATCAATTTCTTCAAAATACTTTTTGACCTATATTGATCAAATCTTTGATATACTATTAGAGTGAGCATATTGTGTACTACTACTCTTTGAGAGAGCTATATTTTGTACAACAATCCTTTGTTGAAACTATTGAGTGTTTTTTTAGGGTTTTGGTATAAATCCTAAGCAGTGAAAAAGATTTTTCACTAGGTGGTTACTCTTCACCGTGTAAGGAAGATTTGTAATGGTTTGATCATCACCCGAAAGAAGATTGTCAAATAGTGGATTTGGGAATCCTCAAGAAGTGTTCTTGAGGCGGGGACGTAGGCGGGGAAGCCGAACCTCGATAACAATCATCTTGTTTGATTTTCTCTATCTCTATCTCTTACTTATTCAATTGCTTATATATACTTGTGCTTGATTTCCTATCATATTCATATTGCAATTGAATTGTGTTCTTAAATTTGTTTAAACAACATTTGCTATTTGAAGATAATTTTTAATTCCGCATTTAAATCAAAAAAAAAAAAAAAAAAGTTTGCCTCAACCTAAATCACCCCTTTCTTAGGTTGATATTTGGAGAACAAAAGGTACCAAGAAAAGTAGCATATTGGATAGGCCACTTTTTTAGTTAAAATATTGACAATTGACTGACTAAAAAGGGTATAATTATTGTGGATAGATGCTGTATGTGCAAATATTTTGATGAGTTTATCTTCGCTTACACTACGATGTGGCCAACGAGTTATGGTCTGTAGTCTTCACTTTATTTGGCGTGCATCGAGTTATGCCTTGAAGGGTGATTGATGGGGTGATAGATGTATTTTCATTGTGGAAAGGAAGGTTTTGTCATAGTGGGAATGGTGAGATTTAGTGGGTTGTGCCTCTTTGCGTTATATGGATAATTGGTGAGATATAGGTATCGCCATGCCTTCAATAATACGTTGCAGAGCAAGAATTTAATGAAAGGAATTTTGTTAGAGCATTTGTAGTAGCCTCCCTAAACCGTATAAAAAACCCAAATTTAGCAAAAAAATTCACCAAAACTCCTCCACAGCAGCCTCCCTATTTCCCGAAATAACGAAGCTGATGAACAGTAGCTCCTCAAGTTGGAGGAGCAACTGTTCATCCGCTTAAGGATTAAATAATCATTTTTTCTCTCTCTTGCAGTTTGTCTTTCTCTCTATTTCGCACCAAAAATAACAAACAAACCGGAGCAACGTGATGAAGAAAGAACAAACAAAGTGAAAATAAATAAATAAAGGGGGAAAGAGAGACGTGAGGGGGGTTGAGGCCTGAGGGGAAAAGAGAGAGAGAAAAAAAAAAAGAAAAAAAAAAGAGAGAAATAGGGGAGGGGGTGAACTGTGAGGTCTGATGAGAGTAAAAAAAAAGAAATGGAGGTGGGGGATGTATGTGTGGGGGAAAGTAAAAAGAAAGGGAAGGGGTACGTGGGTGGTGGGGAAAAAAAGGAAAAAAAAAAAAAAAAAAGTAAAAAGAAATGAGGAGTAGGTTTACGTGGGTGGTGAGAAAAAAAAGAAAGAAAAAAGGGAGGGGATATATGGGAAGAGAGGGAGAGGGAGGAGGAAAATGGGAAAGGAAGGTATTTTGGGAGTTGTGAAAAAAATAAATAAATAAAAATAAAATAATAAAAATATATTAAAAAATAGAATAGTAAAATAAAATAAGGAGTCTAGTGTGGTGTGCTTTAGCCAAATTTGATAAAGTGGGTTTTTTAGAACAAATTTGGCAAAAATTTAGAGGAGGCTACTGTGAATGCTCTTATGCTCCTTGTATGATTGGATATGGGCTTTTTGAAATTTGCATTGTGATTCTTGTTCAGATTTTAGAGCTGTTTTTTTTTTTTTTTTTTTTTTTTTTTTTTTTTTTTTATATCAGTAAATAAGAAAAGTTTTATTGCAAAATAATGGGATCAGTACACAGGTAGTGTACATATCAAGAATTACAAATCAAGCAATAAAAGATATAAAATCTAAAACAGTGGTACAAGAGGTTGCCCCAGCAACCTTAGACCATTCCATCAAAGTCTTAATAAAAATCAGTTTGATCTCCATTAAGTTGTTCTCCTTCCCTTCAAAACATCTAGAGTTTCGCTCCTGCCAGAGACACCAGAAAACACAAGAGGGAATCAAATCCCAAATCTTCCGAATTCTGACATTGCAGCAACTATGACCCCAACAAGAAAGAAGATTCATTACCTCACATGGCATAACCCAAAGAATGTTAAACATGCTGAAAATGAAATTCCAAATCTCCCTGGCAGACAAGCAATGCAATAGGAGATGAGCAATTGACTCTCCACAACCCTTACACATATAACACCAATCGATAACAATAACACGACGCTTCCTCAGGTTATCAATGGTGAGAATGCGCCCCAAAGCAGCAGCCCAAACAAAAAACGCCACCCTAGGAGGAGCCCTAGTCTTCCATATACTCTTCCAAGGAATAACAGGACCAGCAGTAGAAGGGCTTTGTAATATGCTTTAACTTGGAAAGCACCACTTGCTGAACCCTGCCAACACAATCTGTCCTCCCCCTGTGTTAAGACCCCAACCATCCCACATCCGTGGGTATGCTTACCCTAGCCACTAAGGCACAGATTGGCTTAGTTTAACATTTGATTAAAACATGTATGAGCTTATATTCATAATTAGTAAGGTCCAAGTTACAAAAGCTTGTACCTAGATGGTTAATTGAGTGCATTGGGGGTCTAGTACATTTCTAGGCTTTAACCCCTTGTACTTGTTTGTTAGAGCTTCTAAGGGTTGTACCTTGGTTGTTACTAGCAATAGCCAATAGGAGCCTTGATCTGGACCAGCCAATGGGAGGCTTGATCTAGATCAACCAATGAGAGGCATGCATGAGAAAACACATGCAAACTGTGTGTGTTATCTCTGCCATGCCTCCATTCTTGCTCATTATCAAAATACCTTCATTGTTTCTCTTAGAAATTCTCTCTAGGAGATTAGATACTTTAGTTGATAGAATTCAATAAGAATTAGTAGGTTTTGTTCATGAATGAAAGAGGATCAATCCTATCCGATTGATTTGTTGAATTGATTCCCCATTTGTGTGTGATTTGTGAGAGTAATTGAGTGTTCTTGAGGGAGAGATAAAGGGGATCCTTTCATTTGGTATCAGAGCTATATACGAGCCATGGTTGAAACAAGAGCGAGTCAAATTGCGGTTCTTGAGAAGAATATGGAAAGGTTCCAGAAACAAGTGGATGATCACACGGGGTCCATTGAAGGATTGCACTCGAAGGTTGATGGATTAGAGGCTGGAGTGGCTGAAATTCGAACTATGATGCAGGAGGTGATGAAAAGATTACCAGTGGTGGAGCAACCAGCAGTGCAACCGAGGCAGGAGGAGCAAAGTCCAAATCAGGTTCAAGCTAATTTGGGAGAGCAAATTCCAATAGCTCCTAGAGAAGCTCATGGAGTTCCATTAGGGGCTGAGGTGAGGAATGCTATGCCCATGAGACCATTGAATCAAGACTTTAGAGTCAGAGCTAATCAGCCACAAGTTGGTATGCAAACAGGTGAGTTTTTTGAAAATGGTCAGAATGGACCCATTTTGGGTGAATTTGGTGACCCAATTGAGGAAAGAAGGAATGTGAGGAACAATGCTAGGTTCATGCCTCCATTTCAAGGGCATTTTGAAGCTCCTTATGAGGAACCTTGGCTAGGAAGGAGGCAAGGAAGGCAGCAAGAGCAGCAAGCACAGTTTGAGCCCCATGCTGCCCCTCCAAGACATGGAATGCACTTTGGTGACCCGAGAGAGGAACAATGGGGTTTGAATGACCAAGATGAGGCTTGGTTTGATCCAGGAGGAGGAAGACAAGCTCGGGAAAGGCCAAGGCAGTACCAAGGAGCTCACCATAGAGATCCATATTGGCAAGAGCAAGATGGATCCTCCATGGAACCAAGGGAGAGCAAGGGACCCGAGGCCAATGAAGTTGGACTTTCCAAGGTTCAAGGTTGGTGATCCAACAGCTTGGGTGTATAGGGCATTGCAATACTTCCACTACTATCAAGTTCCTGAACCCGAGAAGGTAATGCATGCTTCTTACCACTTAGATGAGGAAGCCCTAGTGTGGTTCCAAGATTGTGAGCATGAATTGCATGGATGGAATGATTTTGTTAGAGCTATACAAATTAGGTTTGGGCCTGCTAGTTATGATGATCCTATGGAATTGTTGACTAAATTGAAACAAACTCATTCTATTGCTGCATATAAGAGTCAATTTGAGTTAACTAGTAATAGGGTGAGGGATTTATCTGACATGCACAAATTAAGCTGTTTCATGAGTGGCATGAAAGATGAAATCAGGTTGGCTGTAAAAATGCAAGGGCCAAGGAACTTAGGGGAGGCCTATGCCTTGGCCAAGATACAAGAGGAGTACTTGACAACTGTGAAAAGAAGTACAAGACCAACCTATGAGCCAAGCCGAGACTCATGGGTCCAGTCACAAGCCCAACAAGGGGCAGCCCGGGTTGAGATCAAAAGTGGGGATTCCAAACAGTTTAGTGCAAGACCTTCTATGCAAGTGCAAAGGTTAACACCTATGCAAATGTCAGAGAGGAGGAAGAAGGGTTTGTGCTACAATTGTGATGAGAGATGGAGTTCAGATCACAGGTGCAAGGATAGGAAACTATATCTTATTGAAGAAGTGGAAGATGAAGAGGCCGAATTGGTAGAAATTAGGGAAGAAGAAGTTGAGGCAGAATTAGAAGAAGCAAAGGCCGAGATCACTTTATGTGCTTTATTGGGCAGCACCTCTCCTTCCACCATGAGAGTGATTGCCATTGTGAATGGCCAGACGACTGTTGTTCTTCTTGATACTGGAAGCACCCATAACTTCATGGATGGACTTTGGCAAAGACATTGAAGCTACCAATTGATGGGGAAAGCAACTTTGGAGTGAGGGTAGCAAATGGCCAAGTAATAAGAACTTTGGGTGAATGCAAAGAAGTGAAGTTCAAGATGCAAGGCTTGCACTTGAAATTGACTTTCAACTTGCTAGAATTGGGAGGATATGGCATAGTATTGGGTACCCAATGGTTGAGCACACTTGGGATGATTAATTGGGACTTCAAGAACCTTATGATGGGGTTCATGCATGAAGGAAAGAAAGTGTGGCTGCAAGGGTTGAAGGAAAAACCCAACTTGATACAAGGTAGCAAGGACTTCAAGGGGAAGGCTACCATGAAGGGACTACTCTTTCAGATTATGCCTTGTGAGTTGGCTAGTATACAAGAAGAGATTGGTGCTCCAATCCGAGAGTTAGTAGAAGAATTTCCTCAAGTCTTTGAGGAACCCAAGGGTTTGCCGCCCAAGAGGAACCATGAGCACCAAATACTACTCAAGCATGAGACTAGCAAGCCTGCAGGGTTTCTCCAACCTCTTGGCATACCTCCTAGGCTGTGCCTCTCCAGTAGTATGGAATTTGTGGAAGGGCTGCTCACCTTTAGCAAGAAAAAGGTGTTCAAGCTACATGGGAGCTCTTGTTCAAGCTCCAAGAAGACTACCCACACCTTGTGGGCAAGGTGTTTTAGATGGAGGGGGCAATGTTAAGACCCCAACCATCCCACATCCGTGGGTATGCTTACCCTAGCCACTAAGGCACGGATTGGCTTAGTTTAACATTTGATTAAAACATGTATGAGCTTATATTCATAATTAGTAAGGTCCAAGCTATAAAAGCTTGTACCTAGATGGTTAATTGAGTGCATTGGGGGTCTAGTACATTTCTAGGCTTTAACCCCTTGTACTTGTTTGTTAGAGCTTCTAAGGGTTGTACCTTGGTTGTTACTAGCAATAGCCAATAGGAGCCTTGATCTGGACCAGCCAATGGGAGGCTTGATCTAGATCAACCAATGAGAGGCATGCATGAGAAAACATATGCAAACTGTGTGTGTTATCTCTGCCATGCCTCCATTCTTGCTCATTATCAAAATACCTTCATTGTTTCTCTTAGAAATTCTCTCTAGGAGATTAGATACTTTAGTTGATAGAATTCAATAAGAATTAGTAGGTTTTGTTTATGAATGAAAGAGGATCAATCCTATCCGATTGATTTGTTGAATTGATTCCCCATTTGTGTGTGATTTGTGAGAGTAATTGAGTGTTCTTGAGGGAGAGATAAAGGGGATCCTTTCACCCTGCCCTTTAGCCGAACTAGAATACAGCAACTTCAAAAAAGAAGTTTTGGATTCAAGCTCCCAATCCTGAACTGGCTGAGTGAAATTAAGCACCCAGGACACATCCCCATTTTCAAAGCACATATGATCCACTACCAAGGCTTCCTTATCACGAGCTATGTGGAAAAGATCAGGATATCCCTCCTTCAAGCTGCATGACCCACACCAAATGTCTTGCCAAAACTTGATCTTAGTCCCATCCCCCACTTCAAAATTTACATACTTGACAAAATTGCCCCATTCTTTTCGAATGGTCTTCCAAAGGCTCACTCCATGAGGCCCAGAAACCTCTCTAGTGGTCCAACCTCCATGAGAATTGCCATACTTTGAACAAATGAGAAGCCTCCAGATTTCAGAGCTTTGTGAAACTTTGATTTTAACTTGATGTTAGAATGTATTATAGTCATCCTTTGTATGGATTTTCTCTTTGAATGAAACTTTTAATTATATATAAATAAAAAAATCTTAAAAAGTAAAACGACCAGTAACTTGCTTGATTTGGGAGTATCGAGTGAGAATTGAAGTGTTTAGTTCCTAAGTCCTTCGAAATGTGACCTAGAAATTCATCGTGCAAGGTTATTATGTTCTTCTTTAATTCTTTAGTTACATTGCAGGTCATGGTTATAGTAATAGGTTTAAGACGATCCTTCGTGCGGGATTTTCATTTCTTTTTATAACTTTGTCATGATAAGCTCTTCAAAGCTACAAGTGCCCAAAATTGAAAAGTGCAAATGTGAATTTTTGATGTTGAAGGAGATGGAGCAACAGTGGAAATTTTAGGTGACATTTCTATTATTGTTCGATACCAACAAGTTTAATTTTTAAAGTTTGGTCAGCTAAACTACAGCCTTGTACTGCCTTTTATTATCCTTAAGGTTGGTATATGATCATCTCCAATAGTTTTGTGCTCAAAAGTTTCAGGACTTGATAGACATTTGTTTTGAACTATAAATGGTATCAGATATATTCCTCAATAGGTTTTTCTTCTCTAAAGGAATTGCTATTTACAGGAGAAAAGTGAGACTTTGAATTTCTTCGGCGGACCCAGTTACAAGAACATGATCATAGCAGTAACGTACTAGTGTGGCCTTGTAATCTGGTTCTGTTGCCTACTTCCACGATTTTTTACTAGTCTAGTGGATATTGCTAAGAGAGAATAAATCAACTGTAAATCATACACTTAGGTTTTTGATATAGCCAGTTTGCAGCAATCCTGTATAGAGTATGAAATATTGATAGAGATAATAAAATACCTTACCTTAATATTTATGGGTCTTAACTTGAAGATAATGAATGCTTTATTTATTCCCAGTCCTTGGAGAAACCACTTCAAACTGACATACAATTGAGTATTAGTTAAGTGTTCTAGTTCTTGCAATGAACCCTATTTCTGAGATAAACCCGAGTGGCTGAGCCAATCTATAGTGTGATGTGCTGCTCAAAGCCTATTCTGAATCAAATAGCCCCAAGCTCATGGCGCAGTGTCTGGTTTTTAAAGACCAAGCTCGTGGCGGCGCGTCTGGGCTCCGATGAGGACGAATCTTGCGCGGTTGGGTCCAGCTCCTCAAGATCTTTCCAACGGCGGTGGAGGTGTCGTGATCGGAGTCCGGTAGCTGAAGAACCGAGGATAACGGCGCTGGAACTTTGGGCGGCGCGTGGCGGCGCGTCCGACGTCGTATGGGGTTGATTCTTGCGCGGTTGGGTCTAGCTTCTCTAGATCTTTCAAACGACTGCAGAGGTGTCGTGATCGGAGTTCTGTAGCGGGAGAACCGAGGGTGGCAGCAAGTCTGTTCGGCGATGAATCAGCTTCTTGGCAGCGCAGGCAACCGGATTTCTGACGGTGGCGGCTGGGCAGTGCCGGAGACAGCTGAGGCAGCGGAAGAACGCCTGGAAGGACTAGAACTGCACAATATTAGAGCCTTAGCTCTGATACCATGTTAAAGACTGAAAGTCTATATATTGTATTAACAGAATAAATGAGTACAAGAGAGCCTTTATATAGGCAGAGATAAGAGTAATGCACAAGTAAGAAGAGTGCTATACAAGACAATGTAATGGGCCTAAGACCCATTGGACTTATATTCTAACATCCCCCCTCAAACTCATGTTGGGTGAAGAGACACCAACTTGAGTTTGGAAATAAGATCACGGAAACGGCCTGGAGGCATAGGTTTGGTGAAGATGTCAGCTAACTGATCCTGAGAAGACACTGAACGGAGCTGCAAAGTACCCTGTAATAAGTGATGACGAACAAAGTGACAGTCGATCTCAATATGCTTGGTACGCTCATGGAAGACGTCATTGTGGGCAATTTGGATGGCACTTTGATTGTCACAATGGATTGGAACTGCAGTAGAACAATCAATGCCTAAGTCCTGGAGGAGCCAACGTAACCAAAGGAGCTCAGCCGTGGTGTCAGCAAGGGCTCGATATTCTGCCTCAGTACTAGAACGAGCAACAACAGATTGTTTCTTGCTTCGCCAAGAGATGAGGGAGTCACCAAGAAGAAAACAATACCCTGTAGTGGAACGACGGTCAGTCGGGTCCCCTGCCCAGTCGGCATCAGAATAAGCTTGAAGAGTGAGCGACGACTGAGATGAGAAGTGAAGACCATGAAACAAGGTGCCTTTCAAATACCGAAGAATCCGAAGTACAGCAGCATAATGGAGAGACCGTGGTGCAGCCATGAACTGGCTAACAATGTGAACAGCATAGGAGATGTCCGGTCGAGTCACAGTGAGGTAAACAAGACTCCCAACTAGCTGTCTGTAAAGGGTAGCATCAGGAAGTGGTTCTCCATCATGAGTATTCAGGCGATTGTTGTATTCGATGGGTGTGTCAACTATCTTGCTGTCCGTGATTCCAGCTCGAGAGATAAGATCAGATGTGTACTTGGCTTGAGTGAGATAGTAACCATCAGAGGATGAAGAGACTTCAAGACCAAGAAAATAACTGAGGGGACCCAGATCCTTCATCTCAAAGTGCTGACCAAGGAAGCGCTTAAGATCCTGGATGCCCTGCACATCATCACCAGTAATGATCATGTCATCTACATACAACAAGAGAAGGGTAATACCATGATCTGAGCGTCGGAAGAACAGAGCTGAATCATATGAACTAGCTGAAAAACCATGCTGAGAAATGGTGGAGCTGAACTTGGCAAACCAAGCTCGTGGAGCTTGCTTTAGACCATATAGTGCCCGACGTAAGCGACACACTTTGTGAGAAAAGCCTGGAGGTTGGGAGAAACCAGGAGGGAGCTGCATGTAGACTTCCTCAGTTAGTTCTCCATTAAGAAAAGCATTCTTCACATCCATCTGAAAAAGTGGCCAATGTCGGGAAGCAGAAACTGCGATAAGTGTACGAACAGAGGAGAGGCGAGCCACAGGGGCAAATGTCTCCTCATAGTCAATACCATACTCCTGAGTGAATCCCTTGGCAACGAGACGAGCCTTGTAGCGATCAACAGTACCATCTGATCGTGTCTTGATCTTTGTACACCCACTTACAACCAATAGCAGATTTACCAGCTGGCAAATCAACCAGATCCCAAGTACCTGTCTTAAGCAATGCATCCAATTCTTCTTTCATAGCTTGCTGCCATAAAGGGTCAGAGGAAGCCTCACGAAAGGTGTGAGGTTCATGTAAGGTGGCAAAGGCAGAAAAGCAGTGAAAGTCACGAAGATGAGAGGGAAGAGTACTTACCCGATGAGAGCGACGAGGCTCAGGTGCAGTAGTGCTGACAGGATTCGCAGCAGGGGCAGAGAGAGGAGACTCGTTGAAGGTAGGATCGGTTGTAGGAGACACATCAGAGGAGGGATCAGCAGAGGGAGACTCGTCGGAGATGGGATTAACTGACTCAGCAGAAGGGGAAGGAATCTCAGGGAAGAGATTTGGTAGAGGATCAGCCTGAGAATCATCATTACCTGCAGAAAATGAAGGTAAGGAATAGAACATCTTATGTTCCCAGAATACCACATGTCGAGAGACTCGAAGACGTTTGGCGACTGGATCATAACACCGGTACCCCTTTTCTTCAAGGCCATAGCCAAGAAAACAACATAGTTGAGAGCGGGGTTGAAGTTTGGTGCGCTCATGTGGTTGAAGAAGAACAAAACAGACACAACCAAAAACCTTGAGTAGACTATAGTTTGGAGCTGTGCCAAATAACCGTTCATATGGTGTTGTGTTTTGAACGACAGGTGAAGGACAGCGGTTGATGGTGTATACTGCAGTGAGAGCAGCTTCACCCCAGAATGAGACAGGAGTGGAGGCTGGCATTGGTGAGAGCCCTAACAGTATCTAGGATGTGACGGAGTTTTCGTTCAGCTCGTCCATTTTGTTGTGAGGTGCCAGCACACGAAGTATGAAAAATGGTTCCATAGTGTTTAAGAATAGTAGAAAAATCAGTTTGTCTATATTCTCGTGCATTGTCAGAGCGAAATACCTTAATAGCTTTAGAATACTGAGTCTGAACCATTTTAGCAAAATCACGATATATGGTAAGAACTTCAGAACGATTTTTCATTAAATAAATCCAAGTGTAACGAGAAAAATCATCAACAAAAATAACAAAATATCTTGACCCCCCCACTGTGGGAACAGGAGAGGGCCCCCATACATCTGAATGAATAAGATCAAAAGTTGCAGAAGCAATAGACTCACTATTATTAAAAGGTAAGGCAGGTTGTTTGCCGAGCTGACATGGCATACAATCAAATGGACTAGAAGAAACTGAACCTAATAGACCCCTAGATACTAAGGTTTGAATACGAGGAAGGGAAACATGACCTAAACGAGAGTGCCACAACTCGATGGAGGCAGAGGCAGCAATAACAGGTGCGGAGACTGATGAAGATGGAAAGTGAAGGGAAGTAAGCTCAAACAACCGTCCAACCTTACGCGCGGTCCCAACGATCTGCCCCGTCCGAGAATCCTGCACAAGACAACCACGAGAAGAAAAGAACAGGTTTAAACCAAGTTCGGTTAGTTGACCAACAGATAAAAGATTAAGATGCAGTTTAGGAACACAGAAGACATCAGAGACAGATAAGTTGGGGGTAGAGATGGAGCCAACATGACTAACAGTCATGGCAGAGCCATCAGCAGTGGTAATAGTAGGTAAGACAGGAGGAGTGTGGGCACTTGTGAGGTGAGGATTGTCTGTCATGTGATTGCAGCAGGCAGAATCTAAAAACCATT
>OU015765.1:8102547-8165232 GCA_907173295.1 Fagus sylvatica
CAACGGGTATGGACAACGTGGTTATCCTATCCCTTTATCAAACAATGACATGCAAACAAAGGTTTAGATAGATAGAACCTGAGTCGGCTCCAATTATTTTATCACCACCTGGAAAATAGCACAACGCTTTTCCCTTGACTCATTTTGAAAAGACACATCCTATTTTTGGGTATCCTATCTTAGGTTGGATGTTCACTCGGTTGGCTTTTACCAGAGCCCTCACAGGTAGGTTTTCTACTCTATAGCTTACTATATGCAACATGGTATGACACAGCTTGGAATTCTGTTTCCTAAAGGGGCCGATGATCATGCCCGTTTCATCCTCCCGAAGGAAGTCGAAAGGGTATTGGATCACCGGGGAAGCACTTGCACGCCCCCCTCGATCTCCACGGGTGTGAAGGGAGAAGGGTGGATTCTCGTGTTCCATGTCCTAGATATAAAAGGGTTCGTGGTGGAGCCTGTACTAGCCCAGCCCCACCTGAGTCCGGGTTCGACCCAAAAGTCCAATGAGTGTATATGTCATGATTTTGAAAGTAAAAAGGGAAAAGACTTTTTTGTACAAAGCACAATATACAATATGTGTTGCATAAAATAAATCTCTATCCTATGTTCGCAGTTTATATACAAGAATATAGACATGCTAAAATCAAAACACTATACAAGATGAAATAAAGAATGAATCAAATAATGAATACCAACAAATATATACACACATGCTTAGCAAAGAAAACACCGAAAGACTATAGGCTTAAACCCTCTAAGTCCCCAGTGGAGTCGCCAAGCTGTCGACACCGGCGGAAAATCTTCTTAAGAATTTTTCTTTTTCTTTTTATTTTCCTAGATACCGACCCCCATTTGGCGAGTGTTGTGTGTGTTCCTCTATCTCTTTTCCGTTTCGAGATACGAGTTGTGTGTGTGTGGGAACTTGTGTACGTGTGTGCGTGTGAGCACAAATTTGGAGTCGCCACCAATCATGGGAAATTTTAAGGTGTGATTGGGCACCTATGTCTAATAGATTTTACCCTATTTAGACATCTACAACTAAATGGTCTTGAACCAGAGATAGGTTCGGGGGTTTGCTTATGCGTGGGGAAGGTGTTAGGCACCCCACGACATCCGTTTAAGAAAACGGTTACCTCCTTCCTAATGTTTTCTTTATTTGCTAAGCCTAAGTTTGTTGGTTTTTATTATGTACAAATGTCCCGATTTCCGTCGTACGATATACCAAAAATGGCAAACGTAATATGACTTCGTTCGGTTTTGATTAGACTCTTTATTTCACCATCCCTTTTATCTTTGTATCTTTTAAATTTCCGGGCATTTCGGTGGTAGGATATACTTGAAATCCTAACACCTAGTGCCGGGACAAACAATTAATGTTTTTGGTGCCATATTCGGGATCTCTTTACCCTTGATTTCCAAGAGTAAAGCGGTCCGTCAAATGGCGGGGTTTTGGGTGATTAATTCACACTTTGGGGAATTTTAGACCATGATCCTATGGGAGTTAGAACGTGTAGAATCCCTTACACGAAAGCACGTACCAGCCACGCCCCCGTGTAAAGGACTCATACCTTCGTTTCTAACGCCCACATTACCATGTTTACTCTTTTTAAAGTTTTCATGGCAAAGTGTATTTTAATCACATTTTTATATCAAAGCAATAAACAATCAAGCAAGTAATCACAAGTATGACAAAATGGGATAATCATGGTATGTTAGCAGTACATCAATCATAAGTATGAAATGACATAAATGCAACATTTATGCTTGAAATGCAAAGGTGCAATTTCATGAGAATTTTTAAGGAAAGGGTCAAGACCTCGTGGGGTCGGGATTCGATGCTATTGAAAGACTTGCTCGGATCCCGACACCACCATAGGATTTATATGAATAAACAAAACAATTTAAAGAGGGTTTCAATGCCTTTTCGGGCTTACACAAAGGGTTAGGTGCTATTGAAAGACTTATCCAAACCTTCCGACGCCAAATAGGACTTAAATGAGAAAATCTATTTTGAAAATGGGGTTTCAATGCCTTTTCGGGCTTACACGAAGGGTTGGTGCTATTGAAAGACTTATCCAAACCTTCGACGCCAAATAGGACTTAAATGAGAAAATCTATTTTGAAAATGGGGTTTCAATGCCTTTTCGGGCTTACACGAAGGGTTGGTGCTATTGAAAGACTTATCCAAACCTTCGACGCCAAATAGGACTTATATGGTGAAAATCTATTTGAAAACGGGGTTTCAATGCCTTTTCGGGCTTACACGAAGGGTTGGTGCTATTGAAAGACTTATCCAAACCTTCGACGCCAAATAGGACTTATATGGTGAAAATCTATTTGAAAATGGGTTTTTGCAATTTACGGGTCCGACGCCTCATGGATTTACATGGGGTTTAGTGCTATTGAAAGACTTACCTAAAACCGCCAATACCGTTTGGTATTTTCATGCCCAAATCAAAATAATGAAAAATGGACAATATTTACAACAACGTAGTAAATAATGAAAATAACGGGGTTTAAACAAAGGGATTTTCGTGGGTCCAATTCCTATGGAATTACATGGTGGATAATGCCTCTTTGAGGTCTTACATAGTCCACCACGACCAATCGGGATTATCACGCCCAAATCACAAAGGGAAGAAAAATGGGAAAATGACAATATTCACAATATAATATTTACAACGTAGTAAATGTAAATAAAGCGATAAATGACAATATTTAAACATGGGGGTTTTTAATGGGTCCAATGCCTATGGAATTACGTGGTGGTTAAATGCCTCTTTGAGGTCTTACATAGTCCACCACGACCAATCGGGATTATCACGCCCAAATCACAAAGGAAGAAAAATGGGAAAATGACAATATTCACAATATAATATTTACAACGTAGTAAATGTAAATAAAGCGATAAATGACGTTATTTAACACATGGGGATGTATTTTTCGGGTCAAATACCTCGTAGGCTAACAAGGTTGTTACGGCCTCGTTAGAGGTCTTACGCAACTGAGCCAAAGCTACTCAATATTTGCCGTACTAAAACACGAGGAAACCGGTGTATTTTTCGGGTCAAGACCTCGTGGGCTAACATGGTTGTCAACGGCCTTTGTTAGAGGACTTACGCGAGCCGCCAAAGCCACTCAATATTGCCGTACTAAAACACACCGGGGGGGGGGGGGTAATCACAACAAATATTCACAAGTGCGTATAAAATGTAAATAAAGCGATAAATGACTAGAAATGTAAAGAAAGCGATAAATGACTAGAAATGTAAAGAAAGCAATAAATGACAAGGAAATGTAAATAAAGCAATAAATGACAAGGAAATGTAAATAAAGCAATAAATGACAAGGAAATGTAAATAAAGCAATAAATGGACAAATAAGAAACTAGTAAAGCATAAATGAAATAAATGAACTAAAGAATGTAAGAGAAAGAGAGAGAGAGAGAGAGAGAGGAGTGGGAAGATGAGGAGAGGTTAGAGAGAGAAGCACCTAATAGGTGCTTCTCACTCTAAAAACCCCCCAAAATCCCTAAAGAAAAAGAAGAGGGAGAAAGAGCCTAGAGAGAGAGAGAGATTACCTAGAGAGGAGTCTCTCTCTCTAAAACTACCCAAAAACCCCCTCCTAAAACCCCCTAAACCCCTATTTTCTGCCTAAACTAAGCTCTAGAAGGCCTAGTGCCCGAGCAAAAACTATGTGCAAATGAGGGGGGGGAGGGTCGGTTTTATAGAAAACCGTGCACGCCTCGCGCAGCACCATCATGCGCGGCGCATGACGGTCCTGCGCGAGTTGTGGTACTGCCACGTGGCAGTCTTATCCTTCCACGCCAGCAGCCCCTCGAATCCTCCTCGATTTCCGTGCGCGTACCCTTTTTTATCCGATTTTCGGGGGCAGTTTTGGAGGTCTTCCGGAACTCAAAATGGGTCATGCGGCATATCGTCGGAAAGCTCTCGACGTCCTCTTTCCAACGATATAAAGTTTGCGCGAATCGGAGTTCGGACGAGGGAGTTATGGCTCCCGGAAGTCGGGGTATCGGAGCTGTTTTTCGTGCACTCTTCCGATGCGAAGATTCCGGTCAAACGGGGGATGCTATCGGCGAACCGAGAGTTCCACGACGTAGCCGGAGTCATTATCTTTCCAACGCACCCGGGCTCGCGGATCAACTTGTTGCGAGCAGGAAAGACTCTGCGCGCGAAGGCGGCTGTCCGGGAGAAAAAATGCGTTTTGCTCCCAGCGCGTTTTTTCTCAAATCTTGTCCCAGTTCGCGCGCATATTTGACCTAGCTCCCGATGTCGGATTTTGACGTTCTTGGTACCGTCGGAAAGCTTGCGCTGCCTATTTTTGCAAGGTTCCGGATTCGCGGGAATCCGAGCTTGGACTTGTGAGATATGGCCCCGCGAGCAGAGTCCACCGGGGTGTTTTTGGTCCGTTTGAGGGCAGTTTTCCGATCAGGATTCCGGCTGACCCCGATAAATTCTTGGCGATCCGAGAGTTCCACGTCGTGCATGGATGTGTCCTCTTTCCAATGTGCCCGGGCTCGCAGATCAACTTGTTGCGAGTCAGGAAGACTCTGTGCGCAAGCGTGGCAACGTCGGTGAGACAACTCCCGGAACTTTCAGCAAAACCTTATTTTGTCGGCCTGTTTTCACGCGCGTGGTAGACGTAGCTCCCGATGTCGGATTCCGACGATCTTGGTATCGTCGGAAAGCTTGCGTTACCTACTTTTTAACGGTACAGGCCTTGCACAGAGGCGAGCTTGGGTTCGCAAGATATGATCCTGCGAACGGAGGCCGTCGGAATGTTCCTTATGCCAAGGGGTCAACTTTTGACTGAGATTCCGGCTTGACCGGAGGAGCTCTTGACGATCCGAAAGTTGCGTGTGGTAGCTGAAGTGAACCTCTTGCCTAAGGGTCTTGGCTCGCGGACCAAGTTGCAGCGGGTCGGAGAGAATCTTTGCGCAAACGTTGCCTCCCAAATAGGCTGTTTTGTCAACAATACTTACCAAAAATTTGGCTAAGTGTCGGACCGTTTTTTCGCAGTTTTGGCCACAACTCTCTCGTTTCTCGTCCGTTTTCGACCCGTAAAGTACGGAATCGAAGCTCTTGATATTCTCTATACCTTGGTCAAGGGGTGGTCAGTTCGATCCAGTTTTTGGTCTGGTCAACGGTCCGGTCAAACCTTGGTCAAACTTGGTCAACCTTGGTCAAACTTGGTCGAATTTGGTCAAAGCTCTCCAAACTCTTGGAAATGTATCCCGGACTTACATTTCAAGGGTTTCTGGGCACGGTGGGACCCTAGTCGGGTTGGAAACAGCTCGGTCAAACCTCGGTCAAACTTCGGTCAACCCTAGTCAAACTTGGTCAACCCTAGTCAAACTTGGTCAAACCTTGGGAAATGTGTCTCGGACCTTCTTTTTGGGAGTATTCGAGGTGATGAGCCCTCGTCGGAACAAACCGACTTGATTCGGGTTGCCTCGTTTTGCGTGCCGACACCCGAGAAAATCCCGGGGGTAAAAATGGGGTTATGACAAAACAATGGGTTTGAGCGCAAAGACAAGGGCAAGGCAGCAAGGCAGGGTGGGCCTAGCACTAATGCTCCCAAAGTCAACAAGGGTGCAAATCAGCACAAGCGTAAACGCGGTGCAAAGAAAAATATATCCAAAATGAAGTGCTACAACTGCAACAAACTGGGACACTTCGCTCGTGATTGCACTGAGCCGAAAAAGGTATCCCTTCCACTTGATCTTAGTAGCATTTATGTATGCTATCCAAGTAGCATTTTTGTATGCTCACATGTATTTGTTGCTAAATCTATTTCTGATTCGATTATAGATACAGGAGCAACAAGACATGTAGCTCGAGATCGAGCAGGGTTCGTAGATTATAGAAAGATTCCAACTGGGACCCATGTTGTGTACATGGGAAATGGAAGTTATGAAGAAGTATTAGGAGTGGGTTCGTACCAACTTCACTTGCGCACAGGGCGCACACTACTTCTCCATGACGTCCTTTATGTGCCTGGAGTCCTTTATAATCTTTTATCTGTTTTTACATTGTTGCAGTTAGGATATGATTTTCATTTAAGTTTGAATGGTCTGGATATTTTGTTGGATGATGTCATTTTTGGACATGGGTCAATTTGTGAAAGTTTATTTAAAATTGACTTATTTGAATCTTCTACCTCATCTACTTTTGTAATTGATTGTAATATGACTATCAGTTCATCTACATGGCATGCCCGACTGGGGCACATAGGGAAAGATAGGATGACCAGGTTAGCTAGAGAAGGTCTTTTAGGCTCACTCGCTAAGGTCGACCTACCTATATGTGAGCCTTGTTTGGCAGGCAAGGCATGTAGAAAGCCTTTTGGTAAGGCTGTGAGAGCTACTCAACCGCTTGAGTTAATCCACTCAGATATTTGCGGACCTATGAATGTAAAGGCACGTCATGGCGCCTCATATTTTCTCACATTCATTGATGACTACACGCGATATGGTTATGTTCAGTTGATCGCTCACCGCTATGAAGCTTTGGATTGTTTCAAACGCTTTGTAGCAGAGGTTGAGAATCAACATGAAAAGAGCCTAAAAGCTCTTTGAACTGACCGTGGGCGCGAGTACTTGTCTGATCAATTTAAGGATCTATGTGAAGAAAAGGGGATACGCAGACAACTTACTATTTCTAACACTCCGCAACAAAATGGTGTAGCGGAGAGAAGGAATAGAACACTGTTAGACATGGTTAGATCTATGATGGCGCAAGCTAACCTCCCAATATCTTTTTGGGGGGATGTACTTTTGACTGCTGCCTACATACTTAACCGTGTGCCTTCTCAGTCAGTTTCTTCCACCCCATACGAACTTTGGAAAGGCGAAAAGCCCAATTTGGAGCATTTACACCCTTGGGGATCTGCTGGTTTTGTACACAGCACCGCCCATAAGTATGGAAAATTGGGCCCTAGAGCTAGGAAGCATATCTTCATAAGATATTCTGATAGCTCGAAAGGATATGTCATGTATGGTGAACATCCCAATGGAGGAATGACTGAAATAGAGTCGCGCGATATCGATTTCATCGAGACTGATTTTCCTAGCATTAATGATGCTAACAGAGATCTTGACCTCTATGAGTTAGAGGAAGATGAAGGCACCTTACCATCTTCAAGCGAGGGTGGGGGATTAGTTCCTCGTCCTGTAATCGCTGAAGATAGTGGGAGTGATCTTCAACCTAGTGGCAGTATTACACTAGATCAAGATTCTCAAGCCCGCCGAGTTAGCAGTAGAGGCCACATTCCTCGTCGTCATTTTGAGATAGAGGGGAATGTTCTCCTATGCGATGCTAAAGATGTGGATGAGCCTGCTTCTTTCAGTGAAGCGCTCCATTCACCAGATAGGGATGAGTGGATGACTGCTATGCAGGAAGAGATGAGTTCCATGGACAAGAATAATGTCTGGGAGTTAGTTGATCTTCCGCCTGGGCGCAAGACCATTGGAAACAAATGGGTTCTAAAGGTCAAACGCAAGGCAGATGGTTCAATTGACAGGTACAAGGCGCGCCTCGTGGCGAAAGGCTATACTCAACGAGAGGGTATTGACTATGAGGATACATTCTCCCCAGTGGTGAGATTTGCCTCTATACGCCTGATCCTATCCATTGTAGCAAAACAGGATTTAGAGCTTTTCCAAATGGATGTTAAGACTGCATTTCTCAATGGAGAACTAGATGAAGAGATCTATATGGCTCAACCAGCGGGTTTTGAAGCTAAGGGACATGAGCGCAAAGTGTGTCGTCTCAAACGTTCCATCTATGGTCTCAAACAGTCATCTAGGCAATGGTATTTGAGATTTCATGATTCCATTACCTCTTTTGGTTTTGAGATGATTGAAGAAGACCATTGCGTGTATCTTAAACGATCCAAGAGAAGCATTCTAATCTTGTCATTATATGTTGATGACATCTTGCTAGCTGGAAATGATATGGATTCCATTGTCACCACTAAGAAGTGGTTGTCCTCTACTTTTGAGATGAAGGACATGGGTGAAGCAAATTTTGTGCTGGGAGTTAAGATTACCAGAAACCGTTCAAAGAAACTTCTTAGTCTATCCCAAGGGACTTACATCAAGAAGATTCTTGAACGTTTTCATATGCATAACTCCAAACCCATTGACACTCCAATGGAAAAAGGATGTTGTGTACACGTCCAGACATATGCTTTGCAGTTGGCATGGTTAGTCGCTATCAGAGCAATCCTGGACCTGCTCATTGGAGAGCGGTCAAGAGGATTCTATGGTACCTTCGTGGAACCAGTGATCATGCTCTATGTTATCATGGCGGGGACCTGAGATTGACAGGTTACAGCGATGCTGATTGGGCTAGTGACAAGGATGAGCGCAAGTCCACCTCAGGTTATGCATTCATACTAGGAGGTGGAGCTGTTTCTTGGTGTAGTAAGAAATAGTCATGCATTGCACTCTCTACCATGGAGTCAGAATATGTGGCTTGTTCAGCAGCTGTCCAAGAAGCTGTTTGGCTAAGGAGATTTTTGCAACGTTTAGGTGTTACAGCTCATGCAGAGGATGCTGTATTACTATATTCTGATAGTACATCAGCCCTAGCGTATGCAAAAGACCCTAAGTACCATGGGAAGGCCAAACACATTGAGCTTCGGTACCACTACATTCGAGATATGGTTTCACAAGGGGAAGTGATCTTACAGCATATATCTACTGGTAGCATGGTGGCTGATCCTTTGACCAAGCCTATTGCTAGAGATTTGTTCTTCTCTCATACTAAGAGTATGGGACTCCGTAGGATATGATATGCTTAGATACTTTGTTTTTGTATCGACATTATTGTTATTGTTTTATGATATGAGTATTCATTTTATCAGCTTTATTCTTATGTGAAATATTGTTGATAGCACATCTTTGAAATATGTCACCAGGCAAGAATCGACCCTCTCACACGGGTGATTCACCTTGGCGCTTAGATAGCGAGCAAGATGAGACATTTATGTCATTTAGCGCTAAGATAGTGAATTAAGACATTTATATCTTTGGCGCCTAGAAGGTGAGCAAGATATATATACTTATTAGTGACATGTCGCCTTAGATGGAGCTAAGATGAGACCTCATGATAGGTCGAACATAGAGTGATGCCAAGACTCTATGTAGCCTGAATTATAGCCGAATGTGAGTTTTTCAGGCAGGCACTTGGAGAGTGACTGGGCTAAAACTCAGGTTAGGCGCTTGCATAGCGACTAGACTCAGATTCGTATGGCGTTTCTACCCATTCATAGTGACATGCTCATTTTTATGAGATAACGCCATAGCATACAATTCATACTGTATGTGTTTTATGCCGACCGGCAGTGGGAGTGATGAATGATCCCTGCTTCGTCACTGTGTGAGCCACAAGGATTAATGATCCTATTTTTACCCTTTGTTGACCTAAGACTATGTCATGAAGAGGAAGCTTAATGTCGCTACTTTAGCATGCAAATCGAGGACCATGAGTGATTCAGTCTGACGGGGCATGTCTGGGAAAGCGGTTGAGCCCGATTTAATTGACATGAGGACTTAGGGAAGACTGTTTGATAATATACCATGTTATGTAACTCATTGCTGGCCAGCGTCTATGTTGTAATGTGTTTGCAATATAGGACATGAGTACATCACATATTTGGGGTAAAGCACTGCTTACCATGAGGGATGAAGAGTGCTTAATCTGGTATAGTCAAACAGTCTAGGGTATAATCGAGATGCTCTCGAATGATGCACTTTTATTGGTCAAGAGATGATTTGATAATTGTTGCTCATGAGACTGTACGTTCTTCTCGTGAGGTCGCACGAACTATTTTCTAGTATGAGGAGATTATTGTAAAGATTGAGAGATTGCTTCACCTTATGTGGGTGGACGCCTCACCCTATGTGGGCGAGTGAGAGCTGTTATAATTTAATGGGTCGGGATGGACCCGAGCCCATGATCCGCCCACTATGGGTTGCGGGTCCCATTTGGTTATGTGATAAGAATAACTATCCATGATTTGAATTGGATCAAATCATGGGATAGTGGTTATCAAATCCCTTAAAAGAAGGGATGTGCTCTTATCTAATATATTATATTCTCTGTGAATATAATTTATGATACGTAGAGAAAACCAAATACAGAGAGAGAACAGTTTATATTATACAGAGAGAAAAGCTCTCAAATTCACAAGTGTGAAACTCTCAAATAATCTCTTAGGATTTAGTTCGTGGAAGAAAAGGGCAACTCTAGTAGCCAACCTCAACCCACGAGAACAAGGACGAACACGAGAGCATAGAGGGGTTCAGAAGATCAAAAAGGAAAAGCAGTGTAACAGGCCAACCAAATCGATCCGGGTCTTCCGCAACGAGTAAGTATCTCAAACCCGGTCATATAAAATATGATTTACAGTTTTATTATAATAATGTTATGAGAAATTTAATAAAAATAAGATAAAATCGAAACTAAACTATAGAATACACAAGTTGAATGAAGAAATAACAATAAGTAACATTAATTGTGACAGGGAAAAAAAAATTCACAAAAAAATATAAATGAAGAAAAAAAATACAATTGGCTCACATTGATGTTCATAGTTGATGATCATAGTATATTTATAACCATCATAGGCATATAATATTGCATTAAAAAAAAAAAAAAAAATAGAATCACCCAATAATATGTTGAAACCATTTGTTAATCTTCTGAAATTAAAAATAAATAAGACACAGTCATCTTAAAAGAGAGAGAGATAGAGAGTGGTGGTAAAAGTTTAGGTAAAAGTGAATTGAATCTTGTATTTGTTAAATACAAGATTGCTTAAAATAAAAATTATAATCCGGTCAGTCCTCTGGTTACATTGGGACACTGGGTAAAATTTGTTTTACCAATCTTGTGTTTGTAAAATATAAGATTGGTGCCAATCTTGTGTTTAGAAAGACAAAATCCATTTTTCAAATTAATTTTAACTGGGACATATTTGGCAAAATAACATTAAAATATGCATTATTTAAAAAAAAAAACGGCCGCTTCTAAAAGGATCCAAGAAATATCCCCCCTTTTTTTTTTTTTTTTTTTTTTTTTTTTTCAATTGCACGGCACCATCATATATATTAATATATGTATTTTCTGCCAAGCTTCATTCTTTTCACTTTTTAATCCTTGGTTTCCTTGGCTCAAATTCTACAACTTCTCATCATTTTTGCAGCACTTTTGTAACATCTACAAAACATAAAAATAAATAGAATAAGACTAAATAAAATATAAAATAAGCCCTACAAAATATAAATTAAGGATATAAAATACGCACTATTGTGTGCACATCAGGGAGCTTGAATCTGTCTCCTCTTTCTTGGAGATGCTATATTTGAGTTCAGTGAAAGTTTATGGGTTGGATATGATTTGTTGGCAGGGTTCCTCTCTAAAATCCTATTATCATGTATTATTAACTAACACTGGTCGTTGTATGCCTTGGAAGAGTATTTGGAAGACCAAAGCTCCTCCTTAAGTGGCGTTCTTTGTTTGGGCTGCTACCTTGGGTTTTTCTCACAATGGATAACTTACGGAGGCGTCGTGTTATTGTGCTAAATTGGTGCTGTATGTGTAAGGAAAGTGGTGAATCTATCTCTCATCTTTTCTTACATTGATCGGCTGCTAGAGAGATTTGGAATTTTATTTTCAGCATTTTCGGGATTCAGTAGTTGATGCCATGTGGAATTATGGAGCTGTTAGCTAACTAAGGGCTTGCTGCAGCAATGAGAGGGTTAGGAAGCTATGGGAAATTATTCCACTTTGTTTATTCTGGTGTATTTGGCGGGAAAGAAATTGCAGAAATTTTGAGGGAGAGGAAAAGAATTTGATGGAGGTAAAGGGATGGTGCTCCGTACCCTTATGGATTAGTCTATCGCCACAGGCGTGGGGTCTTTCTTTTCTGTTTTAGATTTATTAGATTTTTGTATTGCCTGAGGTGTGTTGGTGTTAGAGCTAGTTCACACCTAGTGTACTGGGCTTCATATCTTTTGCAATAATAATTTTATTTACTGATTAACAAACAAAATAAGCTTTGAAGTTGGGGGAACTTGATTGGGCCAAGGTTGGTGGTGATTGGGGAACTTGAGTGGGTTGACAATGATGGTGATGATGGGTTGTTTGTAATGATTTAGGGGTTGCAAACTACGAATTTTATTTATTTATTCTTTTTTTTGTAGATTGTTAAATTTCTTGAATTTTTGTGGAAATTTATTTGTGTATAGATCTGAAGGTTGTAGAAATTTCAAAAATTGTGGAAAATTGTTTAGACTTGTAGAAAAATTGTATAGAAATTGTTGAATTTTGTAGAAACTTTGGAGAAATTGTTACTAAGTATATTCCTTTAGGCCAAACACATATTCTCTATCTCTCTCAAAATTTAAATTTAACAATTATTTTATATTTAAATTTAAAAATGATTATATTAATTTTCATTAAAAATATTTTTTTATTATAAAGGAATAACGTGCAATCTGTAAGTTATAATCGATTGAAAGCAAATGAAAGTTAGTGAAATGGGTCAATTTCACGAACCTTAGGAAGTTAAAAAGGAAAAATTGAAACCTTGGGGGTTAGTTTATTGACAATTTTGAAAAAGAAGCTTGATTTTTATTTTTTATTTTTTTTGATAATTTGATAGTGACTAGTGGTGGAGTAAGAAAATTTTTTCAAGGGGGGACGCAACTGAATATAATAACATTAAAAAAAAATAAAAATAAAAGACTTTTCTCAAATTCCTAAACAAACATCACATGGATTGAGCTTTTTTAGGGGGTTTAACACCTAAAGTTTTAGCACATTTTTCTCTTAAAATATGTATCATCCCAATTTTGAATATATTTTCCTTTAAATTATGCATCAATTGTGAATAGCTTCCCATAAAAAAATAATTCCAGAGAGAGCTGATAAGTAAATTTTTTTTTTTCATTTTTTTTTTAAACAAAAAGGAAAACCCAAAATGTTAGGGGGAGCCAATCCCCCTTGGCATTGCCCGTGATAGTGACAAACAATAAAGGACGAAGGATTCAAATCTTGATTTTCTATTTAAAAAAAAAACAGATAAGTAAGTGAATTACAAAGTATTGAGATCATAAAAAATGTTAGTGCACGTGACTTTTTTTTTTTTGATAATAATTGAAATTTAATTAAGAAAGAAAATTACAAAGGAAGAGACAAATCACCAACTGATCCACAGAACAAGCATTGACAAAACAAAAAGGACCAGATCTAATATCAAAAGAACCCCAAAATCTATTTCTGAGTGACCACCCAACAAGCTCATGAGAAGTATGGTTAGCTTTCCTATTTACCCAAGCAAAGGACCAGCGGGGATGATTAGCAGCCAAGGTAAGCAAATCAGCAAGCAAGCGAGAAATCCTCCAAGGAAAATTACACACAACACCTCTAATGTGGTCCACACAAGTCTTGGAGTCACTTTCAATACAGATCCGATCCACTCCCAGATTTGCAGCAATACGGGAAGCCCATGCAATAGCGTCAGCCTCCGCTTGGAGTGGGATTATGGTGTTCACTTTATGAGATACGGCCAACACCACTGTCCCTCTCCAATATTTGGCCACAATAGCTATTGAAAAGCAGGAATTGCCCACCAAACCTATATTCTAATCAGTTCTATCATGGTTCATCAATTGAGCCACAGCCAAACACTGCCTAAAAAGTGGCAATTCTGAAACCCAAGGTGTTGACACCCCATTTTGCAACAATTAATTTTACTTTTTTACACTTTAGTTCATAAAGGGTAAAATGGTAATTTCACAAGTTTGGAGATTCAAAGTTGGTCCATGAATTTAAAATCATATTTTAAGTGGTCAAAATTGAATTAAGAATGAGAGAGCATTTTTCAGATTGGAAATCGGATTAAAAACCAAGATTTTATTAAGGAAATAAATTTGATTGGTTGAAGTGATATTTACCATAAGCTTACATGCATATGATCACTTGTTAATTAATTTGATTGGTCCTCTAAAGGATTCAATTAAAATCAATTAATAAATAATTTGTATTAGTTTAGAACACCTTCAAATGGTAAGTATTCATGCACAAAATATTCATCAAAGGATAATTCTTAAATTGATTTATTTTTTACTAATGGGATAATTATTTTGACCAATAATTATCATATTAATTATTAATAAATTGATTAAAATCAATAAATCTTGAATTCAGCCAAATAAAGACTTCTAAATCCACTAGAAGTTGATTAGAGGTGAAAAAACCTGGAATTATCCAAAGCCCAATTCGGATTTGGATTCCAGCCTGTACACTGATCGGCATTTCAACCATAAATTTTGACTTAGTTATCCGATTGAGTTGATTCAAATTTGGATGGAAAGCTGACATGATGGGCTACAAATATATGTGTAATGCCCATCTCCAGATTGGAACATTTAGAGGGTCAAAATGGGCCCACAATCAGGGCTTAAAAATCAGTCAGAATTTCGGGATTTTCATGAAGTATATTCAATTTCCAAAACCCCAATGCACTTCCATGAGGTCCAGAACACGGGTAGGTTCATTTTAGGGCTGCTATATAAATAGAAAATATTCTCATTTTAACAGGAGGTTGGAAAAATTAGTCAGAGCAATCCTAAGCAAAATTCAAGAGAATTTTTGGCAAAGGGTTAGACTTTGGAATAAGAACACAAGTGTGTTGTTATATTCAAGTCCAAAGATTACAAAAGCCATATTTTGTAATCTCTATTTCTAATCTTTCAATTCTATTTTTAATGTCTTCTAATCAAATTTAACGGTTTTTCTCAAGAAACAATTTTCAGGTAGGATCTAGTAATCTCAATCAAGAGGCCGCATCCTACCACAATCAAATTCAATTCGGGACACTCATTCAAGAGGTTGCATCCCAAAAGGTATAATGCTCTCTTTTTTAATTTAATGCAGCAAATTTAATTGTATAGAATGCATGATTAGGTTTTAATTTTAATTGCTTGATTAATCTTTAATGCACAATTGCTAGATTGCATTGTTTTCGGTTTTTGTCTTGTGAATGATGCAAATATGATTTTTCTAACATGTTGTACTAAAATTACAGCAATTTTAAATTTTCTTTTTTCATGTAAGATGCATGCTTAAATGATTTTAATTGCTTGATGATTAATCACTATTTAATATTTTATTGCATGTATTGTTGTGATGCTATGAATCAAATATGAGTATGGTTTGTTTGAGGTTGTGAACTTAAACTAATGGATCCTTAGAGACTGACCTAGGTCAAGTTCGATGGGTGCCTAACACCTTCCCATCCAATCCCCTAGCCCCTGAATCCTAATCTTAGGGGAAGATTAGATTAGTTTATGTATCCTATTTACTTTATTTTTTAGAATGTATTTAGGACCAAAGCCTTGTATTTTGTTTTCTTAGATTGTATCTAGGGCAAAATATTGTAATTTATTTCTTTTTCAAACTATTGTATTATTTATTCAATTAATAAAAGATTTTTTTTTTTTTTTATAAAAGTTAGGTGGACGACTCCATTTTAAATTCCCCTAAAGATTAGGATGGAAAACAGTGAAAATCCTTATTTTGGGAACCATGTTTAGATCCTCATCTAAAAAGGGATGGTTTTAAGATCGTTGTTCTCACACAAGGGTCCTCTCATACCAGGATGTTCTCACCCGACCCTACCAATCTACAAGCTCCTTGTGCCAAGAGAGGCTTAACATTCTCCAAACCCCTCCAAACAAAGGAAGCAGCATTTACCACTAGAAAGTAACCACTTGGACCCAACCTTATACTTAGTTCTCAAAACCCTGACACAGAAGTTGTCACGGTTGGATAGGACCCACCAAGCAAGCTTGGCAATTAACGCTTCATTGAAGCTTTGAAAAGGTTTAAAACCCAAACCCCCATCACTTAGAGGTCTGCACAATTTAGTCCATGCGAGGGGAGTGTAGAGCTTGTTGTTGTCTTTTTTGGGATTCCACTAGAAATTTTTGGCCATTGCATCCAAATCAGCACATAATCCTTTATGTAGCAAAAAGGTCAACATTGTATAGGAAGGAATTGATTGGGCAATAGATTTTGAGAAGAGTAGTACGACCCATCCAAGAGAGACTTTTTCTTTTCCACCCCGAGATTTTAGATTCAAGTCTTTCTTTGACGAAGGCAAAATCCTTAGATTTCCTTTGAGTGAGGAAGAGAGGCACATCTAGGTACTTCACATCCTTAGGAAAAACTTTGAAACCCCATTGATCTTTGAGTTGGCGGCAGAAATGATGATGGACACCTTTAGATACAAACACTCCAGATTTCTCCTTACTGGTAGATTGACTAGACCAGCTACAATACTTATCAACACATTTTATTAATGTATTCACTTCAGCAATCTTTGCCCCACAAAATAATAAGACATCATTAGCATAAAATAATTTGGAGATGTTAGGAGCCCCCGGAGCAAGCTTTAAACCCTTTAACAACCTTCTATCAACTTCAACATTTATTTGCCTAGTCAATACTTGTGATGCCCCGCACCCCTAAACATTTTAGATTAATTATATTAGTACTAAGTCACTAAAGGATTATAGATTTAATAAGTTCTTATAGTAAGTTAATTTAAATTGGATAATTACCACACTACATTAACTTAGATGCATTAGTATTGCTAATAGATATATCAAGTGACTATTTAATAGTTAAAGTGAAATAGAGGAATATAGTGATACTACATGATTAATGTTAGTAATAGTAAAATAATATTAATGTAAGTACAATATCATAGATACCTATAGTTTTATTATAGATAAACCTTAAACTATGTAATTGATAGTAAACATAAGGGCAAAAGGGTCATTGCACACATAAGTTTGGTGTCCAATGGGAATTGGCCACTTGTCTCCACCCTAAATCTACCTTCCCATGCATGAGGACACATGGAATCCACTCAAAATACCCCCCCTTTAGTGGCTGGCCATCCAAGTCCCACCCCACCATTTGATTTTTCTCATTTCTCTAGCATAGACAAAACAAAAGAGAGAAGAACTCAAGCTCTTTTCTCCCTCTTGCACCCCACGGGTCCAGCAGCTAGGGGGAGGAAACAAATCTTTGTGGCATCTTCCTCCACAATTCAAGTTAGAGAAAGAGTCTAGCCCTCCTCCTTCAAGAAATCATAAGCTAGGTAAGGGTTTATGATTTTAGTCAAGTTTTGAAATGGGTATAGTTGAAATTGTTGGTTGATCTTCATGATTCTTACACCTTGAGATTATGGGTTTGTAGAAATATGATTTTGGGTTAAGGAAAATGAATTTTTATGGACATGCATGTGGGATTTGAAGTGGTAGTTGCTGGAATTTTAGATTGAGCATGAGGTTTGGTGATTCCATGTTGGTTTCTTACAATTGATGATGGAATTGTTGTTATATGTGGATTAATATGACTTGTATGTTCTATGTGTGATGGATTACATTGATGTTTGACTTGATTTGGTACTGCATGTGTTGGATTTAGGAGGATTGTTGGCTAATGGTTGATGGGTTTTAAGTTTCTAGAGGAAAATGCAACCTGTCTCTGCTTTCTGTAGTGAACAGAAAGTTGCACGAAATTCTGGGAGTTTTCTAAAATAGGAATAAGGAAACGGTTTTCTCTAAGGTAATCTATCATATGTCTAGGTTATATGTATATGAAATTTCATAGAACAATATTGAGTTTTGATAATTATTTGTTATTTTACAAGAAAACTGTATAAATCTGTCAATTTGACAGATTCTGTGTTTGTCAGTTAGAAATTTCGTAATAAATCCAATACTTAGAATTTGAGTGATTGGAGTATATTTCTGGAATCCTAGGATGTATATGTTCTTGATGGAATTATCCCCATGCAATTTTTGTAAATAAGGAATTGTGGGTACTGATCTAAAGTTACCTTGAAAACTGTGCTGACAGAATTGAGTTTACTGTCATAAATGATTTGTAATAAATTATGAATTTATGATTTGTTCTCAAAAATGTTATGAAGTGTGAAGGATACATTTTTTGTGGACTCTGTAATTTTTATAATATTTTAAGGTGTTTTGATAACTCAAATATAATTTATAAGTTAGTTGTACTGTGCTGAAATGGACTGGTTGACAGAATTGAGATTACTTACTTGTGATAATTTTAATGAATTGTAGAAAATTCAAATTGAGCTGAAAATTTAGGGACACATGATAAACATATATAGGTATTCCTCTATAAAATTTCATGAGTTTATGACACCTTTTGGTTGGTCATATGAGGCTTAAAATTGGGATGTATAGCAGGGGATACGTTGACAGTAACTTGTAAATCAGAAAACTTTGGAGAATTGTTTTCCTGATATGGGTTGATTGATTTAAGTTGGATTTTCTTGTATGCATAGTATTTAGTATGTATATTATATGAGTGAATTTTGTATGTCTTGTTTCTACTCTTTAGTATGCAAAAGAAATGTTTCAATCCAGGCAACTACTGTTGCTATAGCAGACTGTTGTGTGGTGATTTAGAATTTCCACTTTGGTTGAAATTAATGTTTTGAACTTGTTGTTTGGGGTTTAGTAAGGGCTTAGTAAAGATTTGTTAAGTTAAATTAAGCGAATTAAGGTCATAAGTGTTGATTAGCCTATTATGAGCTGAGGTTGGCATCAAGTTGAAACTAAGATTAAGTTAAAATTAACTTAACTCCTATACTTGATTTAGGATAATCAAGGGAGGATAGGTGAAGCGATCTGCTTGAGACTCTTGGAATCCAGCTTTTGGATTGAGGTAAGGGAATGTGCCATGAAAATTTAATAGTCCATGTTTTAAGAATATATCTATATATGTTTTATCAATGCTTTCAGTAAACTCAGTTTGATACTTGTTTATAAAGAAAACATGCATTGATTTAGAAAAAGTTTTGAGTTAGTACAATTAAGACAGGTTTTAGAAGCAAGTTGTGGATATGCTATGAATTTTGGTTAAGTAAGGAAAGAGAGAGATTGAAAAATAAACAAGTATGATATGTTTTATGAACACCTAAAACAGTTTTGAGTGTGATTCCCTGTAGACTGACAACCCAAGGTCACGAGGGGATCGTATGCCCTAAAGACATGGCAGCAGAAAGGCCACGAGGGGTTTTATTCCCTGTAGACCGGCAACAAGTAAGGCCACGAGGGGTTGTATTTCCCGAAGATATGGCAACCTAGGCCACGAGGGGATCTTCGGATCTTTGTAGACTGGCAACCCAGGCCACGAGGGGATAGTTTCCCTATAGACATGGCACCAGTAAGGTCACGAGGGGTAAAGTCTTAAAGATATAGTACAGTTACATGTTCTATATAATTTTTGCTACATTATGCAATGGTATGAGATAAGTTTTCTCTTTAGAACGGTTTAAGGGAACATGTTTTATTTACATATAAAGGAATCATGCTATATATTCAGATTTCAATAGTTATATTATGCCTTACAAGTTATCAGATATTATGTTCATCAGTATGAAACATATATGTTCAAGAAACTCATGAAATCATTTTAGCATGAACTGTTTATACGCAAGTCATATCCACAAAGATTATTTTGTTTATCATGCATTCATGCATATTGTTAAATCTTCATGTCACGCCTCTCTTACTGAGCAAAGTGGGTTGCTTAGATTGCAGGAACATCCTATAGTGCAGCTAAGAGTTTCAGCATGGAGGAGCAATTTTGTGGTATCTAGAACTAGTCTTAGACATTTTGAGTTTTTGTGTATATAAAGTAGAAGTGATGTATATGTTTAAATAGTCTTCCACTGTATTAGAGTTATTATGTCCACATACTGATGTATTTTGTATAAATGGTTATAAATGCTCTGACTACTATCACTTCCTTTAGGTGGACTAGTATACTCATTCATTTTGTAAAGGAGTAAGTTTATAGTATTGGGAGTTCCCAACCCAAGAAGAAGTTTAAGAATTAGGACGAGAGAAAAGAGAGAGAAAAGAAAGAAGAAAATTTTTATACTCCTTTTAGTTGGTTCGTGTTAATATTAGGCACAGGCTTGGTATTAGCATGCCAGTTCGGCTTCGAATCACATTACGGATTTGGGTCATGACAATATCTCACTACGAAGGATAAATAGGTATGGAGAAAGAGGATCTTCCTACCTAATACCCCTAGAGGGAGAGAAGGATGAGCTTTTACTACCTTCCAAGAGGAGGGTGAAACTTATTGTAGAGATGCACTGATAAATGAGATTTATCACTTTCTGGTTGTAGCCCACAGCTTTAAGGACCCTGAGAATAAATGTCCATTCTAGACTATCGTACGCCTTATGGAAGTCGAGTTTGAACCCAACATTTCCTTTTCTCTTTTTTGGCTACTTGAAGCTGTGCACAATTTCTTAGGCTAGGACCACATTTTCACCAATCCATCTCCCCGGGACAAAGGCAGCTTGGGATGGGTCGATGATTTTAAGAAGGAGAGGGCGCAATCTATTCACTAAGATCTTCGAGATAATCTTATAGTAGAAGTTACATAAACTGATAGGTCTGAACTGGTTGAAGTTATTTGCACCTTGCTTTTTGGGAATTAGAGTTATGAATGTATGATTCATCTGAGATAACAACCAACCCTCCCTGAAAAAACTGTGAACTGTAGTAACCACTTGGGACCCAACAATTTCCCAATAATGTTTAAAAAATATTCCTAAGAACCTGTCAGGGCCAGGGGCTTTAAGAGGGTGCATACTCCAAATGACATCCTTAACTTCTTGATAATCAGGAACGGTATATTATCATTATCTTCATTCAAGATACTCGGGGTGATCAACTCATCCAGCTCTCTAGGAATATCAGGATTGGTTGACTGAAATAGTTCAACAAAGTGATCAGTGAAATACCTTTCTATATCAGCTCTGAAATGAATCTATTGCTGGTTATGGAGTTTGATTTCCGCAATGAAATTACGCCTTTGACGAACCACTGTTGAGAGGTGAAAAAATTTTGAATTCCAATTGCCCTCCTTCAGCCAAAGTTCTCTAGACTTTTGCTTCCATTTTTATTCCTCTCGCTCCAACCAGTCATTGAGTTCCAAGTTTAGAGCTGCCTCTATAGAAATATTTGCTTGAGTTGGTTCAAGAGCCTGCATTGACTTAATTTGATCCTCAATTTCCTGAATATGGATCTGAGCATGGCCAAAGACTGATCTGTTCCATGCAATGGGATCCTGTTTAGTCTTCTGACAACGCTTGGTAAGCTTGAAATTCTGGGAGCCCTCCACTGCAATAGCCCAAGCATCTTGTAGAACAATAACATTGGACTCATCTTTCACCCACATGGCTTCAAAACGGAATGGTTTGGCTCTAGAATGGGATTCCAGGTGAGTATTAAAGAGAATAGGGATGTGATCTGAGTTTGGAGCATAGAGATGCTTAACTCCAGCTTTAGGGAACATGGTGTTTGCACATAAAAATAACTTTTGGGCCTACTAATAATGTTGGGCCAAGTTATGTTAATTATTTAAAAGACCAGACTTACTGTTTGGGCTTAAGTGAGACAAGTTACTTTATTTGAATAAAAGCCCAAAAGGTTAAGACCCAGTTTCACCTCGAGGTTATGTTTAGACTGAGTTAAAAACAGTTATAAGCAGTTTGATCTTGAAAGAACTGTTAAGTAATAGTTTATTTATAATTTGAAAACTCATATGACAAGTGTTATCATCTCCAGGGAAGTTGCTATTTGATATTGAACCAGATCTCTTGTTGATTTGAAATTCAAATAAAGAAAGTAACTGTTCAATTGAAGGAACTGCTGCTTGAGGAAGGTATAAATAGAAGAAAAGAAAACAATTACAACCCCCGCATATTTCTCCAGAGTTCAAGAGTTCAATTGTGATCTAAAGTGTGTTTAAGAGTGTTCAAGTGTGTTTTTAAGTGTGTTCAAGTGTAATTCAGTGTGTAAAACAATGTAATTTAGTGTGTTTGAGTGCATTTAGTGTGATTCCAGTTCGAGTGAGACATAGATCTTATAGTTCGAGTTCCAGACATGTGTGAGAGTAATAGGAAACTTCTCCTTTTGTAAATTTCTGTTGTTCTTGTTCAGTTCGAAGTATTTGTACTTGATTATTGTTTAATATAAAGATTCTGCAGTTTATAACTATTTACTGTCTTGTAAATTTAATGTTGTTTGCATCAGTGGAATATAGTAACTTGTTATCTCGAGATTGAATTTGTTATCAAGTTTGTCTTAGAGATTGTTTAATACCAACTTCAATAGTAAAATTATAAGTAAATCAGTTAAGTGTTTACCATTACTGGATCGAACTAAGTCCTTTATCACTAAGGCATAATTCGGACCAAACACACCCTTTTGATTTACAGAAGTTGGATAATTAATTAAGTAATCAGTTTAGATAAAACTGAATAATGAACTTAATTAATTAGGAAATTTAGTTTTGTTCAAACACATGGATTGCCAATATGCATTACAAATGCCTTTGTCCAGTCTTTCTCTAATGTTAGCCCAGCCAGACCTCTTGTTAGACCAAGTATATTTAGAACCACTAAACCCCAAGTCAATTGCCCCAACTTGGTCTACAAAACTTGTAAAGTATTTAGATGAACCCCCAACATTCAGAATCCTTCCTTTCTTTTCAAAACTGACCACTGTACTATTAATATCCCCAATCAACATCCAAAGCCCAGAGAAACTATCAATAATTTCCTCCATTAATCTCCAAAATTTGCGTCTCATGGAAAGGTACGAAGGCCCATGGACTCCAATCATCAACCAAGGATTATTAGGAGGGTCAAAATAGACTAAGGCATCAATACAATTCTTATTAGAAAAAACTACTTCAAGCTCCACTCCCAACTTTCAAAATAAGGCCAAGCCACCAGCTTTACCAAAACTGTCCACACAAAAACTCTCATCAAAACCCATACTCAACCTCAATCTTTCAACTTTTGGAGATTTTAGTTTAGTTTCCGAAACAAAGAGCACATCAGGGCCTTCTTTATGAGCAAGAGCCTTGATCGCTTTAACTGTCGGAGGTCTGCCAGCCCCTCGACAGTTCCAAGACAGAAGCCTCATGGAGGAGGAGGGGGCATGATAAGGCCCACCTTTTCGGCCATCTGAATTGTATTAGGAAGAAAGAAACCATCAACTTCATAACTTAGAGATGATAACACCTCACTGTTAGCAGACATACCTTTGATAGCCACTTTAGACTCTTTAGCCTTAATTGATCTTGCCCTAGCTAGAGCTTTAAGGGAAGCATTCTTTAAGCCTCTGAGGTTTCGGCTGGGAGGAGAAGAAATACCATTTGAACCAGTGTGGGGTGAATTAATCCCATTGGTGGTTCACTTGAGTGATAGTGGCAAAGTAGTAAATTAAATAAAAAAGTATGGGCAATTAAAACCAGTGAACATATTAAGGCCATGATGGAAAGTTGGAAACTCAAAATGTTTTATTGAGTGTAATCAACTTTAAAATATATGAATGGGTGGATGTGGATGTATAAAGTAAAAGAGGAGAGAGGGGTTTCAAAATAAACACGTATACAATATAAATTAAGACAAGAAAATATTTTGGTTTTTTTGAAATTAAACTCACAAATTAAATCTAAAAATGCTAGGACTTTGGGCTCCTCCAATTTACTAAGGTAAATTAATTAAATTTAATCAATGGAATTATACAATTAGAGGTTCACATCCAAACCCTCAATTGGAACATTTGCAATAAAAACAATTTTTAATAAAATCTAATTTAGAAATGCTATTTTATTATTCATTTATTTAAAACACATAATCAATAACTATATTGGAAAAACCTAAAATCGACATTGTACTAATTTAGTAATAATGTAGTAAAAAAATAATACCCAATGAAGGTTTCTTTGATTTAATGGAGCTATAATATTTACTTAAGTATGAGAAAAACATGATTGAACTCATGAAAAGATTCAAATTATAGAGCCACAAATCAAAGGAATAATAAAAAGATAAGAGCAATCACATAACAAATCATAAACAATGAAGCTCAAATGGATTAAAAGAAATTAATTTCACCTTTCAAATTAGATTCCTCCGTAGCCCAAGCTAAAGGTTTAGCCAATAATGGCCAAGAAATTACAAAAGAAACTAAGAGAAATAAAGTCTATTGAGAAAAACTAGAAAAAGAACTCTACTCATGCTCCAGGAGGCACTCACTATCCTTGAAGATGAGAAAAGCACAAATTACATTTAGGGATCCCTAATAAATTCCTGAGAAAAGCTATGGAGGACACTGACATGTTAGACCGTCCAAAGGAGAAAGATCGTGTTCTTAGTAGTGATAGTGGGGAACATTTTGGGCTCTCCTTTGAGGATGATGGCGCCAACCGTTGGAATAAAAAGAAACATAAAAAGACTCATTCGATACCTATTCCTGAGGTGGGTTCTGGTTTATAACACCATCTGGTTGGTGAGATTGAAGCTAATAGTGAACCGAGCTCTCCTGTTAGAGTTAGGTCAGATATTAGCCATAAAGACTCTCTTGTGGGCGTGATTCCAGGAGCCTATGAGAATGCTTTCTTTGGAAGTAATATGGAAGAGGACGGCGGTGACAGCTTTGATGAAGATGATGATGATGAACATCCGGAGGAAGGAGAAGTGGTCATTAAGTTTCCTCGTTGTTGACACCCCATTTTGCAACTATTAATTTTACTATTTTACACTTTAGTGCATAAAGGGTAAAATGGTAATTTCACAAGCTTGAAAATTCAAAATTGACCCATAAATTTAAAACCATATTTTAAGTGATCAAAATTGAATTAATAATGAGAGTGCATTTTTCCAATTGGAAATCGGATAAAAAACCAAGATTTTATTAAGGAAATAAATTTGTTTGGTTGAAATGATATTTACTATAAGCTCATATGCATAGGATTACTTGTTAATTAATTTGATTGGTCCTCTAAAGGATTTAAAATCAATTAATAAATAATTCCTATTGGTTTAAAACACCTTAATTATTAATAAATTGATTAAAATCAAGAAATCTCGAATTCAGCCAAAGAAATACTTCTAAACCCATTAGAAGTTGACCAAAGGTGAAAAAACCCGGAATTATCCAAAGCCCAATTTGAATTTGGATTCCAGCCCGTATATTGATCGGTATTTCAACCATAACTTTTGACTCCATAATCCGATTGAGTTGATTCAAATTGGGCTGGAAAGATGACATTATGAGCTACAAATATGTGTCCATGCCCATCTCCAAATTCGAATTTTGAGAGGGTCAAAATGGGCCCGCAATCAGGGCCTAAAAATTAGTCAGAATTTCGGGATTTTCATGAAGTATATCTAATTTCCAAAACCCTAATGCACTCCCATGAGGTCCAAAACGTGGGTAGGTTCATTTTAGGGCTACCATATAAATGGAAAATATTCTCATTTTAACAGGGGGTTGGAATTTTCATCGTTGATAATCCCAAACAAAATTCAAAAGAATATTTGTGAGGGATTAGGGTTTCTAATAAGAATATAAGCTATTCTTATAACCCAAGAGATTATAAGAGGCCACCTCTTGTAATCTCAGTCCCAATCTCCATTTTCTTTAACCTCTTTTAACCAAATTTAACGGTTTTTCCCTTAAGAATCAACTTTCAGGTTGGATTCAATCGAATCAAATCAAGGAGCTCCCTTCCCAACACATGCAGGTACTTCTTTTCCTTGTTATTTTGATTATCCATTTGTTAAAATATGATTGTGTGATTAGTTGTATATGTTTTTTTTAGGATAGTTTTATTTTTTAATGCTTTTTTTTTTATATGGAATTTATTTGATTAAAATTTTATGACTTAAGAGCACGTTAGGATGAAAACTATAGTTTTAAAATGTTAAAAATAATGGAGGAATCAGTTTTCATGAGAATCAATAATTGAACTCTCGGATTAAAATTGATCGGGTCCTAGGTTTTTACCTGGGCACCGATCGGGTCCCAATTTTTACCTGGGTACTGAATGAGCCAACTTGGGCACCGATTGGCATTAGGAGAGGCCCGATTGGTTCCATCTAAGTACCGATCGGCATTAGTATGTTTGTCTTCTTGTTCTATCTTTTAGATTGTACATTAGGACACAAAGCCTTGTACTTTTCTTTTTCTTATATTGTATCTAAGGCAAAAGCATTGCAATTCATTTAATTTTCCAAAATTTTTGTATATTTATTCATTCAATCAATGAACAAGAAGTATTCTTTTCCTTAGTTTTTATGTAAAAGCTAAGTGGCGACTTCATTGTAAATTCCTCTAAAGATTAGGATGGAAAACAGTGTAAAATCACCATTTTTGAGAATTATGTTTAGACCTTTATGGGTTAAAGGTCGTGGTTCTCACAGTAGCGACTCCACTAGGGACTCAGAGAGCTAAACTCTAGTATAGGATTCCTAGTCTACAGTTCACAAGTTGTTTGCTATTGTTTGTTACTCGCTTTGATAATTGTCATTTTGTATATCATGCATTGCACGTGTGATTTTGCAATGTATGTTGGTTAGCCTGGAAGCCACGGTAGTAGTAGCCTTGGATCACGGTCCCCCTCGGATGCGGGTACCCTTGGCCAACCTATCACCCCATGAATACGTACTCTCAACCCTCTTGAGCAAGTTTATAGTGGTAAAACATATTGTGAGCTTTTGATGCCCCTCGCATGCATTGGTGGGTATGTTTAGCCTAAGTAATGGGGAACCTTTTTAGCCTACCCTCTACCCTCATGTAAAAGCCCATTTAGATTTTTCCTCTAGGATGGTTCAACCCGATAAAGCGTGTATTTATGATTGCTTTTGTTTGAACCTAGGCCCAAGTCCAATGCTTGAATCCTTGTTTGCTCTTGTTTGAACCAAAGCCCAAGTCCAATGCTTGAGACCCACTTGGATGTTGTTCGAACCCAGGCTCAAGTCCAGTGCTTGAAGCCCACATGAACTTAAGAGAATTAAATCCATCATTGAAGTGAATCAAAGGCCCAAAAGAGAAAATTTTCTTAACCAATCACTTTTTGAAGGCAAAAATCAATCAAGTTTGATGCTTCAGGCCCACATGACTTTAAAGAAGTCACATGATTCTAAGAAAATTCAAAGCCCAAATTCAAAAACTTAGAATCCATCTAGTCGTGTTGAAAAGAAAAGCCCAAGTCCTATACTTGAGGCCCATTTGGTCATTTCAAAAAAGAAAAAGAAAAAAAAAGAAGCCTAAGTCTTGTACTTGAGGCCCACTTGGTCATTTTGAAAAGAAAGAGTTCAAGTTTCACTATTGGGCCTATGCTTAAAGAATGGTTTAGGAATCCAAAGTAACATGAAAAGTGAAAGTCCAAGTCCAAAGCTTGGGCCCAATTTTTTGAGAAAATGATACCTAACCCAACAAGACATTGATTGGATCAAAGGTCCAAGCCCAATGCTTAAGACCAACATGACTTCTATTGAATTGAAGCCCAAGCTCAAGGCTTGAGGCTCACATGATCTTCCTTGAACTTAAGTCTGACCTTGCATGAATCAAAGCCCAACCCCAAGGCTTGAGATTTACATCACTTTGCTTAAATTGAAGCCCAAGCTCAAGGTTTAAAGCTCACCTGATTTTTCCTGAATGAGTTAAAGTTCACATGACCTTTGTTTTTGAATCAAAGCCCAAGTTCAGCTCTTGAGGCTCTCATGACCTTGTTGGAATCAAGACCCAAGTCCAATATTTGAGACCCAAATGACTTTAATAAATTCAAAACCCAAGTCCAATGCTTGGACAGTCATTTTGCAAAACAAAAAGGCCCAAGCCTGATGTTTGAGGTTCACGTGATCTTGTTGGATTAAAGCCCAGAGTCTAATGATCGAAGCCCTGATGATTTTTGTTTGGAACCAAATGAATGAAAGCTCAAATCTAATGGTCCATCCATGAGACTTTGTGAAAGAAAGTCCAAGTTTGATACTCACGATCCATTTAGCTAATGGGTCTAAGTGCACACAATGTAAAGGTTCAAATCATGTACCAAATTGACAAATGGATTCACTTCACAAGAAAAGTCAAAAGCCCAATATCATTTCTCCAATGCCCACAAGAATCAAGTTTGACTGTCAAAGGATAAATTCGAAGAAAGCCCACCCCAGTTTGTTCATCATCAGATTTCTCAATGGACCAAGAAGACTCCAACAATGCCATGGAGAACTCAAGGGACTGGTCATGCCATTCGAGACCTTATTGACCAAAAGATCATTGCTCCATCTTCACCAGGCGGCCAATTCAACCTTTGTTGAGCCAAGTGATCACTCAACAAGCTCCCAAGCCAAGATCTCATCCATGGGGTTTTTCTATCTTTCTTTTGTTTAAGTTCATTATGTTTGCTCATTTGAATTCTTAGGAACATGTTGCTTAGGTTTTGATTCTGAACTTATCATAGGAATGTTTGTTTGATTTCCTGTTTACATTTTTCATTTAAAAAAAAAAATAAAAAAGCCAAAAAAAGAAAAAAAGAAAAAGAAAAAAAAACCTCTGTCCAACTAAGGGCATGGGCCCTTAAGTTGCCTTCAATGAAGAATTCTGAACTAGGGGCATGGGCCCTTAATGACTCCCAATCTCCTCAAGGCTTAAAGCCTAATAGTCCATCCATTCATCCAATACTCATTGGTCAAGATCTCTAACCACTGCTGGTTTTCAAAATGTGCATATTCAAAAATATATATATATAATAATAATATATAATAATATATATATATATATATTGTGGATTGTTTTTCAAAAGAAGGTGTTCTTTCAAGATCAAGAATCGCTCTTCTACTAGAGTGAGTAAAATTCAAAATTTTCAAAACAAATTCTCAAATTGTGCATAAGGAAATATCTTTGATAAAATCTTTTTGCAAATCATGAGATACCATAGCCTTACCAATCAATTTGCATAAAGAAGGGATTAACTTCATTTAATTCATGTAAGGATCTTTGCTCATAATTTAGAACAAAAGGGAAAGAGATCCTAAATGCAATCAAGGAAAAAATCACGTCATTTAAAGTTCAAAATCTTGCTTTGAGAAATTTTGGTGTCATAACATTGGGTTGTTACTTCTTTTTACTCTAAGAGGATTCTATCAAGAGATGCCATATCTTTGTGCCGATAAAATAACATTACTTGGGATAGGAGGCCATCTTTAGCTAGACCAAATCATCCCAGAATTAACCTGTCACAAATCAATCCATTGCTAGCCCATTTGAGCCTATACAGTTAGCCTCTTTTTTTAAGAATCCATATATAACAAAAAAAATTTGAACCTAAGGGTGGGAAAAATCAAGTGTGCACATACTCAAACCCATTCTGAGGAGGAGTCAAACCCAATGCTCGTATGCAAAAGAGCCAACAAAGGAGGTACAGATGTACCAAAGATTGAAAAGAAAGTGTGGTGATTAGGGGCATGTTCAAGACCCACTTTGAAGAAAGGTCAAATCTGAAATCTTAATTCTCACCAACTATGAGAGATTCATGTTAAGCTCACATGAGAGTCCAACAAACTATTCTGACAATGAGTGACATGAGTGTATGAGAAAGCAAATAATTGTGAAAGAAAAGTTCAAAAAGAAGAAGAAGAGAGACCCGCTAGGTTGAAAACCCGAAAGGGCGACCTAGGCAAAAAAAATAGGGTAACCCAGTAGGTTGAAAACCTGAAAGGGCGGCCTAGGTAAAAGTTAGGGTTTCATTAAAAAAAAAAAAAAACTCAAAGAAGAGATTGAAAGCTTGAAGAGAGAAAGGAAGATGAAATTCCCTCAAAACCAAAAATGAGAGTCCATCAAAGCTGGAGAGCTAAATAAGAGAATTGAACAAAAAAAAAGAATGAGTTCACACAAAGGAACAACCTGAATGAAATAAAGAAAGAAAAGAAGAGACTTTCAAGAAGCCAATTCAAAAGCAAGCACTGATAAAAAGGGAGAAAGCTCCTCTAATGTCTGAGTTTTAAGTAATGCACACTTAGGGAAAATATCCAAAATGAGATTTTGAGCCTTTTATATATCCTTCATTTCAAATACCTGAACCCAGCCTACATTACAACTTATGAATAAAGACATCCTTGAAGTCTTAGTAGTTTTTAGGCACAACTCTTGTGATGATTTCTCTTAGATTGAAAAGAAAGAAAGCCCGAGGTAGTCAAGCGCTACTGGCAAAAGATCTTAAAAAGGAAAATTCTCAAATTAGGGGCACTCCCCTTATTTGATCTCAAACAAAAATTCCCAAGCTAGGGGAACTCCTTTTGTTTGTCATAAAAAAGAAATGAATTCCCAAATTAAAGGCACTCCCCTTATTTTTCCTCAGATAAAATTCTCAAATTAGGGACACTCCCCTTGTTTGCTTTCAAATAGGAAAAATTCTCAAACTAGGGGCATTCCCCTTGTTTAATCTCAAATGAAAAGAATTCCTAAATCAGAGGCATTTCCTTTGTTTATTCTCAGTGAATACCCTCAATTCTTCAAACACTATCATGCACATTCTTTGATTGTTTTTAAGGATTCAATCTCATAATGCTCAAAGTAAAAAAGCAAGGTTGTTTACTTGAATTGAAATGACCTTGATCCTTCCTAATAAAAGAGAATGTTTTGGCTATTGAATGTCATGATCAGCCAAAAGACCTCTTCGAAGGGACTACCTTTCGGTTATTTGAAAAAGGAAAAAATGATTTTTCTCAAAACTGACAAGAACACCACATTGCAAAGAAAGGTTTCTACACCACAAAGTTTTAAATGAAATATTCAGCTAATTTTCAAAATTTCTCTTGAATAAGCTCATTTTGAAATCATCATGCAGACTTGATCATAGGTCTCCATCATCACTTTGGTTGACCAAGTGTCTTCCAACAACTCTTGAACTATGTCTGGACCTGATCCTCCTAAAAGAGGTACGTAGGCAGTCTATTGTAGACTCGATCCAATCATTTGCATAACCTTTGGATAGGTCCTACTCTTGAACTACGTCAAGACCTAATCCTCCCAAAAGAGGTACGTAGATAGTCTATTGTAGACTCGGTCCCAATCATCTGCATGACCTTTGGATAGGTCAAACTCTTGAACTACGTCTGGACCTAATCCTCCCAAAAGGGGTATGTAGGTAGTCTATCAAAGACTCGGTCTCAAATTTGCATGACCTTTGGATAAATTTAACTCTTGAACTACGACCAGACCTGATCCTCTCAAAAGAGGTATGTAGGAAGTCAATCAAAGACTTGGTCCTAATCATTTGCATGACCTTCGGATAGGTCAAACCCTTGAACTATGTCTAGACCTGATCCTCCCAAAAGGGGTACGTAGGCAGTCTATTGTAGACTTGGTTCCAATCATCTGCATGACCTTCGGATAGGTCAAACTTTTGAACTATGTTTGGACCTAATCCTCCTAAAAGAGGTACATTGGTAGCCTGTCAAAGGCTCAATCCCAAGCACCCAAACGACCTAAGCTTAGGTCTAGTTGAGAACTCAAAGTGATTGACTTGAAAATAGTTCACTTGCACAAAATTTTTTCACAACATGTCTAAACTATGGGTACTGGCCTAACATTTTATGTGTTCAAGCATGTTACACTAAGGGCATCGACTCATCTGTTCTGTTGGCCAACATGACTTCCTTGGCCAAATATGCCCAAACTAGGGGCATCCACCCATCTACTTTGTCTACAAGCATGATCTTCTTATTGCAAGCATGATCTATTTGACATTTTTGTCTCATATGTATGACACTAGGGGCATACACCCAATTAATAATCGAAAAAAAGAAGAAAAAAAGAAGTTGTTTGTTGTCTCTTATAGGTTGTCAAAGTCATCCCATTGGACCATTCATCAACAAGATTTCACTCCATAGAATGTTGCCACATCTTCATCAAAATACCATTCCCCAATGGAAGCACGAAACCTAATCCTCCAAGGAATAAGCTGTCATCATCAAAAGAGAAGTAGGTCAGGTAAGCATTGAAAAGAAAAGGTAAATATTTCTAACCACACATGCCTTAAGCAAGACAAAACAAAAAAAAAAAAAATTCAAAACTTACCCCAACTTTCACACAACGAAACGTATGAAACTCAGGGTCTTGCAACAAATTAAATTCAACCTTATCGACATCCAAAGCGTACTGAACCAACTTTTGCTTCCTAGGATTAATTTCCTCAAACACCCCTGACACATATACAAAAAAGCCATCAAAACTAAAAGAAAGAATCAAATCAAACACCATCATGAAATCACGAGATATTAACCGAGCTTAACTCAACATAATGAAGACTTAAAATTGACCAACCAAGTTAAAAATCACCACAAATAGCAATTCCAATTCAAAGAAAACAAATTCAAAGCTTAAACATCCAAACATGAATCAATTCATTAATCCAAAAGCAAAACCACTGCACCAAGTTAACAAACCATCAAATCTCAACCAAATGGAGCCAATCCAAAACAGCTACCCATCTCAAACTTAATCAACCAAACTCAAGAAAATCAAAACAACAAAGTTCTTTAAAAAAAAAAAAAAAAAAAAGGATCATTGGCCTCAAAAGTTGCAAAATTTCAGCAAAACCAATCCAATTTGGCCATACCCATTTTCAATCAAACAAACCCAATCATACCCATGATCACAAAGCAATAACCAAACTCAAAATTTCAGAGACACATCAAGAAACAATAAAATCAACTCAATTGTGAAAAAAGCCAGCCCAAATAAACAACCAAAGTCGAAAAATAATTTCAAACTTAAAATCTGACCCTGAGTCAATCAAAATTCCAAGCTCCAATCTTGAGTTAGCATCCATTTTGAAATGCAACCCTAAGCCAATGACCTTGAGTCAAATAACCAACACAAAGATTTTAAGCCTCAATATGAGCAAACTAAAACAATTTTTAAGCTTCAAAGATGACCAATGAACAAATCTTCATAATGGAACAATCTCAAAGAACAAAATTTAAAAAAAAAAAAAAAACCTCCACGGAAAATCTCCAAAGAATAAAAAATTCTTCACAATGAGAATCTCCAAAAATGCTAACAATAAAAAATCTTAATGGAAAAACTTCCTCATGGACAAATCTTCATAAGCACTTTAAATAAAATCTTTAAAATCAATCATTTAAGCCTCAAAGACAAGCAAACCACCTCTCAATCAAAATTAATTTCTGATCCTGAGTCACCAATCAAAGAATAAACCTTGTCCTCGAATCGTACAAAAATAAATAAATTGAAATTCTTGACCTACAGTCATCCACTGAAAGCCAAACGTAAATGAATCTTGACCTTGAGTCATCACCAAGAGAATAGATTCGACCCTGAGTCGAAAATTAAGAATTGACCCTGAGTCATCATCCAAATTAAAAAAAAAAAAAAAAAATTGACCCTAAGTGGAAAATCAAACCTGACCCTGAGTAAAAAATCCAAGATTATAATTGTGACCCTGAGTCAATGTCATCAAAACAATATCTCTTCCTGGAGCACTCTAAGGAGGTTGCATCCAACAAAATTTCTTCTTGGGACACTCTACGGAGGTTCCACCCCAACAACATATCCTTTGAGGCAACTCTGCGGAGTTGTATTCTCAAAACACTTCATTTGAGGCAACTCTTCGGAGTTGTATTCCCACACTTTCATTTTAGGCAATTCTGTGGAGTTGTATCCTCACATCACTTTCTCTTTGAGGCAATTCTACATAATTGTATTCTAAAAATATTTACTTTGAGGCAATTCTACAGAATTGTATTCTCAAAATATTTCCTTCAAGACAACTCTCCGGAGTCGTATTATACAAAAGTCTCTTTGAGGCAATTCTGCGGGATTGTATTCTCAAAATATTCACTTCAAGACAACTTTTCAAAGTTGTATCCCCACATTTTTTTAGAGCAACTCTACAAAGTTGTATTTCCTCAAAACATTTTCTTTGACACAATTCTGCGGAATTGTATTCTCAAAATATTTTCTTTGAGGCAACTCTGCGGAGTTGTATTCTCACACTTTACTTTGAGGCAATTATGCAGAATTGTATTCTCAAAACATTTCATTTGAGGCAACTCTCCAAAGTTGTATTCTGAAAACACTTCCTCTTTGAGGCAATTTTACGGAATTGTATTCTCAAAACATTTCCTTTGAGGCAATTCTGCAGAATTGTATTCTCAAAATATTCCCTTTGAGGCGATTTTACTGAATTATATCCTCAAAACATTTTGTTTTAGGTAACTTTGCAGAGTTATATTCTCAAAACACTTCCTTTGAGGCAATTCTACTGAATTGTATTCTCAAAACCTTTCCCCTTTGAGGCAATTCTGCGGAATTGTATTCTCAAATTTTCTCTTTTGGGACAACTTTGCAGAGTTGTTTTCCCACAAATGTCTGAGTACATTATATCCTCACATGAATAAATTAATGGTTACAAAATGGGATGTCGTACTTGCATTGGTGATTATTTATTGCATAAATTCCACCAATGAGGGGCATCTGTTGACACCCCATTTTTCAACAATTAATTTTACTATTTTACACTTTAGTGCATAAAGGGTAAAATGGTAATTTCACAAGCTTGAAAATTCAAAGTTGGTCCATAAATTTAAAATCATATTTTAAGTGATCAAAATTGAATTAATAATGAGAGTGCATTTTTCGAATTAGAAATTGGATAAAAAACTAAGATTTTATTAAGGAAATAAATTTGATTGGTTGAAATGATATTTACCATAAGCTCACATGCATAGGATTACTTGTTAATTAATTTGATTGGTCCTCTAAAGGATTAAATTAAAATCAATTAATAAATAATTCCTATTGGTTTAGAACACCTTAAAATGGTAAGTATTCATGCATAAGATATTTATCAAATGATAATTCTTAAATTGATTTGTTTTTAATTAATGGGTTAATTATTTTGACCAATAATTATCATATTAATTATTATTAAATTGATTAAAATCAAGAACTCTCGAATTCAGCCAAAGAAGGACTTCTAAACCCACTATAAGTTGACCAAAGGTAAAAAAATCCGATTATCCAAAGCCCAATTCGGATTTGGATTCTAGTTCGTATACTGATCGGTATTTCAATCATAACTTTTGACTCAATTATCCGATTGAGTTGATTCAAATTGGGTTTGAAAGCTGACATGATGACCATCTCCAAATTTGAATTTTTAGAGGGTCAAAATGGGCCCGCAATCAGGGCCTAAAAATTAGTCAGAATTTCGGGATTTTCATGAAGTATATCCAATTTCCAAAACCCTAATGCACTCCCATTAGGTCCAAAAGGTGAGTAGGTTCATTTTAGGGCTGCCATATGAATAGAAAATATTCTCATTTTAACAGGGGGTTGGAATTTTCATCGTTGATAATCCCAAACAAAATTCAAAAGAATATTTGTGAGGGATTAGGGTTTCTAATAAGAATATAAACTATTCTTATAACCCTAGAGATTATAAGAGGCCACCTCTTGTAATTTCAAATCTAATCTCCATTTTTTAAAAACCTCTTTTAACCAAATTTAACGGTTTTTCCCTTAAGAATCAACTTTTAGGTTAGATTCAATTGAATCAAATCAAGGAGCTCCTTCCCCAGCACATGTAGTAGGTACTTTTTTCCTTGTTATTTTGATTATCCATTTATTAAAATATGATTGTGTGATTAGTTGTATATGATTTTTAGGATAGTTTTATTTTTTAATTCTTTTTTTATATGGAATTTATTTGATTAAAATTTTATGACTTAGGAGCTTGTTAGGATGAAAACTATAGTTTTAAAATGTTAAAAACAATGGAGGAATCAGTTTTCATGAGAATCAGTAACTGAACTCTCGGATTAAAATCAATCGGGTCCTAGGTTTTTACTTGGGCACCGATTGAGTCCCAATTTTTACCTGGGTACCGAATGAACCAACTTGGGCACCGATCGGCACTAGGAAAGGCCTGATTGGTTCCATCTAAGTACCGATCTAAGTTTTATTAGGATTTATATTGTCTAGTATAGAAAATATTTTCCTATTGATTCTGCCATTGGTTTTGATCTTAACATGTTATGTTCGGTTGTCTAGATGTATGGTTAAGGATATTTGCATGAATACTTTCTATTGCTGGGTGATTAATCACATTTATTCATTTTGTTTTGCATGTGCTATATATGATGTCACATCAATGCGAGTCTGATTTGTATGCATCGAGTCGTGAACTATAGATTAAGGGTTCTCAAGAGACTGATTTAGGTTAGGTTGAGTGGGTGCCTAATACCTTCCCACTCAATCCTCTAGTCCCCGAACCCCATTCTTTAGGGGAAGTAGATTACTATGTTTGTCTTCTTGTTCTATCTTTTAGATTGTACATTAGGACACAAAGCCTTGTACTTTGCTTTTTCTTATATTGTATCTAAGGCAAAAGCATTGTAATTTATTCAATTTTCCAAAAATTTTGTATATTTATTCATACAATCAATAAACAAGAAGTATTCTTTTCCTTAGTTTTTATGTAAAAGCTAAGTGGCGACTCCATTGTAAATTCCCCTAAAGATTAGGATGGAAAACAGTGTAAAATCACCATTTTTGAGAATCATGTTTAGACCTTTATGGGTTAAGGGTCGTGGTTCTCACACTTGTGAACTTAAACAAAAAATCAGGGCCCCTTGGAGCTTTTCCCTGATTGTTAAGGTCTTTGGCCATTCGATTGGTTATGTTTTTTTGGTTAATAAGCTTAAATCTATGTGGAAAGCCTTTGGGAACTTCTCTTGTGTGGATCTTGGCACAGGGTTTTTTCTTATTAGATTTAATTTAAGGTCTAGGTTCGAAAATGTTCTTAAAGGTGGCCCTTGGTTTATTGGGTAGCGCTTCCTTTCTCTCAGACTGTGGGTCCTAAATTTTCAAGCCTCTGAAACTTCTGTTTCTTCCGTAGCGGTGTGCATTAGATTACCTGAACTCCTTGCTGAATATTACCACAAGGATTCCTTGCTCCATATTGGGGGTGGTTTAGGATCGGTGTTGCGTGTGGATTTTAATACGGCGGCTGGAACTAAAGGTAGATTTGCGAGGATTTGCATTCAACTTGACCTCGAGAAACCGTTGGCGAGAACAATTATAGTTGGAAAAGCTAGACTCGCAGTGATTTATGAGGGTATTGGATTGCTTTATTTTCATTGCGGGAAAATTGGTCATCGTCAAGAATGGTGTTCTAACTGAGTCTTTGAAGAGCCTGAAAATATGCTGGTGGATAATCAAAACAAGCCGAGCTTGGAGGAGGAAGATAAGCCCAAAGGCTTTGGTCCTTGGATGCTAGTGTCGCACAGAAAGTGACAAACAAAGCCAGCTGTTAAGTGTGAGGCTGACACTGCTATGCCTGATTGTTCTAACGGCAATGGGGGACAAGGTTGCAGTGGTAATGGATCAGACATGTTTTATGCTCAAAGTTGTGTTAACACGTTAACCGTTTTTGATATTCTCCTTTGGAGAAGGGGAAAAAGGCTCAGGTTGGTGGACTTAGTGAAAATAGCCCTACTAGGCCTGCTGAGCCGAAGCATCTGAGTAAACCTGTTGGGCTTAGTGTTTGCAAAAGTAGCCCAATTTTAATGGAGAACTCCCTTCAATCCCTATCGTTCGATCCTATCTCTTCACTTAAAGCAAACCCTAGCAGTAGTACCTCTTTACAACCGCCTCCCTCATCCACCGCCTCTTCCATTTCTCTTCGTCCTCAAGCTCCTAATCCCTAAAGCTGTAATGGCAAGCACTCATTGGGATGTGATTCCAATATACAAGGAATCTTCGAGTTGGATGATTTGGTTGGGGGGTCGGATTATTCAGATCAACAAAGACGTAATTGATTTGATTCAAAAGGATGCCAAGATAGCTCAGGCATGGTTAGAAATAGCTCCGGCAGTCCTAGTCAAAGATTGTCCTAATCTCCCTCTCCTAACAGACATGGTTTGGCTGCAAGAAATCAGCCCATTTTGGAATTTTCTCATGGATGTCCCAAGAATAGACGGGATCCATTGTCCACTAAGAATTCATTGTCAGCCATCGCTAGAGCAGAGATTAATTTAATTTCTGGAGGAGGTATACTATGCAACACTTCCATAGTTCGAAGAGAAGAAAGTGTTACTTTTGATCCCAATTCTCCTCTTTTGGGTTGGAAATTGGAAGGCACTCAAGTTAGCACAGCCACCGAAGTGCATTCCTCATTTCAAAATATTGATCCGTTCGTCATAATTGAGGGGGGAAGGGATTCTATCTTACCAATTTGCAATGGAAGCGATTCGAAAAAATCTGTGGGAGATGTGGCCAGAGAAGGCATGGAATTCACTAGAGGCGGAAGGCACACTGTTTCTGACTCACAACCTTCCATTTATGTCATCCAGTGAGATTGGTTTGAATATACTCACTTGGAATTGCTGAGGAGTATTGAACCCATGTTCCGAAAAGTTTTGCTTGACATCCTAAATATAAACAGTCCAGAGATTCTTATTTTGACTGAGAATAAACTCGGTGGTAGTAGAGCTGCAAAGTTAGCTAGATCTTTTCCTTTTGATGGGTTCTTATGCATGAATACTATTGGTTTTGCTGGGGGTATTTGGATCCTGTGGAAGATAGACGTTGTGGATGTGGAACATCTTTGCTCTATTGAACACGAAATTAATGTGCTAGTTAAGGTAAGAGGCTCTAATTATCTATGGTTACTTTTTGCCATCTATTCTAGCCCTTGTAGGTCTGAACGTGGAACTCTTTGGGATAATCTTAAGGTCATTGCTGGGCTTCATAATTTGCCTTGGGTCATGCTTGGGATTTTGATGATATTCTATCTTGCAAAGAGAAATGAGGGTGCAACAAAACTTCAAATAACAAATTTTTAAATTTAGAAATTGTTTAAATGCCTGTAACATGATTGATTTGGGTTTCTCGGGACTTAAATTTACTTGAAGTAATTGTTATGATATTAGTTCCTTGATTATGGAACGGCTTGACAGAGTCTTGGCTAATCCTGATTGGAGGATTCTCTTTCCTGAGGCTTCTGTCTCTCACTAAACTTGTACCCATTAAGACCATTGCCCATTTATTTTGACTCTATGTCCTCTAATTCCTCATATTTTACCTAGACCTTTTCGCTTTGAGAGTATTTGGCTTTCTCACTCTGAATTTCCTAAAGTTGTTGAACAAGCTTGGGCTACTCTAGCTCCTAATTTGTCGGTTACTTTTGATATTTTTGCTTCTCTTTTCACTGTTTGGAACAAACTTAATTTTGGTAACATTTTCCAAAGAAAGAATCGTATTCTTGCAAGGTTGAATGGCATTCAATGTGTCTTGTCTTCCAATTCTTCGGAATCTTTGTTCAGGATTGAGAAGTCTCTTAGAGAGGATTATTTCAAAGTCCTCAAACTTGAGGAAGACTTTTGGGCTCTTAAGTTTTTTCCATACATCCACCCTTGTGTGTAGGAACATTAAATTTTTCCATACATCCACCCTTGTGTGTAGGAGGGTTAATAAGATTGTTAGACTTAGGAATTGTGTTGGGGATTGGATCATGGATAGTGATCTCATCCGCCTTCATATTTAGCAGGGCTTTGTTGATTTGTTTTCCACCTCACACCTCCATTCCCCGAGTGGTTTTTGCCTCCCTCCTTAGGCCGCTAGAGTTTTGGATTCTGAGGCTTTGTCTCTCATTGCTCCTATTGGTACCATGGACGTTAAGCTTAGTCTTTGGCCTTTTAAGCCTTTTAAAGCCCTCGGGCCTGATGGGTTACATCCGCGGTTTTTTCAAAAGTGTTGGAATATTGTAGGTAACTCTGTTGTTAGTGAGGTTAGGAAAATTTTCTCAAGTGGGAGAATGCCTAAATATTTAAAGAAGACCTTGATTTCCTTGATTACTAAATTCCTTGGGCCTGAAACACTCAACCAATTTAGACCTATTAGCCTTTGCAATACTGTTTATAAGATTGTTACTAAGATCATTGTGAGTAGGCTTAGGCCTATCCTTGGTAACCTTGTTTCCCCTTTCCAAGCAGCGTTTGTTCCTGGTAGAAGGGGCATTGATAATGTTATTATTGCTCATGAGCTAATTCACTCTATTCATAGGAAAAAGGGTAGAGTTGGTTAGTTTATTCTTAAGCTTGATTTAGAAAAAGCTTATGATCGTCTTGAATGGGATTTCATTCGTGAAGTCCTAACTTTCTTTTAGGTTTCCCCCCAACTTTGTCAATCTTGTCCTTGAGTGTGTCTCTACATCCTCCTTTTCTATCTTGGTTAATGGAGGCCAGTTGGAGACTTTTAAACCCTCCAGTGGTTTTAGACAAGGAGATCCTTTATCTCTCTATCTGTTCATACTCTGTATGGAGTATTTGTGTCTCAAGATTCTTGAGGCATGTGATAACAATAGCTGGAAAGCCATTAAAGCATCTAGGAGTGGCCCTGTTTTCTCTCATCTATTCTTTGCTGATGACCTCTTGTCTTGTGCGGAGGCTTCTATTAGTTGTTGCCATACTATTACTAGAGTGCTTGAGGATTTTTGTTACCACTGTAAAAAGGTGAACTTGTCTAAATCCAAGGTTTTCTTCTCTCCTAATGTAAACCCCAATCTTAGGCAGCATTTGTGTGGTATTCTTGGGGTCTTTAGCACCCCCAATCTTGGTAAGTACTTGGGGTTTCCTCTTAGGCCTAATGGGCGTAGCACTAGGGATTTTCGATTTCATTGTGGAGTAAGTTCAAGCTAAGTTATCCAGATGGAAAGCTAAGCTCCTCTCTCTTGCAGGTAGAGTGGTACTTATCTAATCTGTCACCTCTTCTATTCCTGCTTATTATATGCAAAATGTTGCTTTGCCTAGTAGGATTTGCACTAATCTCGACAAACGTAATAGAGATTTCCTTTAGGGTTCCTTCGTTGATAGGAAGAAAATGCACATGGTTGGGTGGGATAAAGTTTGTAGACTTAAAGATCTAGGGGGTCTAGGATTGTATTGTACCAAATCTAGGAATCTTGCTCTTCTTGCTAAGCTTAATTGGAGAGTCATGGAGGATTTTGATGCCTTATAGGCCAAAACTTCAATATCTAAGTATTGTCCTAGTGGTATTATGGATGAGAGGTTGAGAACCCGTAGGAAGGGGTCTAGTAATTGGAAAGGTTTAAAAGTGGGTCATGGGGTTTTTCGAAAAGGCATTTGATGGGTGGTTAGTAATAGTCATTATGTTTCATTCTGGCATGATTTATGGGTAGGTGATAGACCCCTTTGTTTTCTGGTTTATGAACCTTTATCCCCCTTGAGGATTCTCTTCGGGTTTGTGATGTTATTGAGGGTGTGAGTATGTGGGATTTTTCAAAAATTTCCTTATCTCTTACTCTCAATACCCGTGAGGCTAGGTGTGATGCCCTGCACCCCTAAACATTTTAGATTAATTATATTAGTACTAAGTCACTAAAGAATTATAGGTTTAATAAAATCTTATAGTAAGTTAATCTAAATTGGATAATTACCACACTACGTTAACATAGATGCATTAATATTGCTAATAGATATATCAAGTAACTATTTAATAGTCAAAGTGAAATAGAGGAATATAGTGATGCTACATGATTAATGTTAGTAATAATTGTTGACACCGGCGGAAAATCCGACCTCTAAACAGGAAGAAGGGTGTTTAGGGTCTTTTCTTTATTTTCCTAGATACCGACCCCTATTTGGCGAGTGTGTGTGTGATCTCTATCTCTTTTCCATTTCGAGATATGAGTTGTGCGTGTGTGCGGGAACTTGTGTACGTGTGTGCGTGTGTGCACAAATTTGGAGTCGCCACCAACCATGGGAAATTTAAGGTGTGATTGGGCACCTATGTCTAATAGATTTTATCTTATTTAGACATCTAAAACTAAATGGTCTTGAACCAGAGATAGGTTCGGGGGTTTGCTTATGCGTGGGGAAGGTGTTAGGCACCCCACGACATCCGTTTAAAAAAAAAACGGTTACCTCCCTTCTAAGTGTTTCCTTTTATTTGCTAAGCCTAAGGTTTGTTGGTTTTAATTATGTACAAATGTCCCAAATTTGGTCGAGCAATATACCAAGAATGGCAAATGCAATTTAACCTCATTTGGTTTTGATTAGACTCTTTATTTCACCATCCCTTTATCTTTGTATCTTTTAAATTTCCGGGCATTTCGGTGGTAGGATGTACTTGAAATCCTATCACCTAGTGCCGGGACAAACAATTAATGTTTTTGGTGCCATATTCGGGATCTCTTTACCCTTGATTTCCAAGGATAAAGCGGTCCGTCAAATGGCGGGGTTTTGGATGATTAATTCACACTTTGGGGAATTTTAGACCATGATCCTATGGGAGTTAGAACGTGTAGAATCCCTTACACGAAAGCACGTACCAGCCACGCCCCCGTGTAAAGGACTCATACCATGGTGTCCAAAAGCCAGGGCGAGCCGTAGCCCTTGGGTCACACCAATTTCGTTTCTAACGCCCACATTACCATGTTTACTCTTTTTAAAGTTTTCATGGCAAAGTGTATTTTAATCACATTTTTATATCAAAGCGATAAACAATCAAGCAAGTAATCACGGCATATTCACAACACACAAATCACAAGTATGACGTAATGGGATGATCATGGTATGTTAGCAGCACATCAATCATAAAGTATGAAATGACATAAATGCAACATTTAATTGAAATGCAAGGTATAATTCATGAGAATTTTAGGGAAAGGGTCAAGACCTCGTGGGGTCGGGATTCGATGCTATTTGAAAGACTTATTCGAATCCCGACACCACCTTAGGATTTACATGAATAAAACAAACAATTTTAAAGAGAATTCAATGCCTTTTCGGGCTTACACGGGGTTTAGTGCTATTTGAAAGACTTACCTAAACCCGCGAAGCCAAATAGGACTTAAATGAGAAAATCGTTTTGAAAATGGGTTTCAACGCCTTTTCGGGCTTACACGGGGGTTTAGCACTATTTGAAAGATTTACCTAAACCCGCGAAGCCAAATAGGACTTAAATGAGAAAAATCGTTTTGAAAGTGGGTTTCAATGCCTTTTCGGGCTTACACGGGGGTTTAGTACTATTTGAAAGATTTACCTAAACCCGCGAAGCCAAATAGGACTTAAAGAAAAATCGTTTTGAAAGTGGGTTTCAATGCCTTTTCGGGCTTACACGGGGGTTTAGTACTATTTGAAAGATTTACCTAAACCCGCGAAGCCAAATAGGACTTAAATGAGAAAATCTTTTGAAAATGGGTTTCAATGCCTTTCGGGCTTACACGAAGGGTTTGGTACTATTGAAAGACTTATCCAAACCTTCGAAGCCAAATAGGACTTAAATGAGAAAAATCGTTTTGAAAATGAGTTTCAATGCCTTTTCGGGCTTACACGGGGGTTTAGTACTATTTGAAAGATTTACCTAAACCCGCGAAGCCAAATAGGACTTAAATGAGAAAAATCGTTTTGAAAATGAGTTTCAATGCCTTTTCGGGCTTACACGAAGGGTTTAGTACTATTTGAAAGATTTACCTAAACCCGCGAAGCCAAATAGGACTTAAATGAGAAAAATCGTTTTGAAAATGAGTTTCAATGCCTTTTCGGGCTTACACGGGGGTTTAGTACTATTTGAAAGATTTACCTAAACCCGCGAAGCCAAATAGGACTTATATGATGAAAAATCTATTTGAAAATATGGGGATTTTACGGGTCCAACGCCTCATGGATTTACATGGAGGTTTTAGTACTATTTGAAAGATTTACCTAAAACCGCCAATACCGTTCGGTATTTTCATGCCCAAATCAAAAATGGAAGAAAATGGACAATAATTACAACAATATTGTAAATAATGAAAATAACGGGGTTTAAACAAGGGATTTTCGTGGGTCCAACTCCTATGGGATTACGTGATGGTTAAAGCCTCATTGAGGTCTTACATAGTCCACCACGACCAATCGGGATTATCACGCCCAAATCACAAAGGAAAAAAGGGGAGAAAATGACAATATTCACAAGTACGTAATAAATGTAAATAAAGCGATAAATGAGTTTGCGGAAAGCGATAAATATATTTAAAGGGTCCAATGCCTATGGAATTACATGGTGGTTAAAGCCTCATTGAGGTCTTACATAATCCACCACAACCAATCGGGATTATCACGCCCAAATCACAAAGGGAAAAATGGGGGATATTCACAATATATATGCACAATAACGTAGTAAATGTAAATAAAGCGATAAATGACATTATTTACACATGGGGAGTGTATTTTTCGGGTCAAATACCTCGTAGGCTAACATGGTTGTTACGGCCTCGTTAGAGGTCTTACGCACTCCGCCAAAGCTACTCAATATTTGCCGTACTAAAACACACGGGGGGAAGGGATAATCACAATATAATATTCACAAGTACGTAGTAAATGTAAATAAAGCGATAAATGACATTATTTAGACATGGGGAAGTGTATTTTTCGGGTCAAATACCTCGTGGGCTAACATGGTTGTTACGGCCTCGTTAGAGGTCTTACGCACTCCGCCAAAGCCACTCAATATTTGCCGTACTAAAACACACGGGGGGAAGGGATAATCACAATATAATATTCACAATAAAGCACTAAATGTATTTAAAGCATTAAAGCTATAACGTATTTAAAGCAAAATAAATAACTCAGATCTTACAAGCATAAATAGCAATAAATAACTCAAAGCATATAGATAAAGCAATAACAAGATAATAAATGGACTAGGAAAGTATAAATCATGTATAAATGGACTAAAAAGCATAAATCATGTATAAATGGACTAAAAAGCATAAATATAACATAAATGAACTAATAAATATAAATACTAGGGTGGATCCTTGTGAATCCCTTCCCATTTTAGGGATCATCACTAGTCACCTCCACCCTAAAAGAAAAGAAAAGAGAGGAGAGAGGAGAGAGAAAGAGCTTAGAGAGAGAGAGTACCTAGAGAGGAGTCTCTCCCTCTAAAAACTACCCAAAACCCCTTCTAAAACCCCCTAAGACCCCTATTTCTGCCTATTCTAACGCTCAAAGAGTGCCTAGAGCCCGAGCAAAATTGTGTGCAAATGAGGGGGGGGAGGGCTGGTTTTATAGGGGGCGTGCACGCCTGGCGCGCCATCATGGCACGCGGCGCGTGATGATGGCGCGCCTCGCGTGCACCTGCCACGTGGCGATCTTATCCTTCCACGCCAGCCCCCCACCTGATCCTTCCTCGATTTTCGCGCGCGTACCCTTTTTTGATCCGATTTTCGAGGGCAGTTTTGGAGGTCTTCCGGTGTTCAAAATGGGTCATGCGGCATATCGTCGGAAAGCTCTCGACGTCTTCTTTCCAACGGTATAAAGTTTGCATGAATCGGAGATTCGGACGAGGGAGTTATGGCTCTCGGAAGTCGGGGTGCCGGAGCTGTTTTCGTGTGTTTTTCCGGTGAAGATTCCGGTCAGACGGGGGATGCTTTCGGCGAACCGAGAGTTCCACGTCGTAGCCGGAGTCGTTATCTTTCCAACGCACCCGGGCTCGCGGATCAACTTGTTGCGAGTCGGAAAGACTCTGCGCGCGAAGGCGGCTGTCCGGGAGGAAAAACGCGTTTTACTCCCAGCGCGTTTTTTCTCAAATCTTGTCCCAGTTCGCGCGCGTATTTGACCTAGCTCCCGATGTCGGATTTCGACGTTCTTGGTACCGTCGGAAAGCTTGCGCTGCCTACTTTTGCAAGGTTCCGGATTCGCGGGAATCCGAGCTTGGGCTTGTGAGATATGGTCCTGCGAACAGAGGCCACCGGAGTGTTTTTGGTCCGTTGGAGGACATTTTTCCGATCGGGATTCCGGCTAGACCCGGTAAATTCTTGGCGATCCGAGAGTTCCACGTCGTGCATGAATGTGTCTTCTTTCCAACGTGCCCGGGCTTGCGGATCAACTTGTTGCGAGTCAGGAAGACTCTGCGCGCAAGCGTGGCAACGTCGGTGGGAAAATTCCGGGATTTTCAGCACAGCCTTATTTCGCCGGCCTGTTTTCACGTGCGTGGTAGACATAGCTCCCGATATCGGATTTCGACGATCTTGGTATCGTCGGAAAGCTTGTGCTACCTACTTTTCAACGGTACAGGCCTTGTATAGAGGCGAGCTTGGGTTCGCAAGATATGATCTTGCGAACAGAGGCCGTTGGAATGTTCCTTATGCCAAGAGGTCATCTTCTGACTGAGATTCCGGCTTGACTGGAGGAGCTCTTGACGATCCGAAAGTTGCGTGTGGTAGCTGAAGCAAACCTCTTGCTTAAGGGTCTTGGCTCGCGGACCAAGTTGCAGCGGGTCGGAGAGAATCTTCGTACGAACATTGCCTCCCAAATAGGCTATTTAGTCAACAATACTTAGCGAAATTTGGCTAAGTGTTGGATCGTTTTTTCACAATTTTGACCATAACTCCCTCATTTCTCGTCCATTTTTGGCCCGTAAAGCGCCGAATCGAAGCTCTCATCACACTCTTCAGAATGGTCAGGGAGTGGTCAGTTCGATTCAGCTTTCGGTCTAGTCAACGGTCCGGTCAAACCTTGGTCAAACTTGGTCAACCTTGGTCAAACTTGGTCGAATTTGGTCAAAGCCCTCAAAACTCTGGGAAATGTGTCCCGGACCACATTTTGAGGGTTTCTGGACATGGTGGACCCTAGTCGGGTTGGAAACGGCTCGGTCAAACCTCGGTCAAACCTTGGTCAACCCTGGTCAAACCTGGTCAATCCTAGTCAAACTTGGTCAAACTTCGGGAAACGTGTCCCGGACCTTCTTCTTGGGGTTATTTGATGTGGCGAGCCCTTGTTGGATCAGGCCGGCTGGGTTCGAGCTGTCTCGTTTTGCGTGTTGACACTCGAGAAAATCCCGTGGGTAAAAATGGGGTTATGACAGTTGCCCCTTTTTTGTTTGGCGTTTCTTGGCACAAGGAACGTTGGACAAAGAACAAATGACTCGATTTTTGCCCGCTCGAATTTTCTCGGTTTCCGTGCTCTCCTATGGTTGCTACGCATTTCGTCTCGGTTTGCGTGCCAGTCCTTCCGGGGCCCAAATAGACATTCCAGGGTTTGGAGAAGATCGGATGGGATGCGAAGAGATAGATTGTGGCTCGAAAACTCAGTTTGGCGCGGAGGTGGAAACTCGCGCGTGATCATCACGCGCGGCGCATGATGATGGCGCGTGAGGCCCCACCTTAAAACGCGCCGCACGGCTTTTCTTCTTCATTTCATCCCTTTTTCTCCCTTTTCGCTCTCTGGACCCCACTTCGCCCTTTCTGCTCTTTTACTCATATCTTGCTATTCGGGACTCCGATTGACGCGCCGTTTTCGCCTACGCGCTCCACGAGTAAGCATCTTCCCATCCCCACCATTTATTTCAGCTTTAAACGGTCGAAATGTGCTGATATGGTTATTCTCTTTTTTGTGTCTTTTGGTCTTTTTCTCATGATCCAGGACTCCGATTGATGATCAGTTTTCGCCTACGCGTCCCACAGGTAAGCACCTTTCCATCCCCACCTTTCTTTTCAGTTTTGAACGGTCGGATTGATTGCTTCCTTTTTTATGTCCCATGCTTTTGCTTTGTGCACTTCTGCTTTTATTTCCTTTTGTTCCATTGTATGTTTTGAGATGCATCACACACTTAGCAAGCATGTTCATGCACAAAAGTGCATTTATGTATAGAAATACGTGTATGCAAAAATGAATCTTTGTAGACACACCTGTGCACACACATGTGCTTAGAAGCACCAGAGATGAGAGATATGAAAAAAATCTTGGGACATGATATTATTATTATTTTTTTTGTGACGTGTATTTTTTTTTGGTGCACCACGTGGTGCATTTATTTATTATCATTATTTTATTTTATTTTTTTATCTTATATTTTTTTTTACTGTGGGGCAAATATTCTGAAAATTAAGGGCTAAGTTCGAGATTATACACAAACTTATATATTTTTTTCTTTTTTCCATTTTTTTTTTCCGGATTTGCAATTTGTTCAAATTTCGAGTTGGGTGGTTCAAAGGTTTGGACCGTTGGATCCAAACACGTTGAGGAGGTTAATTTGAGACTTCAAATTTGTCCAAGTCTCAAATTGGGTGGTTCAACGGTTTGGCATTTGAATCCAAACACGTTGAGGGGTGATTTGACTTGGGGACTACCCAAGCTGCAAATCGAGTGGTCCAACGGCTTGGCATTTGAATCCAAACACGTTGTGGAGGTGATTTGACTTGGGGACTACCCAAGCTTCAAATCGAGTGGTCCAACGGCTTGGCATTTGAATCCAAACACGTTGGGGAGGTTAATTTGAGACTTCAAATTTGTCCAAGTCTCAAATTGGGTGGTTCAACGGTTTGGCATTTGAATCCAAACACGTTGAGGGGTGATTTGACTTGGGGACTACCCAAGCTGCAAATCGAGTGGTCCAACGGCTTGGCATTTGAATCCAAACACGTTGGGGAGGTTAATTTGAGACTTCAAATTTGTCCAAGTCTCAAATTGGGTGGTTCAACGGTTTGGCATTTGAATCCAAACACGTTGAGGGGTGATTTGACTTGGGGACTACCCAAGCTGCAAATCGAGTGGTCCAACGGCTTGGCATTTGAATCCAAACACGTTGGGGAGGTTAATTTGAGACTTCAAATTTGTCCAAGTCTCAAATTGGGTGGTTCAACGGTTTGGCATTTGAATCCAAACACGTTGAGGGGTGATTTGACTTGGGGACTACCCAAGCTGCAAATCGAGTGGTCCAACGGCTTGGCATTTGAATCCAAACACGTTGGGGAGGTTAATTTGAGACTTCAAATTTGTCCAAGTCTCAAATTGGGTGGTTCAACGGTTTGGCATTTGAATCCAAACACGTTGAGGGGTGATTTGACTTGGGGACTACCCAAGCTTCAAATCGAGTGGTCCAACGGCTTGGCATTTGAATCCAAACACGTTGAGGGGTGATTTGACTTGGGGACTACCCAAGCTTCAAATCGAGTGGTCCAACGGCCTTGGCATTTGAATCCAAACACGTTGGGGAGGTTAATTTGAGACTTCAAATTTGTCCAAGTCTCAAATTGGGTGGTTCAACGGTTTGGCATTTGAATCCAAACACGTTGAGGTGTGATTTGGCTCGGGGACTACCCAAGTCTCAAATCGAGCATTTCAACATATCATCAAATCGCAATTTAATGGTTGGACTTAGTCTGGAAATCCGTCCAGACGGTCCGGGGCAAAATTGTTTGTTTTGATTGTTGTTGTTGTTGTTTTTTTTTGTTTTTTTTTTTTTTGGTATGGTTTTGATTATTGTGTATTTCCTATGTCTTTGAGAATGAGACGTACCTGATTTTTCTGACTCTTGGATTGCTTTGTTGCGCTCTTTGCAGATGTCAGACAGAGGTAGTGGTAGTGGGGGCCCGCGTCGGTCCGATCGCCTTGCGAAAGGCAAGGCTGTGGTTTACGAGACTGAAAGCCCTCCCGATATTGATGACGAGTACGACGCCATGGAGGATGTTCGTATTCGTGCTGATGCTTCTATCGCCAGGAACCTACAGGCGGAGCTTGATGCCGAGGCTGCTGGTCTAGCTTCTGGCGCGACCCGGCCTCCTTCTCGGCCTGGTATTACCATTGGTTGTAGTGCTAGGCCCTCTAGCGCACCTCGCCGGCCCACTGCGACGCCGACAGCTGCTCCTCCTGCTAGATCGAAGAGGCAGAAATCTGACAGTACTCCTTTTTCCGCGGATCCCGTACTAGAGGATTATGCCGCACCGGGGTTTAGATATCCTCCCCGTGGTGGCATTCGACCGCGCTATCCCGTCACCATTCCAGTGGCGGATACGCCACTCCTGATGGGCCTCCATGGCCATCCATCGTCTTCGGTCATCCGCTGTGAGGTATGTGTGTACTGACACTCTCCTTTGTCTTGTCTTTTTCACATTCTTTCATACCGACGCTTTTCTTTCTGACTTTATGCAGGATCCTCCCGAGAGCATTGGCCGGGGTGGATGGTCCGAATTCTGTCAGCTCCTGGAGATCGCTCGTCCAGAGTATAGAGAGTTTTTAGCGGAGTTGGGTTTTGGTCCCTTTCTCAGCATCCGCTACGTACATGTGTGGCACCCTTTGGTGAGGTGCTGGGTGGAGAGGTTCTTCCATCATACGGGGACCATCCATCTTAGCACCTGTGAGATGGGGGTGCTTCCTGTTGATTGGAGCGCCATTTTGGGCATTCGCTTTGGGGGTAGGATTCCCCCTAGTGATCCTGTACCAGATTTCGAGGCCCTGGAGATTCTGGGCATTACTGATCCAGCCGCCATCGTGGGTAAGAATCGTCCTTCCTTGCGGATCAGTTATCTGAAGGGCCTCTTGAGGAGAGAGATAGAGGAGCCTCCTACAGAGCTGCGGTATCGCCAGTGGACTGCCTACTTTATCTTCAGCTGCTTCCTTGGGAATGACAAGTCTACCATTCCCACACCTATCGTTGGCATGTTCCGAGACATTGACGCTCTGTAGGATTATGATTGGGGGGCGTTGACATACGGGTTTTACATCCGGGGCTTGCGCCGCTTTTCCCGTCGAGAGACCGCCAGTTTCCTCGGCTTCTGGCAGTTCACTCTCTACTGGGCATTTGAGCATTTCCGAGTATTTGCTCCCAGCAGACTTCCAGCAGCCCCTGACTCTGTATTTCCTCTGGCTAGGCGATGGGACTCAGCTTGGATCGAGCGATTGACCGTCCGTACGCTTACGGAGTGCCGTACGACGGTGGATTGCATCAGGGATATTGACATCGTCTTTCAGTCTTACTCCTCATTCTTGCTTGAGCGTCCTGAGGTATTCAGGGCCGTGGAGTTATCTCATCTGCGGGTATGGATTCGATCTCCTAGGTCCTGGGAGCTCTTGATGGGTGAGAGGACCTTGCGGCAGGTGGGTGGTGAGGCTCTCGTCCCCGTGGACCCTCCTCGGCTGATGACTATCGAGGACTACATCCCACGTGCCCCGAGTGATTCTTATATGGAGGGTGTTGAGGCCTATCCGGACCTGATTCAGGCAGACGTATTCTACCAGGAGTGGTTCGAGCGGGTCTCCTTGGGATCCTTGATGTCCCTTCATGAGGTCGAGGGTGGTCGAGTCATGGGCGGGATGGCCATGGACAGCCATGTTTTCCGATTCTTCTGGAGAGGTTTAGAGGCTTCAGAGTGAGGTACTGCGTCTCCAGCTTGAGCTGTCAGTCTGCGAGGATCGCTATAAGGCCGATATGGATCGACTACAGGAGGAGGCGGCGCAGCGAGAGGGAGAGATGACTCAGATGCGAGTCAACTTGGCCCAGAGTCAGAGGGATTTGAATTCCCGAGATGCAGAGGTGGCTCGTTTTGCTGCCACCGTACGGAGATTAGAGGAAGCAGCTTCAGGGTATGGGCATTACTCCTGTTACTGGAGCTGGCTCGTCCGGTTTTCGGTCAGACTTCTTCTACGCCACCTCCTGATCCTGTTTCTCGGGACTGGTTTTTCGACGATCCTCCTTCCACATGATGTATTTTCTTTTTTCTTTTTTTTTTGCTTCCTTTTGGGGCCTTGTATTTTGGCCGGCCATTTTGTATAGACATGGGATGTACTGACATCGACTATTGTATATATGACATTTGTGGTTTATGGACAGTATTTATGGTTATGTATTTATGGCTATGTGTATGGGTGTGTTTATGGACATGTATTTACGGATTTGGGTTTCTGGATTTGTATTTATGGCTATGTGTTTTGGGCTATGTGTTTGGGTATGTGTTTTTTGGCTATGTGTATGGCTATCGAGTCTCGATTCCCCGCGAGGCCTGGTTCAACGAATATCGGGGCTTACTTCTCCTCGGGGCCTGTTTCCACCATCATTGGGACTTACTCTTTCACGAGACCCGTTTCTATCATCATTGGGTCTTAGTCCTCCACGAGGCTCATTTCTATCATCATCGAGTCTTACTCACTCACGAGGCCCATTTCTATCATCATCGGGTCTTACTTACTCACGAGGCCCATTTCAACAAATTTTTGGGTCTTACTCCTTCACGAGGCCCATTTGGATGACTCTTCGAATTTTTCCAATTTTTCTCCAACAAAAATGGAAAAATTTGCCCCAGTATGTAGTGTCGAATAAATTTTTCTAGCTTCTTGAAGATAGAAAAATTTTGCCCCAGTGTAGAGCAATGCACGCTGATGCGGAATTTCGGATTTCTTCCTTTATTTCCCTTGCGTCAGGCTGCGACGGCTTCAAGAGAGTCGATCTTCTTATTTTCGAAAATTTTCAAAACCCTTTGGAAAAATTTTGCCCCAGTGTACCATGGGATTCGCCTGTGCGACATTTCTGGGTCATCTTTACATTTCTCGATTTCCGGGTCGAGCTAGGGTTTTTAGGGCCGGTTCTTGACCTTCAAGCCTGGTTCTCGGCTCTTGGGCCACCCTGCTGGCAGAAGATCGATCCTGATCACGTCGTATCGAACGCCTCCTTATAAGATTGTCTCTGATTCAATTTTTGACCTCCGGGCCGATTTTAGGGTTTCGGGTCGATCCCCGGCCGTCGGGCCGGAATCTTCGACCATCAGACCGCCCGAGACCTTCTCATAGGTGATTTCTTGCAAAATGGCCTTCATATAGTGCGAAACGGGCCTCTGGGAGTGAGCGAAAAGGGTCAAATCCGCGTGGTGTCGACACCGGCGGAAAATCTTCTTTAAATTTAAGTAATTCTTTTTATTTTCCTAGATACCGACCCCCATTTGGCGAGTGTTGTGTGTGTTCCTCTATCTCTTTTCCGTTTCGAGATACGAGTTGTGTGTGTGTGGGAACTTGTGTACGTGTGTGCGTATGAGCACAAATTTGGAGTCGCCACCAATCATGGGAAATTTTAAGGTGTGATTGGGCACCTATGTCTAATAGATTTTACCCTATTTAGACATCTACAACTAAATGGTCTTGAACCAGAGATAGGTTCGGGGGTTTGCTTATGCGTGGGGAAGGTGTTAGGCACCCCACGACATCCGTTTAAGAAAACGGTTACCTCCTTCCTAATGTTTTCTTTATTTGCTAAGCCTAAGTTTGTTGGTTTTTATTATGTACAAATGTCCCGATTTCCGTCGTACGATATACCAAAAATGGCAAACGTAATATGACTTCGTTCGGTTTTGATTAGACTCTTTATTTCACCATCCCTTTTATCTTTGTATCTTTTAAATTTCCGGGCATTTCGGTGGTAGGATATACTTGAAATCCTAACACCTAGTGCCGGGACAAACAATTAATGTTTTTGGTGCCATATTCGGGATCTCTTTACCCTTGATTTCCAAGAGTAAAGCGGTCCGTCAAATGGCGGGGTTTTGGGTGATTAATTCACACTTTGGGGAATTTTAGACCATGATCCTATGGGAGTTAGAACGTGTAGAATCCCTTACACGAAAGCACGTACCAGCCACGCCCCCGTGTAAAGGACTCATACCTTCGTTTCTAACGCCCACATTACCATGTTTACTCTTTTTAAAGTTTTCATGGCAAAGTGTATTTTAATCACATTTTTATATCAAAGCAATAAACAATCAAGCAAGTATCAAGATGGTAAGATGGCAAAATATCCAAGCAAAATAGTCATGGCATAGTCGCAACACATGTATCATGAAGGATGACAAATATGGATCGGCATGAATATAATGCTTAATGCAAAGTGCAATTTATTATAACACAAGAAGTTTTTAAGGAAAGGGTCAAAACCTCGTGGGGTCGGGATTCGATGCTATTGAAAGACTTACTCGGATCCCGACACCACCATAGGATTTACATGAATGAACAAAACAATCTAAAAAGAGGGTTTCAATGCCTTTTCGGGCTTACACGGAGGGTAGGTGCTATTGAAAGACTTATCCAAACCTCCGACGCCAAATAGGACTTAAATGAGGAAAATCTATTTGAAAACGGGGTTTCAATGCCTTTTCGGGCTTACACGAAGGGTTGGTGCTATTGAAAGACTTATCCAAACCTTCGACGCCAAATAGGACTTAATATGAGAAAATCTATTTGAAAATGGGGTTTCAATGCCTTTTCGGGCTTACACGAAGGGTTGGTGCTATTGAAAGACTTATCCAAACCTTCGACGCCAAATAGGACTTAAATGAGAAAATCTATTTTGAAAATGGGTTTCAATGCCTTTTCGGGCTTACACGAAGGGTTGGTGCTATTGAAAGACTTATCCAAACCTTCGACGCCAAATAGGACTTATATGAGAAAATCTATTTTGAAAATGGGTTTGCAATTTACGGGTCCAACACCTCATGGATTTACATGGGGTTTAGTGCTATTGAAAGACTTACCTAAAACCGCCAACACCGTTTGGTATTTTCATGCCCAAATCAAAATAATGCAATATGAACAATATTTACAACGTAGTAAAAATGGCAAGAAATTTAGAGCATAACGGGAAGCAATAAATTAATGGAATTTACAAGGAGGAAATTTTGTGGGTCCAATGCCTATGGGATTACGTGGTGGTTAATGCCTCTTTGAGGTCTTAAATAGTCCACCACGACCAATCGGGATTATCACGCCCAAATCACAAAGGGAAAAAGGGGAGAAAATGACAATATTCACAATATAATATCCACAACGTAGTAAATGTAAATAAAGCGATAAATGACAATATTTAAACATGGGGGTTTTTAATGGGTCCAATGCCTATGGAATTACATGGTGGATAAAGCCTCTTTGAGGTCTTACATAGTCCACCACGACCAATCGGGATTATCACGCCCAAATCACAAAGGGAAAAATGGGAAAATGACAATATTCACAATATAATATTTACAACGTAGTAAATGTAAATAAAGCGATAAATGACAATATTTAACACATGGGGATGTATTTTTCGGGTCAAATACCTCGTAGGCTAACAAGGTTGTTACGGCCTCGTTAGAGGTCTTACGCAACTGAGCCAAAGCTACTCAATATTTGCCGTACTAAAACACGAGGAAACCGGTGTATTTTTCGGGTCAAGACCTCGTGGGCTAACATGGTTGTCAACGGCCTTTGTTAGAGGACTTACGCGAGCCGCCAAAGCCACTCAATATTGCCGTACTAAAACACACCGGGGGAGGGGGGTAATCACAACAAATATTCACAAGTGCGTATAAAATGTAAATAAAGCGATAAATGACTAGAAATGTAAATAAAGCGATAAATGACTAGAAATGTAAAGAAAGCGATAAATGACTAGAAATGTAAAGAAAGCGATAAATGACTAGAAATGTAAAGTAAAGCAATAAATGACAAGGAAATGTAAATAAAGCAATAAATGGACAAATAAGAGACTAGTAAAGCATAAATGAAATAAATGAACTAAAGAAGTGTAAGAGAAAGAGAGAGAGAGAGAGAGAGAGAGTGGGAAGATGAGGAGAGGTTAGAGAGAGAAGCACCTAATAGGTGCTTCTCACTCTAAAAACCCCCTAAAATCCCTAAAGAAGGAGAGAGAAAGAGCTTAGAGAGAGAGAGATTACCTAGAGAGGAGTCTCTCTCTCTAAAACTACCCAAAAACCCCTTCCTAAACCCCCTAAAAACCCCTATTTCTGCCTAAACTAATGCTCAAAGAGGCCTAGAGCCCGAGCAAAACTGTGTGCAAATGAGGGGGGGAGGCTTTATTTATAGGGGGGCGTGCACGCGGGGCGCGCCATGATCGCGCGCGGCGCGTGATGGTGGCGCGCCTCGCGTGCACGCCTCCCGAGACAGCTGTCTGCACTTCCTCGATTCTCGCGCGCGTATTCTTTTTTTGATCCGATTTTCGAGGGCAGTTTTGGAAGTCTTCTGGAACTCAAAATGGGTCATGCAGCATATCGCCGGAAAGCTCTCGACGTCCTCTTTCCAACGGTACAAAGTTTGCTTGAATCGGAGTTCGGATGAGAGAGTTATGGCTCCCGGAAGTCGGGGTATCGGAGCTGTTTTCGTGCACTTTTCCGGTGAAGATTCCGATCAAACGGGGGATGCTTTCGGCGAACCGAGAGAGTTCCACGACGTAGCTGGAGTCGTTATCTTTCCAACGCACCCGGGCTCGTAGATCAACTTGTTGCGAGCCGGAAAGACTCTGCGCGCGAAGGCGGCTGTCCGGGAGGAAAAATGCGTTTTCCTCCCAGCGCGTTTTTCTTCAAATCTTGTCCCAGTTCGCGCACATATTTGACCTAGCTCCCGATGTCAGATTTCGACGTTCTTGGTACCGTCGGAAAGCTTGCGTTGCCTACTCTTGCAAGGTTCCGGATTCGCGGAAATCCGAGCTTGGACTTGTGAGATATGGTTCCGCGACCAGAGGCCACCGGAGTGTTTTTGGTCCGTTTGAGGGCAGTTTTCCGATCAGGATTCCGACTCGACCCGATAAGATCTTGGCGATCCGAGAGTTCCACGTCGTGCATGAGTGTGTCTTCTTTCCAACGCACCCGGGCTTGTGGATCAACTTGTTGCGAGTCAGGAAGACTCTGCGCGCAAGCGTGGCAACGTCGGTGGGAAAATTCCGGAAATTTCAGCACAGCCTTATTTCGTCGGCCTGTTTTCACACGCGTGGTAGACGTAGCTCCCGATGTTAGATTTCAACGATCCTGGTATCGTCGGAAAGCTTGCGCTACCTACTTTTCAACGGTACAGGCCTTGCACAGAGGTGAGCTTGGGTTCGCAAGATATGATCTTGCGAACAGAGGCCATCGGAATGTTCCTTATGCCAAGGGGTCATCTTTTGACTGAGATTCTGGCTTGACCGGAGGAGCTCTTGATGATCCGAAAGTCGCGTGTGGTAGCTGAAGTGAACCTCTTGCCTAAGGGTCTTGGCTCGTGGACCAAGTTGCAATGGGTCGGAGAGAATCTTTGCGCAAACGCTGCCTCTCAAATAGGCTGTTTTGTCAACAACACTTAGCAAAATTTGGCTAAGTGTTGGACCGTTTTTTCGCAGTTTTGACCATAACTTCCTCGTTTCTCGTCCGTTTTGGGCCCGTCAAGTATCGAATCGAAGCTCTCATTACGTTCTTCAGAATGGTTCAGGAGCGGTCAGTTCAATTCAGCTTTCGGTCTGGTCAACAGTCAGGTCAAACTTTGGTCAACCCTGGTCAAACTTGGTCAACCCTGGTCAAACTTGGTCAACCCTGGTCAAACCTTGGGAAATGTGTCCCGGACCTTCTCCTTAGGAGTGTTTGATACGACCAGGCTTCGTTGGATCATGCGGGCTGGGTCCGGGTCGCCCCGCCTTGCGTGCCGGCACCCGAGAAAATCCCGTGGGTAAAAATGGGGTTATGACAGTTGCCCCTTCTTTGTTTGGCGTTTCTTGGTACAAGGAACGTCGGACAAAGAATAAATGACTTGATTTTTGCCCGCTCGGATTTTCTCGGTTTCCGTGTTCTCTTACGGTTGCCGCGCCGTCTCGGTTTGCGGATTTTCTCCAAAGGTGAGAATGATCCGATTGGTGGTCGAAAGGGCCGTTTGGCGCGGAGGTGGAGACCGGCGCGTGATCATCGCGCGCCGCGCGCGGCCCCACCTTAAAAGACGCCGCGCGCCCTTTCGCTCTCATTTCGTCGCTTTTTCTCCCTTTTTCCTCTCTGGACCCCACTTCGCCTTCTCTGCTCTTTTGCTCATATCTTGCTATCCGGGACTCCGATTGACGCGCCGTTTTCGCCTACGCGCTCTACGAGTAAGCACCTTTCCATCCCTTCCATTTATTTCAGTTTTAAACGGTCGAAATGTGCTGACATGGTCATTCTCTTTTTTGTGTCTTTTGGTCTTTTTCTCATGATCCAGGACTCCGATCGACGATCAGTTTTCGCCTATACGTCCTACAGGTAAGCACCTTTCCATCCCCACCCTCCTTTTCAGTTTTGAACGGTTGGATTATTTGCTTCCTTTTTTATGTCTTATGCTTCTTCCTTGTGCACTTCTGCTTTTATTTCTTTTTGTTTAACATGTCATTGTATGTTTTGGGATGCATTACATACTTAGCAAACATGTTAGTGTACAAAAATGCATTTACGCCAGGGGTCTGCGCATGTACAAATGAGCCTTTGTAGACACGCACATATATACACATGTGTTTGGCGCGGATGATGCTTGTGCTAGATTGCTCTTGGGTTGCGTTGCTACGCTATGGGGCATATTTTTTTGAAAATCACGGGTCGGGCCTAGGCTGCCTTATTTAGACTTGGGACTCGAGTGAGTCCCGCAATGCAGGCGCCTTGGCGTCGGGGAAAATTGGGGTTTGGTCAAACCTCAATTGGATAATCAGACCGGTTTGGAAATTCATCCAAACGATCAGGGACAAATTGGGATTTGACACTTAGTCGAATCGCAATTGGGTAATCAGACCTGGCTTGGGAATTCATCCAAACGATCAGGGACAAATTGGGATTTGACACTTAGTCGAATCGCAATTGGGTAATCAGACCTGGCTTGGGAATCCATCCAAACGATCAGGGACAAATTGGGATTTGACACTTAGTCGAATCGCAATTGGGTAATCAGACCTGGCTTGGGAATCCATCCAAACGATCAGGGACAAATTGGGATTTGACACTTAGTCGAATCGCAATTGGGTAATCAGACCTGGCTTGGGAATCCATCCAAACGATCAGGGACAAATTGGGATTTGACACTTAGTCGAATCGCAATTGGGTAATCAGACCTGGCTTGGGAATCCATCCAAACGATCAGGGACAAATTGGGATTTGACACTTAGTCGAATCGCAATTGGGTAATCAGACCTGGCTTGGGAATCCATCCAAACGATCAGGGACAAATTGGGATTTGACACTTAGTCGAATCGCAATTGGGTAATCAGACCTGGCTTGGGAATCCATCCAAACGATCAGGGACAAATTGGGATTTGACACTTAGTCGAATCGCAATTGGGTAATCAGACCTGGCTTGGGAATCCATCCAAACGATCAGGGACAAATTGGGATTTGACACTTAGTCGAATCGCAATTGGGTAATCAGACCTGGCTTGGGAATCCATCCAAACGATCAGGGACAAATTGGGATTTGACACTTAGTCGAATCGCAATTGGGTAATCAGACCTGGCTTGGGAATCCATCCAAACGATCAGGGACAAATTGGGATTTGACACTTAGTCGAATCGCAATTGGGTAATCAGACCTGGCTTGGGAATCCATCCAAACGATCAGGGACAAATTGGGATTTGACACTTAGTCGAATCGCAATTGGGTAATCAGACCTGGCTTGGGAATTCCATCCAAACGATCAGGGACAAATTGGGATTTGACACTTAGTCGAATCGCAATTGGGTAATCAGACCTGGCTTGGGAATCCATCCAAACGATCAGGGACAAATTGGGATTTGACACTTAGTCGAATCGCAATTGGGTAATCAGACCTGGCTTGGAAATTCATCCAAACGATCAGGGACAAATTTGGATTGTTTGATTGTCTTTTCCTATTTTCTTGTTTTGTATAATTTTGATCATTGTGTACTTCCTATGCTTTTCAAGAATGAGATGTACCTGACTTTTCTGACTCTTTGACTGTTCATTGCTCTTTTTGCAGATGTCTGATCGAGGTAGCGGTAGCGGGGGCCATCGCCGGTCCGATCGCCTTGCGAAAGGCAAGTCTGTGATTTATGCTTCTGAGAGCCCTCCTGATACAGACGACGAGTACGATGCTATGGAGGACGTACGTACTCGTGTTGACGCATCTCTTGCCAGGGATCTGCAGGCTGAGTTTGATGCTGAGGCTGCCGGTTTATCTTCTAGTACTGCTCGGCCTTCTTCCCGGCCTGGTATTACTATTGGCCGTAGCGCTAGACCCTCTAGTGCGCCTCGTCAGCCTACTGCGGCTCCGCCAGCTGCTCCTCCCGCCAGATCGAAGAGGCGGAAGTCTGACCGCGATCCTCTTTCTGCGGATCCCATACCGGAGGATCATGTTGTACCAGGGTTCAGATACCCTCCCCAGGGTGGCATTCGACCGCGCTATCCTGTCACCACTCCGGTGGCGGATACACTACTCTTGACGAATCTCCATAACCATCCATCATCTTCAGTTCGTCGTTGTCAGGTATTTTTGTATTGGCACTCTTCTTTGTTTAGCTCTTTCGCCTTCTTTCGTACTAACACCTTTCCTTTGTGCAGGATCCCCCTGAGAGTATCGGCCGGGGCGGGTGGTCCGAGTTTAGCCAGCTTCTGGATATCGCTCGTCCAGAGTACAGAGATTTTCTCGTGGAGCTGGGCTTTGGTCCCTTCCTCAGCATCCGCTACGTGCATGTACGGCATCCTTTGGTGAGGTGTTGGGTGGAGAGGTTCTTCCATCACACGGGGACCATCCATCTTAGTACCTTGCGAGGTGGGGGTGCTCCCCGTTGACTGGAGTGCCATTCTAGGCATCCGTTTTGGGGGTAGGATTCCTCCTAGCGACCCTGTGTCTGATTTTGAGGCCTTGGAGATCCTAGGCATCGATGATCCGGCTGCCATCGTGGGCAAGAAGCTTTTCCATCTGAAGATCAGTTTTCTGAAGGATCTCTTGGTGAGGGAGATAGAGGAGCCTCCCACGGAGCTGCGATATCGCCAGTGGACTGCCTATTTCATATTTAGCTGCTTCCTTGGGAATGACAAGTCTACCATTCCCACGCCCATAGTCGGTATGTTCCGAGACATTGACGACCTGAGGGATTATGACTGGGGAGCACTGACGTATGGGTTTTACATTCGGGGCTTGCGCCGCTTCTCCCGTCGAGAGACCGCCAGTTTCCTCGGCTTTTGGCAGTTCACGCTTTTCTGGGCTTTTGAGCACTTTGCCGTATTTGCTCCCAGCAGGCTTCCAGCGGCTCCTGATTCCGCATTCCCGCTTGCCAGGCGATGGGATTCGGCTTGGATCCAGCGACTGACCACCCGCACGCTTATGGAGTGCCGTACGACCGTGGACTGTATCAGGGATGTTGATATTGTCTTTCAGCCTTACTCCACATTCCTGCTTGAGCGTCCTGAGGTGTTTAGGGCCATGGAGCTATCTCGCCTGCGGATATGGATCCGATCTCCGAGGTCCTGGGAGCTTTTGATGGGCGAGAGGACCTTGCGGCAGCTAGGTGGCGATGCCCTTGTCCCTGTGGATCCTCCTCGGCTGATGACCTATCGAGGACTACATCCCACGCGCCCCGAGTGATTCTTTCGTGGCGGGAGTTGAGGCTTATCCAGCTCTGATTCTGGCCGATGTGCCGTATGGGGAGTGGTTTGAGCAGGTCTCCTTGGGGTCTCTGATGTCCCTCCATGAGGTCGAGGGTGGTCGAGTCATGGGCGGATCAGCTATGGACAGCCATCTTTACCGGTCTTCTGGAGAGTTTGAGTGGCTTCAGACTGAGATTCTACGTCTTCAGCTCGAGTTATCAGTCAGTGAGGATCGTTATGCCGCTGACATGGCCCGAGCACAGGAGGAGACGGCCCGTGTACAGGCGGAGCTGACGCAGGTACAGGGGGAGTTGACCCGGACGCAGGGGGATTTGACCCAGAGTCAGAGGGATTTGGGTTCTCGGGATGCGATGTTGACTGCTCATGTGGAGACCATTCGGAGACTAGAGGATCAGCTTCATGGCATGGGCATTACTCCTGTTACTGGAGCTGGCTCGTCTGGTCTTGGTCAGACTTCTTCTTCGCCGCCCCCAGATCCTGTTTCTCGAGACTGGTTCTTTGACGACCCTTCTCCTCCATGATGTATATTTTTCCTTCTCTTTTTCTTCTTGGGGCCTTGTATTCCGGCCAAGTCATTTTGTATTTACATGGATTGTACAGACATTGGTTATTGTATATATGGGACAGTGTTTATGGTTATGTATTTATGGCTATGGATATTTGTTTGGATGTTGATTCACGGGTTTGTATGGATGTGTGTTTAGATGTATGGCTGTGTTTCTGGATGTATGGATGTGTTTGGCTACGTGTTTATGGCTATGGCTATGTGTTTGTGGCTATGTGTATGGATATTGGGTCTCGATCCTCCGCGAGGCCTGGTTCATCAATATCGGGGCTTACCTCTCCTTAGGGCCCGTTTTCATCATTATAGGGACTTACTCTTCCACGAGGCCCGTTTCCACAATCCTTGGGTCTTACTCCTTCACGAGGCCCATTTCTATCAATGTCGGGACTTACTCCTTCACGAGGCCCATTTCCATCATCATTGGGTCTTACTCCTTCATGAGGCCCATTTCAGCAACTCTTGGGTCTTACTCCTTCACGAGGCCCATTTCTATCAATGTCGGGACTTACTCCTTCACGAGGCCCATTTCTATCAATGTCGGGACTTACTCCTTCACGAGGCCCATTTCTATCAATGTCGGGACTTACTCCTTCACGAGGCCCATCTGGATGACTCTCCGGATTTTTCCAATTTTTCTCTGACAAAAATGGAAAAATTTGCCCCAGTATGTAGTGTCGAATAAATTTTTCTAGCTTCTTGAAGATAGAAAAATTTTGCCCCAGTGTAGGGCAATGATTGCTGATGCGGAATTCTGGATTTCTCCTTCTGTCTTTCTGGTACCGGACTGTGATAGCTTCTCGAGGGCCAGACTATCCCCTTTCGAAATTTTTCAAAACCCTTTTGAAAAATTTTGCCCCAGTGTTCCATAGGATTTGCCTGTGTGACAATCCCGGGTCGTCCTTGCACTTCTAGATTTCTGGGTCGAGCTAGGGTTTCAGGGCTGGTTCCTGAGCTTTGAGCCTAGTTCTCGGCCCTCGGGCTGCCCCGCT
>OU015765.1:8165332-8335877 GCA_907173295.1 Fagus sylvatica
TATGCCGCTGACGTGGCCCGAGCACAGGAGGAGACGGCCCGTGTACAGGCGGAGCTGACGCAGGTACAGGGGGAGTTGACCCGGACGCAGGGGGACTTGACCCAGAGTCAGAGGGATTTGGGTTCTCGGGATGCGATGCTGACCGCTCATGTGGAGACCATTCGGAGATTAGAGGATCAGCTTCATGGCATGGGCATTACTCCTGTTACTGGAGCTGGCTCGTCTGGTCTTGGTCAGACTTCTTCTTCGCCGCCTCGTGATCCTGTTTCTCGAGACTGGTTCTTTGACGACCCTTCTCCTCCATGATGTATATTTTTCCTCTCTTTTTTTCTTGGGGCCTTGTATTCCGGCCAGTCATTTTGTATTTACATGGGATGTACAGACATTGGCTATTGTATATATGACATTTGTGGTTTTTATGGATGGTTTTGGTTTGGATTGTATGGCTATGTGTGTTTAGATGTATGGCTGTGTTTCTGGATGTATGGATGTGTTTGGCTACGTGTTTATGGCTATGGCTATGTGTATGGATATTGGGTCTCGATCCTCCGCGAGGCCTGGTTCAATAAATATCGGGGCTTACCTCTCCTTGGGGCCCGTTTTCATCATTTGGAGGCCCGTTTATTGGGTCTTACTCCTTCACGAGGCCCATTTCTATCAATGTCGGGACTTACTCCTTCACGAGGCCCATTTCTATCATCATTGGGTCTTACTCCTTCATGAGGCCCATTTCAGCAACTCTTGGGTCTTACTCCTTCACGAGGCCCATTTCTATCAATGTCGGGACTTACTCCTTCACGAGGCCCATTTCTATCAATGTCGGGACTTACTCCTTCACGAGGCCCATTTCATCAATTCGGGACTTACTCCTTCACGAGGCCCATTCTGGATGACTCTCGAATTTTTCCAATTTTTCTTCGACTAAAAATGGAAAAATTTGCCCCAGTATGTAGTGTCGAATAAATTTTTCTAGCTTCTTGAAGATAGAAAAATTTTGCCCCAGTGTAGGGCAATGCATGCTGATGCGGAATTCCTGGATTTCTTCCTTCTATCTCCTTTGGCATCGGACTGCGATAGCACCCGAGAGTCAACTATTTTCCTTTCGAAATTTTTCAAAAACCCTTTTGAAAAATTTTGCCCCAGTGTTCCATAGGATTTGCCTGTGTGACAATCCGGGTCGTCCTTGCATTTCTCGATTTCTGGGTCGAGCTAGGGTTTCAGGGCGGTTCTTGACTTTGAGCCTGGTTCTCGGCTCTCGGGCTGCCCCGCTGGTGGAAGATTGATCCTGACCACGTTATATCAAACGCCTCCTTATAATGCTGTCTCTGTTTCAATTTTTGACCCCGGGTCGATTTTAGGGTTTCGGGTCGATCCTCGGTTGTCGGGCCGAAATCTTCGATTACCGGGTCGCCCAAGACTTTCTCATAGGTGACTTTTTGCAAAATGGACCTTCATACGGCGCGAAACGGGTCTCTAGGAGTGGGTGAAAAGGGTCAAATCCGCGTGGTATGGGAAAAAGAGCCGTTGGGATTCCCAACGGGACTGGCGCGTGATCATCACGCGCGGCGCGTGATTATCACGCGCCAGTTTCCGTCTATTTAAACCACGCTCCTCCTCCAAACCAGCAACCATTTTCCGAGTTTCTCTCCTCTTTCTTCACTAAAATCTCTCCATTTTTCCCGTTTTTGAGTCCATTGGGTACATGGCCTCCTCTAGTAATGATCCCGACTCCTTGGTGACACTTTATTTCCATGATCTCCGCGTCGAGCGGATGAGACATTGGTGGACTCTTCTTGGAGAGGACGACCATGCCGACATCGTGGGGTTCTTTGGTAAGTTTCCCCCTTTCATGCGGCTTCCAATTGATCGTGGCTTGCTCGAGGCTCTTGTTTCTCTTTGGGACCCGACCCATTGTTGCTTTTCCATTGGGGAAGTGGATCTTGTCCCTACTATGGAGGAGTATGCTGAGCTTCTTCAGCTAGACCGTGCTTTCAGCGAGACTCCGGTCATACCCATTCGGGGTCCTCGGTCCAACCGATGTTTGGAGAAGTATTTGGGCTTGACTACTGTAGTTCTACGTCCAGAGATTGCTCGACCTGAGGAAACTTGGCGGAAAGCCAACATTTCCCTAGACCTGTTGACGAAGTACTTCTCTCGGAGTGCCTTCCCGGCGAAGCTTGCTAGAGACTTCATTGTGGGCAAAAAGGGGTGGAAGAAATTCCGAATCAATGCCTTCAAGATCGCCTTTCGCAGGTATTTTTCTCTTTCCTACTTCTGCTGGTAGGATAGATTTGGGTGTTATTCCCATAGTATTCAGCGAGGGCAGGTCTATCATCCCTGCCATATTGTGCGAGACCGTGCGGTCTTTATCTTTTGTAGGAGACAGGGAGAGGGGGTCCCGATGTTCTGCACACAGCTTCTTCAGCTTCTGGTTCTGCAGTCACCTGCGGCACTTCTACCGCCTCCAGACTCCTTATCACTTTGAGAGGCATACGGTGAGCCAGACCGTCGATATAGCACTTCCCTTTACTGGCAATAGTCGTGATTGGGCATCATACCTCCTCGACTTGCCCTTGGGTGAATGGTCTTGGAAGGTCACTTGGGGGCCAGCAGTGTGGAAGCCCTGGACTCATTGTGCCCTGTTCGATGGAGTGCCTCTTCCTGGGGTGTGGGGTTGTACAGGCTACTATCCCAGCCTTGCTCTTCGTCAGTTTAGCGGTGTTCAGTACCCGCCTCGTCTTGGTGACTTGGATGCGGTGACTTTCGACTACATCCCCAGTGAGGATATGTGGAGGCTCCTCTTCAGGATTGAGGACATCTGGGGAAGGCCGCCTTTCGGAGGTAGTCCTCATCGAGGATGGTTCGCCCGGAGATAGCTCTGTTACCTCGGACTTTGTCGAGTGGAGAGAGGGGTGGACTCCCTTTTTTACTCTCAGGCCTACTGTACGGCCAGGGCACATCACATTCTTGGTGTCTCGCTCTCTTCGGGTGTCAGCCTCCACTGGTCAGCCTGAGAGAGTTACTGTTTTGGAGCGAGAGCTCGAGGAGGCTCAAACAGAGCTGTTATCGCTACGCCTTGCTAGGGCAGCTGAGAGAGAAGCGTCTGCGGCTCGTGTAGAGTCTCTGCGGAGTACCTTGCATCACAATAGTGTGGCGGTGGCGAACGTTCGCCGCGACTTGGTGGCTCAGAGGGGGAACGTCTCTACTCTTCGCACGATGAATGAATTCATCAGAGAGCAGCTCGAGATTTCTGAGGATGCTAAGGAACAGCTGGAGGAGAACTTGGCCGAGGCTCGGGAGCAGCTGGAGACTGAGCAGGCGGAGAGGACTCGGGTCCAGGATGAGCTTGATTCTCTTCGTTCATATACCCAGGCCTTGGTTGATCCTGCCACCGGTCGTCCTCAGGACATTGTGGCTCTCCGACGGGCGCTAGATGCGAGTGAGGAGGCGCTCACGTCTGCGCGTACTTCCATGGGGGTCATGAGGGTTCAGATCAGCGTTCTCCAGGGTGACAACGGGAGTTCTTGCAGACTGAGTTGGACTTGGTGCATGATGCTCTTGAGTCCAATGCTTCTTGGCTCAATCAGGAGGGTTTCCCTGTGGTCACTTGCTCTTCACCAGATTAACCAGGTGATGGATTCTTTGGGTACCAGAGCTCGCGCCGTCTGGGAGGAGCATGATGAGGGGGATCCGGCCCTTTCCACTGCCTTGGGGAGATTCTGCAGAGAGACCTGCATACGTCTTGGTCATTAGATAGCATATTTCAGGTAGCAGTGAGTAGTCAGTAGTTTTTGTATTTAGATGGTGAGTCATTCATAAATCCGAGTCGGATTATGCATGGCTCCCATTTTCAACTTCTCAGTCGATATATTTAGACATGCTTTCAAGACATCATGAAAAATCAAATGTATGAATTTATGAACTATGAATGAATGAAAGCACGTATTTTGTCTGTGAATATCTATATGAAATCCTATGAATTTGACTTTTTATGAATCAATGGCAAGGATTGAATGTTATTGTGGAAAATGAGAATTTACAAATTTGAAAGAGATAAGTATGGTATGAATGGTTGTGAGAATTTAATGATATGTCACTTTGAAACTGGGTGTTTGGAAGGATACACTTGTGCTCCACCTCTTGATCCCCCAAACATTCTCTTTATATCGAACGAACCGTACTGCTCAAAGGATAACATAGGTCGTTCTTTCGTCGAAAACCTCTTCACCGCCTAACAACCCCGATCACTAGTCTTGCACTGATTTGATGCCCGCCTTGTTGTGATACCGGTTTTTTTTTTTTTTTTTTTTTTTTTTTTTTTTTAGCCATATATTACCCTCAGCTTACGCCAAGTCCAGCTTTCCACGTTACTTTTGCCTATGGCGCCTCTTCCGAGGTTTTCACCATACCCGTGGTAATTTCCATCCGAGGGCAACGTCCTTACGGATTTTCGTTGCTTCCCGGGCCTTCTTCAGAATTATCAAAATAACAAATTGGAACTTTGATAAATATTCCTCTTTGATTAAATTGACTAAAGTTATACATGGTACTTGATTACAGAATCAGAATTAATGGGTGACCGGAACTCTTCGCCATCCATATCAGCCAGAATGATTGCTCCCCCTGAGAAGGCTTTCTTCACCACGTACGGACCCTCATATGATGGTGCGAACTTTCCTCGTGGATCTGATAGGGCCATATTCCTCTTCTTCAGAACGAGATCTCCGGGTTGGAAAAGTGCGAGGTCGAGCCTTCTTGTTGTAAGCTCTTTCGATCCGTCTCTGGTAGAGCTGTCCGTGGCACAGTGCCGCCAATCTTCTTTTCATCTATGAAGTTCAGCTGTTCATACCGGGCTTGGGCCCATTCGGCTTCTTCTAGCTGAGTTTGTGACAGGATTCTCAAAGAAGGGATCTCCACTTCGACTGGTAGTACTGCTTCCATCCCATAACACCAGAGAGTAGGGGGTGGCTCCAACGGATGTCCTCACTGACGTTCGGTAGGCACACAAGGCATAAGGCAGGTGCTCGTGCCAATCCTTATAAGTCTCCGTCATCTTGCTCAGAATCTTCTTCACGTTCTTGTTGGCAGCTTCTACGGCTCCGTTCATCTTCGGACGGTATGGAGCAGAGTTGTGGTGCTGGATCTTGAACTGCTGGCATAACTGGTCCATCATGCGGTTGTTTAGGTTGGAAGCATTGTCGGTGATGAGCATTTCTGGCATTCCGTAACGGCAGATGATGTTGTTCTTCACAAACCGGGTGACTGCGACTTGAGTGACATTCTTGAAGGAACATGCCTCTACCCACTTGGTAAAATAGTCGATGGCCACCAGTATGAACTCATGCCCGTTAGACGCCTTTGGGGTGATTGCACCGATCACATCCATTCCCCAAGCTGAGAATGGCCACGGCGAGGCCATAGTGTGAAGATATTGGGGAGGTGCGTTCTTGCTGTTCTGATACATCTGGCATTTATGGCACGTCTGGACATGTCTGATGCAGTCCCTCTCCATTGTCAACCAATAATAGCCAGCTCTCATGATCTTCCGGGCCAGGAAGGGTCCGTTGGCATGGGCTCCCATTAATCCCGCGTGCATCTCTTGGATCAACCGATTAGCTTCTTCAGCATCTACACATCGCAAGGAGAGTGGCATCATGAGTTCGCTTGTACAGAATCTCTCCGCTCAAGAAAGAACTGGAAGGCCATTCCTTCTGATGTACTTCTTCTCATTTTCGGTCGCCCGTGATGGATACTCTCTGTCTTGGATGAAGCGCTTGATATCGTAATACCAAGGCTTATCGTCTATCTCTGCTTCGACGTTCATGCATTCTTCTATGCACACACAGTATGCCGGGATGTCTCGAGTCTCGATCCGTAACGGTCGCACATCATCCCCTTCTACTAGCTTGATTAGGCTTGCCAGTGTGGCGAGCGCATCAGCAAAGTGATTGTGAGCTCTTGGGGTGTATGTGAAGGTGACATACTTGAACTTTGGGATTAGCCGGCTGATGTATCGTTGGATACGGGATGAGCTTGGGATCCCGGGCCTGCCATTCTCCGTTAGTCTGTGACACTATTAGCAGAGAGTCTCCGAAGACTTCCAGTTCATAAGCACCGAATTCCTAAAGCTGCTTGCAGGACCGACGATGCATGCTTCGTACTCAGTCATGTTGTTGGTGCAATCAAACCCCAGCTTAACAGCGATAGGAGTTTGTTGTCCCTTTGGTGATACCAAGACCTGCGCCAATTGCCACTTCCGACAGCGTTCGCTGCTCCATCAAAGTAAAGCTTCCATCTGCCGTGATTGTCTTCGTCGACTGTCATTACGTCTTCGTCCGGGAACTCGGAGTCCATTAACTCTAACTGTTCAGACGGGTAATCTGCCAAGTAATCGGCTATGGCTTGTCCCTTGATCGCCTTTCGAGCCACAAACAAGATGTCGAATTCAGATAGGAGTACTTGCCACCGTGCGATCTTCCCAGTCAAGGCAGGCTTTTCAAAAATGTACTTGATCGGGTCCATCCGGGATACCAACCAAGTGGTGTAGTAGAGCATGTACTGTCTCAGCTTCTTGGAGGCCCAAGCCAGTGCGCAGCACGTCTTTTCAACCAACAAGTAACGGGTCTCTGGCTCCGTGAACTTCTTGCTAAGATAGTAGATTGCCTGCTCTTTCTTCCCAGTCTTGTCTTGTTGTCCCAACATGCAGCCCATGGATGCTTCTTGGACTGTGAGGTATAGAATGAGGGGACGTCCTGGAGTTGGTGGAACCAGGATGGGTGGGTTGAGCAGATACTCCTTGATCTTGTCAAAAGCTTTCTGGCAGTCTTCAGTCCACTTTATCTTCACATCTTTTCTTAGCAACTTGAACAGAGGCTCGCAGGTTGCCGTAAGCTGTGCGATGAAGCGAGCTATATAGTTAATCCTTCCCAAGAAGCTTCGGATCTCTTTCTCTGTCCTTGGCGCGGGCATGCTTCGTATGGCTTGAACCTTTGCAGGATCAATCTCAATTCCCCGGCCGCTGACGATGAAGCCTAATAACTTTCCGGATGTGACGCCGAAGGCACACTTGTTCGGGTTTCAATCTGAGCTGGATACTTCTTCAAGTCGCTGGAACAATTTGCGTAGGTCTGTGAGATGATCTTGTGCGGTTACGAGACTTAGCAATCATGTCATCCACGTAAACCTCTATCTCATGATGAATCATGTCATGGAAGAGGGTGACCATGGCTCGCTGATAAGTGGCTCCGGCGTTCTTCAGACCGAAAGGCATGACATCATACACAAAGGTTCCCCAATGTGTGACAAAAGCGGTCTTGGACTTGTCTTCCTCGGCCATCTTGATCTGATTGTACCCTGAGAATCCGTCCATGAATGAGAATACGACGTTCGTTGCTGTGTTATCGACCAGGGTATCAATGTGAGGTAGAGGAAAGTTATCCTTCGGGCTGGCTCGGTTCAGATCCCGATAGTCCACGCACATTCTGACTTTTCCGTCCTTCTTCGGCACCGGGACTATATTGGCTACCCAGTCCGAATAGGTTACTGTGCTTAGGAAACCTGCCTTCAATTGCTTTTCCACCTCTTCCTTGATCTTCAAAATGACTTCGGGCTTCATCCGTCGCAGTGCTTGTTTGACGGGCTTGCATTCTGGCTTTAGCGGGATCTTGTGGACCACTATGTCTGTGTCTAGGCCTGGCATGTCTTGGTAAGACCAGGCGAAGATTTCATGGAACTCTCTCAACAGTGCGATGAGTGCTTCCTTTTGCTCTGCGGCGCAGCGGGTTCCAATCTTGACTTCTCTCGGCTCTTCGCCCTCGTTGGCCAGATTTATAATTTCCAATTCCTCTATGTTGGGTTTGGACCCCTCATCTTGTCTCTCTAATGCCTCAAGGATGTCACTTGGTAATTCGATTTCTTCGTCGGAATTATCTATGTTATCCAGTGAGCAATCCGTTTTGTTGTCAATTTTGGAGACGTGGGGATCGTTTGAGGTTTTGCGTGTAATCCTGGAAAGGATAGCGGATGGAAAAAACGGTAAGAAAACTAAAAAAGAGGAACCATTCGTTTTGTGCGATGGCGTGTTGGATTTATTTAATGCACATTGGAGTATTTAAGATAGAAAGATTCATGGAATAAACACGTGACATATCATTTGAAATATGGAGATGGAAATATTACAGTGATGAAATGATTATGATTGTAGCATGATATCTTGAAAACATAAACTAAACATATAAACCCGAAATTGTTTGATACAAAATTTCCCGAGCTATTGGTAGACTCAAAACCGAGTTACCCCTAGCTGGGATACCGCTTACTCATTACTACTCGAGACACGCTGTAGCAATGGTACGCAAGTCCACGTCTTGACTTCTTCTCCCTGTTGGCAGTGGCGGGTCGGTGGTGTGGTGGTGGAATCCTCCTCCTCGGCAATGGTGTGGATGCTCAAACCTTCAACCATAGGGCCAGCGTCTTCTTCTTCAGCAACAGCGGTGGTGATGAGGTTTGGCGGTGGTGCCTTGATGTTGTGGCGGTATCGGTCCAGGAAAGCTTTCGCCAAATCTCCCCAACAGGCAAGATTCTTCAGCTGATAGAACCAGGTGACCGCGCACTCTGGTAGGCTCTCATGAAATGTCGAGATCATCAAGAACTCGTTGTTAGTATGCAAGGCCATCTTTTCGCGATACTTCCGTAGATGAGATTCCGGGTCTCCATGCTCGCAAAATATCTCGAATTCCAGGGTGTCGAGCCCGCGTGGAACCATCAGGTGCGGGAGCAAGTTGGGGAGGTCATCATCTTCCCATGTGTCTTCATCAAGTGTTTCTTCATCTATACGATAACCCTTGAGGTTCTCTTCATCTAGAAAGTCTTCAAGATCTATCTCCTCGTGCTGATCGGCATGGACTGGGAATGCCGCGGAATCTCCTTCCGTGGTAATGGCATTGACATTCAAATCCTCAGTGAAAAGTAATGCCAGCTCGTCTACGTCGCCCTCATCAACTTGAAACATTGCTGATGCGGGGAAGGTGGTGCGGATGTGGGGGATGGCTATCCTCCTTTCAGGCCATTTCTCTCCTTTGAGCTTCGCTGCAGCTCTTTGCCTCCGGGCTTCATAGGCCATCTGACGATCCCTTCTGGTCGGGGTATACCCCAGTCCATACTTGTCTTTGTTTCCCTCCAGGGTCACAATTGTGGTTCTTCCTTGGTTCGCATAGCCTAAACCTTGCCCAGGCTGAAACCCCGCCTTGACGAATTCCTTGGCTACCATGATCCCAGCTTTGGACAATCTTGGTTCAACGGCCGCCACTCTATGGATGACGGTGACGAACTCAAAACTGTGGAATGATGCTTCTTCTGGTGCACATCCGTCAATGTAAGGAATTTCCCCGTCGTTGTAAATGGATATGGGTTCTTCGGCTAGGATGGTGACCAATTGGTTGCCGATGATGAGCTTCATTTTTTGGTGTAGGGAGGAGGGTACTGCTCCGGCTGTATGTAACCATGGTCTCCCTAATAGCAAGTTGTAAGGAGAATCGATTCTCAGCACTTGGAAGTTGATGTCGTAGACTTGCGGGCCAATTTCTACTGGCAAGTCTATCTCTCCTAACACTTCTCTGCGGGTTCCATCGAAAGCTCGTACGACCATGCTATTAACTCTCACACGAGTGGGATCAATGTCTAGCTTTTCCAAGGTCGATAGAGGGCACACGTTTAGAGCTGACCCATTGTCGATCAGCACCCTTGACACGACGCGGTCATTGGTTTTGACAGAGATATACAAAGCTTTGGTATGACCTCTCCCCTCCGGGGGCAACTCATCATCAGAGAAGGTTAGTTGGTTGGTGACTAGTATGGAGGTCACCATGTTCTCGAAAGACGGCCCAGTGATATCCTCTGGCACGTATGCTTCGTTAAGTACTTTCAGCAGGGCTTTCCTGTGGGATTCGGATGCGAGTAGTAATGACAGTACTGATATATGAGAAGGCATCTTGCTCAATTGCTTCACTATGCTGTATTCACTACTCTTGATGATTCGGAGGAAATCTGCGGCCTCTTCCTCCGCTGCTTTTGTTTTTACGGGATCCTCCACTGCCTTTCCCGCTTCTTTTCCTCCTTTTCTCTAGCTCTTCCGGAGTGTAGCACCTGCCGCTTCTGGTAATTCCACCGAGCCCGGACGTGAGGTTCCCTACTACCTCCTCTTTCGTCTTAGGCTGGCTTTCCCGTGTCGATATTACTTTCATCCCATAGTTCCAGGGGATCTTCTTACTATCTTGGTAGGGGAAGGGTTGCGGAACTTGGATCACCACGCTTGGAACTTTCTCCGAAGATTGAACCGCGGATACCGAAGCTGTCTGAAGCACGACCTTTTCTTTGGTAACATAACGGATGACCACTGGATCGGGCCCGGACATTTCCAGTGGTGTGGCTGGTGTGAGTTTCCCCAACTCTTCTTTCTTTCTCTCACAGAATTTCTCAAAATCCTCTTCAATTCTTTCCATCCTTGCCTGGAAGTTTGTCTTCTCGTAAGGGCTGAGTCTCAGCTGGTCGATCGTCATGCAATCTCTCTCCGGCTGTTCTCCCCTCCTTCTTATCAATCCCTTTGTTATTCAGACCGGCGACTTCCTTCTTGAACTCTTCGCATCCTTGTAGGTTGTGGTCTCGAAGCCCCGGGATGATACTGGCACGTGCCTGCTTCTGTCGACTCTTTTGGTGCCCTTGGTGTAGGGAGTAGCCCTCGCTTCTTTAGCTCATGGAAGAGTGGCTCCCATGGTATTCTAGTGGAGGTGATGTCGACTTCTTCATCTTTCTCTGCCCCAATTGTATTTATGACTCCCTCTATTCTGAATTTCAACACTCCTTGGTCTAGCAGATCTTGGATACGGTGCCTCAAGACTCTGCAATTTTCCACTGTATGCCCGACCTCTCCTTGATGGTACTCACAGGTCAGGTCTTTGTTGTAGTCTTTGGGCTGTGGCCCGATACGCGTCCTCTGGTTGACGGGCGTAATCATCTTCTTCTTGATCAGCAAGGCATATAGTTGTAGGACTGGGATTGGCAGTGGCTGGAACTGCCGAGGCTCTGTCCGGGACGGCCTAGGAATGTGGAAGGCTGGCCTTCTTGGAGTTGGTAGAGTCTGAGTTGCCTTTGACAGGCTGAGGGCTGGATAGATCTCTTTTTGTCTTTTGCTGATTGCTGCCTTCTTCTTCTCCTCCTCTCGTTCGGTCCACCGACGTATGAATTGTAGCAAGAAGTTAAACTTGGTTTCTAATGCCGCCACCCGAGCTTCCAATCCTCGGAGTTTGCTTGCTTCCTCCGCCATTTGATTGCGAATGCAAATATAACCTAGAGAGGCAAACAACGTTAAGTTAGACTTTGAATTCACAGTTGAATGCATGACCTTGGCTTACTTTGCGGGTAAACCATGGCTAAGTATGTATGCGTATGCATGGTATGCATGAATGCAATATGCATTGATGAACGGATGGGTTTTTCTATTGGGTTGCCAGAAATTGGCGAGCCTTTCGGCTCATGGCTTTATTTTGGGTGACCAACATCAATCAATATGAGGGTCAGGATGACACAAGTAGACATCTATAGAGTTAAGAACTCATGTATGTACATAAGTGGCATTGTCAACAAAGAAATAGGCTTTCACACCATTGGAAATTCGACGAGCCTTTCGGCGCCTGGTTCCATTTTGAAAGATTTTATTTTTTTTTGGGAGAACCAGATGTCGATTTATTGGTGTGAAGGTCGTAGCCTTTCGGCGTTCGGTTCTTGGTTGGACATGACGAGACTCTACACGACCTTATAGAGTTTGGAAACTCTTAGGGTTTACAGGCGTGCTAACGAAAAGATAGACTCTTGCATTATCAAAATCCGACGAGCCTTTCGGCGTGCGGTTCCATTTTTTTTTGAAAATTTTGGAGGGAACCGATGTCGATAAATGCAAGGGTCGTACTTTTGGTTAAGGACGACGCGACTCTATATACAATGGTTACAAATGTATCAACGAAAAGATGGACTATCACATCTTATCCAAAATTTGACGAGCCTTTCGGCGTTCGGTTCCATTTTGAAAATTTTTGGAGGGAACCGATGTCGGTTAATGTGAGGGTCGTACTTTTGGTTGAGGATGACTTGACTCTATACACGATGGTTACAATCGTACCAACGAAAAGATAGGCTCTCGCATTACCAAAAATTGACGAGCCTTTCGGCGTTCGGTTCCATTTTGAAAGATTTTTTTTGGAGGGAACCGATGTCGGTTAAATGCGAGGGTCGTACTTTTGGTTGAGGACGACATGACTCTATACACACGTATGGGTACATACGTATCAACGAAAAGGATAGACTCTCACATTCAACTGAAAATTCGACGAGCCTTTCGGCGTTCGGTTCCATTTTTTTTGAAAACCGATTTTTGTACTGGGAACCGATGTCGGTTAATGTGAGGGTCGTACTTTTGGTTGGATACGACACGACTCTATACATCCCATGTAGAGTTTGGAACTCTTTGGGTTTGAGTGGTTTGCAACGGGTATGGACAACGTGGTTATCCTATCCCTTTATCAAACAATGACATGCAAACAAAGGTTTAGATAGATAGAACCTGAGTCGGCTCCAATTATTTTATCACCACCTGGAAAATAGCACAACGCTTTTCCCTTGACTCATTTTGAAAAGACACATCCTATTTTTTGGGTATCCTATCTTAGGTTGGATGTTCACTCGGTTGGCTTTTACCAGAGCCCTCACAGGTAGTTTTTCTACTGCTATAGCTTACTATATGCAACATGGTATGACACAGCTTGGAATTCTGTTTCCTAAAGGGGCCGATGATCATGCCCGTTTCATCCTCCCGAAGGAAGTCGAAAGGGTATTGGATCACCGGGGAAGCACTTGCACGCCCCCCTCGATCTCCACGGGTGTGAAGGGAGAAGGGTGGATTCTCGTGTTCCATGTCCTAGATATAAAAGGGTTCGTGGTGGAGCCTGTACCTAGCCCAGCCCCACCTGAGTCCGGGTTCGACCCAAAAGTCCAATGAGTGTATATGTCATGATTTTGAAAGTAAAAAGGGAAAAGACTTTTTTGTACAAAGCACAATATACAATATGTGTTGCATAAAATAAATCTCTATCCTATGTTCGCAGTTTATATACAAGAATATAGACATGCTAAAATCAAAACAACTATACAAGATGAAATAAAGAATAAATCAAATAATGAATACCAACAAATATATACACACATGCTTAGCAAAGAAAACACCGAAAGACTATAGGCTTAAACCCTCTAAGTCCCCAGTGGAGTCGCCAAGCTGTCGACACCGGCGGAAAATCTTCTTTATTTAAGTTTCTTTTTATTTTCCTAGATACCGACCCCCATTTGGCGAGTGTTGTGTGTGTTCCTCTATCTCTTTTCCGTTTCGAGATACGAGTTGTGTGTGTGTGGGAACTTGTGTACGTGTGTGCGTGTGAGCACAAATTTGGAGTCGCCACCAATCATGGGAAATTTTAAGGTGTGATTGGGCACCTATGTCTAATAGATTTTACCCTATTTAGACATCTACAACTAAATGGTCTTGAACCAGAGATAGGTTCGGGGGTTTGCTTATGCGTGGGGAAGGTGTTAGGCACCCCACGACATCCGTTTAAGAAAACGGTTACCTCCTTCCTAATGTTTTCTTTATTTGCTAAGCCTAAGTTTGTTGGTTTTTATTATGTACAAATGTCCCGATTTCCGTCGTACGATATACCAAAAATGGCAAACGTAATATGACTTCGTTCGGTTTTTGATTAGACTCTTTATTTCACCATCCCTTTATCTTTGTATCTTTTAAATTTCCGGGCATTTCGGTGGTAGGATATACTTGAAATCCTAACACCTAGTGCCGGGACAAACAATTAATGTTTTTTGTGCCATATTCGGGATCTCTTTACCCTTGATTTCCAAGAGTAAAGCGGTCCGTCAAATGGCGGGGTTTTGGATGATTAATTCACACTTTGGGGAATTTTAGACCATGATCCTATGGGAGTTAGAACGTGTAGAATCCCTTACACGAAAGCACGTACCAGCCACGCCCCCGTGTAAAGGACTCATACCTTCGTTTCTAACGCCCACATTACCATGTTTACTCTTTTTAAAGTTTTCATGGCAAAGTGTATTTTAATCACATTTTTATATCAAAGCAATAAACAATCAAGCAAGTATCAAGATGGTAAGATGGCAAAATATCCAAGCAAAATAGTCATGGCATAGTCGCAACACATGTATCATGAAAGATGACAAATATGGATCGGCATGAATATAATGCTTAATGCAAAGTGCAATTTATTATAACACAAGAGTTTTTAAGGAAAGGGTCAAAGACCTCGTGGGGTCGGGATTCGATGCTATTGAAAGACTTACTCGGATCCCGACACCACCATAGGATTTACATGAATAAACAAAACAATCTAAAAAGAGGGTTTCAATGCCTTTTCGGGCTTACACGGAGGGTTAGGTGCTATTGAAAGACTTATCCAAACCTTCCGACGCCAAATAGGACTTAAATGAGGAAAATCTATTTGAAAACGGGGTTTCAATGCCTTTTCGGGCTTACACGAAGGGTTGGTGCTATTGAAAGACTTATCCAAACCTTCGACGCCAAATAGGACTTATATGAGAAAATCTATTTTGAAAATGGGTTTCAATGCCTTTTCGGGCTTACACGAAGGGTTGGTGCTATTGAAAGACTTATCCAAACCTTCGACGCCAAATAGGACTTAAATGAGAAAATCTATTTGAAAACGGGGTTTCAATGCCTTTTCGGGCTTACACGAAGGGTTGGTGCTATTGAAAGACTTATCCAAACCTTCGACGCCAAATAGGACTTAATATGAGAAAATCTATTTTGAAAATGGGTTTGCAATTTACGGGTCCAACGCCTCATGGATTTACATGGGGTTTAGTGCTATTGAAAGACTTACCTAAAACCGCCAATACCGTTTGGTATTTTCATGCCCAAATCAAAATAATGCCAATATGGAACAATATTTACAACAACGTAGTAAAAATGGCAAGAAATTTAGAGCATAACGGGAAGCAATAAATTAATGGAATTTACAAGGAGGAATTTTGTGGGTCCAATGCCTATGGAATTACGTGGTGGTTAAATGCCTCTTTGAGGTCTTACATAGTCCACCACGACCAATCGGGATTATCACGCCCAAATCACAAAGGGAAAAGGGGAGATAATTGACAATATTCACAATATAATATTTACAACGTAGTAAATGTAAATAAAGCGATAAATGACAATATTTAAAGCATGGACTTAAAAACACGGGTTTTTAATGGGTCCAATGCCTATGGAATTACATGGTGGATAATGCCTCTTTGAGGTCTTACATAAGTCCACCACGACCAATCGGGATTATCACGCCCAAATCACAAAGGAAAGAAAAATGGGAAAATGACAATATTCACAATATAATATTTACAACGTAGTAAATGTAAATAAAGCGATAAATGACGTTATTTAACACATGGGGATGTATTTTTCGGGTCAAATACCTCGTAGGCTAACAAGGTTGTTACGGCCTCGTTAGAGGTCTTACGCAACTGAGCCAAAGCTACTCAATATTTGCCGTACTAAAACACGAGGAAACCGGTGTATTTTTCGGGTCAAGACCTCGTGGGCTAACATGGTTGTCAACGGCCTTTGTTAGAGGACTTACGCGAGCCGCCAAAGCCACTCAATATTGCCGTACTAAAACACACCGGGGGAGGGGGGGGTGATCACAACAAATATTCACAAGTGCGTATAAAATGTAAATAAAGCAATAAATGACTAGAAATGTAAAGAAAGCGATAAATGACTAGAAATGTAAAGAAAGCGATAAATGACTAGAAATGTAAAGAAAGCGATAAATGACTAGAAATGTAAATAAAGCAATAAATGACAAGGAAATGTAAATAAAGCAATAAATGGACAAATAAGAAGACTAGTAAAGCATAAATGAAATAAATGAACTAAAGAAATGTAAGAGAAAGAGAGAGAGAGAGAGAGAGAGGAGTGGGAAGATGAGGGGAGGTTAGAGAGAGAAGCACCTAATAGGTGCTTCTCACTCTAAAAACCCCCCAAAATCCCTAAAGAAGGAGAGAGAAAGAGCTTAGAGAGAGAGAGATTACCTAGAGAGGAGTCTCTCTCTCTAAAACTACCCAAAAACCCCTTCCTAAACCCCCTAAAAACCCCTATTTTCTGCCTAAACTAATGCTCAAAGAGGCCTAGAGCCCGAGCAAAAACTGTGTGCAAATGAGGGGGGGGGAGGCTTTATTTATAGGGGGGCGTGCACGCGGGGCGCGCCATGATCGCGCGCGGCGCGTGATGGTGGCGCGCCTCGCGTGCACGCCTCCCGAGACAGCTGTCTGCATCCTTCCTCGATTCTCGCGCGCGTATTCTTTTTTTGATCCGATTTTCGAGGGCAGTTTTGGAAGTCTTCTGGAACTCAAAATGGGTCATGCAGCATATCGCCGGAAAGCTCTCGACGTCCTCTTTCCAACGGTACAAAGTTTGCATGAATCGGAGTTCGGATGAGAGAGTTATGGCTCCCGGAAGTCGGGGTATCGGAGCTGTTTTCGTGCACTTTTCCGGTGAAGATTCCGATCAAACGGGGGATGCTTTCGGCGAACCGAGAGTTCCACGACGTAGCTGGAGTCGTTATCTTTCCAACGCACCCGGGCTCGTAGATCAACTTGTTGCGAGCCGGAAAGACTCTGCGCGCGAAGGCGGCTGTCCGGGAGGAAAAATGCGTTTTCCTCCCAGCGCGTTTTTCTTCAAATCTTGTCCCAGTTCGCGCACATATTTGACCTAGCTCCCGATGTCAGATTTCGACGTTCTTGGTACCGTCGGAAAGCTTGCGTTGCCTACTTCTTGCAAGGTTCCGGATTCGCGGAAATCCGAGCTTGGACTTGTGAGATATGGTTCCGCGACCAGAGGCCACCGGAGTGTTTTTGGTCCGTTTGAGGGCAGTTTTCCGATCAGGATTCCGGACTCGACCCGATAAATCTTGGCGATCCGAGAGTTCCACGTCGTGCATGAGTGTGTCTTCTTTCCAACGCACCCGGGCTTGTGGATCAACTTGTTGCGAGTCAGGAAGACTCTGCGCGCAAGCGTGGCAACGTCGGTGGGAAAATTCCGGAAATTTCAGCACAGCCTTATTTCGTCGGCCTGTTTTCACGCGCGTGGTAGACGTAGCTCCCGATGTCGGATTTCGACGATCTTGGTATCGTCGGAAAGCTTGCGCTACCTACTTTTCAACGGTACAGGCCTTGCACAGAGGCGAGCTTGGGTTCGCAAGATATGATCCTTGCGAACAGAGGCCGTCGGAATGTTCCTTATGCCAAGGGGTCATCTTTCTGACTGAGATTCCGGCTTGACCGGAGGAGCTCTTGATGATCCGAAAGTTGCGTGTGGTAGCTGAAGTGAACCTCTTGCCTAAGGGTCTTGGCTCGTGGACCAAGTTGCAATGGGTCGGAGAGAATCTTTGCGCAAACGCTGCCTCTCAAATAGGCTGTTTTGTCAACAACACTTAGCAAAATTTGGCTAAGTGTTGGACCGTTTTTTCGCAGTTTTGACCATAACTTCCTCGTTTCTCGTCCGTTTTGGGCCCGTAAAGTATCGAATCGAAGCTCTCATTACGTTCTTCAGAATGGTTCAAGGGAGCGGTCAGTTCGATTCAGCTTTCGGTCTGGTCAACAGTCAGGTCAAACTTTGGTCAACCCTGGTCAAACTTGGTCAACCCTGGTCAAACTTGGTCAACCCTGGTCAAACCTTGGGAAATGTGTCCCGGACCTTCTCCTTAGGAGTGTTTGATACGACCAGGCTTCGTTGGATCATGCGGGCTGGGTCCGGGTCGCCCCGCCTTGCGTGCCGACACCCGAGAAAATCCCGTGGGTAAAAATGGGGTTATGACACTCCGTTGGGACAAACGTGTGTGATCATCAACGGTCAACCATTTCTCGAGTCCCCTCCATGGCCTCCTCAAGCAATGATCCCGACTCTTTGGTGACGCTTAATTTCCATGATTTCCGCGTTGAGTGGATGAGACATTGGTGGACTCTTCTTGGAGAGGATGACCATGCCGACATCATGGGAATCTTCGGCAAGTTTCCCTTTCTTATGCAGCTACGAGTTGACCGTGGCTTGCTCGAGGCTCTTGCTTCCTTCTGGGATCCGACCCATTGTTGTTTTTCCATCGGAGAGGTGGATCTTGTTCCCACCTTGGAGGAGTATGCTGGGCTTCTTCAGCTGGACAGCCCTTTTAGTGAGACTCCGGTCATACCCATTCAGGGTCCTCGGTCAAACCAAGGCTTGGAGAAGTATTTGGGTTTGACTTTGGCAGTCTTGCGTCCCGAGATCATCCGACCGGAAGAGACTTGGCGGAAAGCCAACATTTCTTTGGATCTGCTGACGAAGTACTTCTCTTGGAGCGACTTTCTAGTGGAGCTTGCTAGGGACTTCATTGTAGGCAAGAGGGGATGGAAGAAGTTCCGAATCAATGCCTTTAAGATCGCCTTTGCAGGTATTTTCCTCTTTCCTACTTCCGTTGGTAGGATAGATTTGGGTGTCATTCCCTTGGTATTTAGCGAGGGTAGGTCTATCGTTCCTGCCATATTGTGCGAGACCGTGCGGTCTTTGTCTTTCTGCAGGCGACAGGGGGAGGGGGTCCCGATGTTCTGCTCTCAGCTTCTTCAGCTTTGGTTCTGCAGTCATTTGCAGCACTTCTACCGCCTCCAGACCCCTTACCACTTTGAGAGGTACACGGTGAAACAGACCGTTAAGATAGCACTTCCCTTCACCGGCAACAGTCGTGACTGGGCGCTATATCTCCTTGACCTGCCCTTGAGTGGGTGGGCTTGGAAGGTTACCTGGGGGCCAGCAGTGTGGATGCCCTGGACTCATTGTGCTCTCTTCGATGGAGTGCCTCTTCCTGGGGTGTGGGGTTGTACAGGCTACTATCCTAGCCTTGCTCTTCGTCAGTTCGGCGGCGTTCAGTACCCACCTCGCCTAGATGACTTGGATGCGGTGACTTTTGATTACATTCCTGGTGAGGATATGTGGAGGCTCCTCTCCAGGATCGAGGTTATCTGGGAAGGCCGCCTCTCGGAGGTAGTCCTCATCGAGGATGGTTCGCCCGGAGATAGCTCTGTCACTTCTGATTTTGTAGAGTGGAGAGAGGGATGGAGCCCTTCTTTTACTCTCAGGCCTACCGTACGGCCAGACGCATCGTATTCTTTGGTGTCTCGCTCTCTTCGGGCTTCAGCTCCTACTGGTCCATCCGAGAGGGTCGCTATTTTGGAGAGAGAGCTTGAGGAAGCTCGAGCAGAGCTGGCATCACTACGCCTTGCTCGGGCATCTGAGAGAGAGGAGTCTACGGCTCGTGTGGAGTCCATGCGGAGTACCTTGCACCACAACAGTGTGGCGATGGCGAACCTTCGCCGTGACTTGGAGGTTCAGAGAGGGAATGTCTCCACTCTCCGAACGATGAACGACTTCATTCGCGAGCAGCTCGAGATTTTCGAGGCAGCCAAGGATCATATGGAGGAGACCTTGACTGAGACCCAGGGACAGCTGGAGACTGAGCAGGTGGAGAGGACTCGGGTTCAGGATGAGCTTGATTCTCTTCGTTCATACACCCAGGCTCTGGTTGACCCTACCACGGGTTGTCCTCACGACATCGTGGCTCTCTGACGGGCACTAGATGAGAGTGAGGCTGCACTTGCATCTGCACGCACTTCTATAGGGGCTATGCGGGTTTAGATCAGCGTTCTCCAGGGTGACAACAGAGTCTTGCAGACTGAGGTGGACTTGGTGCATGACGCTCTTGAGTCCAATGCTTCTTGGCCTAACCAGGAGGGTTTCCCCGTGTTCACAGCTCTTCATCAGATTAATCAGGTGATGGACTCTTTGGGTGCCAAGGCTCGCGCTGTCTTGGAGGAGCATGATGAGGGTGATCCGGCCCTTTCCACTGCCTTAGGGAGATTCTGCAGAGAGACCTGCATACGTCTTGGTCATTAGTTAGCATACTTCATGTAGCAGTGAGTAGTCGGTAGTTTTTGTATCTAAATGGTGAGTCATTCATAAATTCGAGTCGGATCATGCATGACTCCCATTTTTAACTTCTAAGTCGATATATTTAGACATGCTTTCAAGACATCATGGAAAATCAATGTATGTATTTATGAATTATGAATGAAAGCATGAATTTTGTCTATGAATGTTTGTATAAGAATCTATGAATTTGGCAGAGTTTAGCTTTCTATGAATTTATGGTAAAAAAATCGAATATTATTGTGTAAATGAATATGAGGATTTACAAATTTGAAAGAAATGAGCATAGTATGAATGGTTGTGAGAATCTAATGATATGTCACTTTGAAACTGGGTGTTTGGAAGGATACGCTTGTGCTCCACCTCTTGATCCCTAAACATTCTCTTTATATCGAACGAACCATACTACTCAAAGGATAACATAGTTCGTTCTTTCGTCGAGAATCTCTTCACCGCATGACAACCCCGATCACTAGTCTTGCATTGATTTGATGCCCGCCTTGTTGTGATACCGGTTTTTTTTTTTTTTTAGCCATATATTACCCTCAGCTTACGCCAAGTCCAGCTTTCCACGTTACTTTTGCCTATGGCGCCCCTTCCGAGGTTTTCACCATACCCGCGGTAATTTCATCCGAGGGCAACGTCCTTACGGATTTTCGTTGCTTCCCAGGTCTTCTTTAGAATAATCAAAATAACAAACCGGAGCTTTGATGAATATTCGTCTTTGATTAAATTGACTAAAGTTATACATGGTACTTGATTACAGAATCAGAATTGATAGGTGACCGGAACTCTTCACCATCCATATCAGCTAGAATGATTGCTCCTCCCGAGAAGGCTTTCTTCACCACGTACGGACCCTCATATGATGGTGCGAACTTTCCTCGTGGATCTGATAGGGCCATATTCCTCTTCTTCAGAACGAGATCTCCTGGGTTGGAAAGTGCGAGGTCGAGCCTTCTTGTTGTAAGCTCTTTCGATCCGCCTCTGGTAGAGCTGCCCGTGGCACAGTGCCGCCAATCTCTTTTCATCTATGAAGTTCAGCTGCTCATACCGTGCTTGGGCCCATTCGGCTTCTTCCAGCTGAGTTTGTGACAGGATTCTCAAAGAAGGGATCTCCACTTCGACTGGCAGTACTGCTTCCATCCCATATACCAGAGAGTAGGGGAGTGGCTCCAACAGATGTCCTCACTGATGTTCGGTAGGCACACAAAGCATAAGGCAGGTGCTCGTGCCAATCTTTGTATGTCTCCGTCATCTTGCTTAGAATCTTCTTCACATTTTTGTTGGCAGCTTCCACGGCTCCGTTCATCTTCGGACGATATGGAGCAGAGTTGTGGTGCTGGATCTTGAACTGCTGGCATAGCTGATCCATCATGCGGTTGTTCAGGTTGGAAGCATTGTCGGTGATGAGCATTTCTGGCATTCCGTAACGGCAGATAATGTTGTTCTTCACAAACCGGGTGACCGCGACTTGAGTGACATTCTTGAAGGAACATGCCTCCACCCACTTGGTAAAATAGTCGATGGCCACCAGTATGAACTCATGCCCGTTAGACGCCTTTGGGGTAATTGCACCAATCACATCCATTCCCCAAGCCGAGAAAGGCCATGGAGAGGCCATAGTGTGGAGATACTGGGGAGGTGCGTTCTTGCTGTTCTGATACATCTGGCATTTGTGGCACGTCTGGACATGTCTGATGCAATCCCTCTCCATTGTCAACCAGTAATAGCCAGCTCTCATAATCTTCCGGGCCAGGAAGGGTCCGTTGGCATGGGCTCCCATCAATCCCGCGTGCATCTCTTGAATCAATCGATTGGCTTCCTCTGCATCTACACATCGCAGGAGGGTGGCATCATGAGTCCGCTTGTACAGAATTTCTCCGCTCAAGAAGAACTGGAAAGCCATCCTTCTGATGTACTTCTTCTCATTTTCGGTCGCCCGTGGTGGATACTCTCTGTCTTGGATGAAGCGCTTGATATCGTAATACCAAGGCTTGTTGTCTATCTCTGCCTCGACATTCATGCATTCTTCCACGCACACGCAGTATGCCGGGATATCTCGAGTCTCGATCCATAATGGTCGCACATCATCCCCTTCTACTAGCTTGATTAGGCTTGCCAGTGTGGCGAGCGCATCAGCAAAGTGATTGTGAGCTCTTGGGGTGTACGTGAAGGTGATATACTTGAACTTTGGGACTAGCCGGCTGATGTATCGTTGGTACAGGATGAGCTTGGGATCCCGAGCTTGCCATTCTCCGTTAGTCTGTGACACTATCAGCAGAGAGTCTCCGAAGACTTCCAGTTCATAAGCACCGAATTCTAAAGCTGCTTGCAGACCGACGATGCATGCTTCGTACTCAGTCATGTTGTTGGTGCAATCAAACCCCAGCTTAACAGCGATAGGAGTTTGTTGTCCCTTTGGTGATACCAAGACTGCGCCAATCCCGCTTCCGACAGCGTTCGCTGCTCCATCAAAGTAAAGCTTCCACCTGCCGTGATTATCTTCGTCGACTGTCATCACGTCCTCGTCTGGGAATTCTGAGTCCATCAATTCTAACTGCTCAGACGGGTAATCTGCCAAGTAATCGGCTATGGCCTGTCCCTTGATCGTTTTCCGGGCCACGAATAAGATGTCGAACTCAAATAGGAGTACTTGCCACCGCGCGATCTTCCCAGTCAAAGCAGGCTTTCAAAGATGTACTTGATCGGGTCCATCCGAGATACTAACCAAGTGGTGTAGTAGAGCATGTACTGTCTCAGTTTCTTGGAGGCCCAAGCCAGTGCACAGCACGTCTTCTCAACCAACAAGTAGCGGGTCTCCGGCTCCGTGAACTTCTTGCTGAGATAGTAGATTGCTTGCTCTTTCTTCCCAGTCTCGTCTTGTTGTCCCAACATGCAGCCCATGGATGCTTCTTGGACTGTGAGGTATAGGATGAGGGGACGTCCCGGAGTTGGTGGAACCAGGATGGGCGGGTTGAGCAGATACTCCTTGATCTTGTCAAAAGCTCTTCTGGCAGTCTTCAGTCCACTTTATCTTCACGTCTTTTCTCAACAGCTTGAACAGAGGCTCGCAGGTCGCAGTAAGCTGTGCAATGAAGCGAGCTATGTAGTTGATTCTTCCCAAGAAGCTTCGGATCTCTTTCTCTGTCTTTGGTGCGGGCATGCTTCGTATGGCTTGAACCTTTGCAGGATCAATCTCAATTCCCCTGCCGCTGACGATGAAGCCTAATAACTTTCCGGATGTGACGCCGAAGGCACACTTGTTCGGGTTCAATCTGAGCTGATACTTCTTCAGTCGCTGGAACAGCTTGCGTAGGTCTGTGAGATGATCTTGTGCGGTACGAGACTTAGCAATCATGTCATCCACGTAAACTTCTATCTCGTGATGAATCATGTCGTGGAAAAGAGTGACCATGGCTCGCTGATAAGTGGCTCCCGCGTTCTTCAAACCGAAAGGCATGACATCGTATACAAAGGTTCCCCAGTGTGTGACGAAAGCAGTCTTGGACTTGTCTTCTTCGGCCATTTTGATCTGATTGTACCCTGAGAATCCGTCCATGAATGAGAACACGGCATTTGTTGCTGTATTGTCGACCAGGGTGTCAATGTGAGGTAGAGGAAAAGTTGTCCTTTCGGGCTGGCTCGGTTCAGATCCCGGTAGTCCACGCACATTCTAACTTTTCCATCCTTCTTCGGGACCGGGACTATGTTGGCTACCCAGTCCGAATAGGTCACTGTGCTAAGGAATCCTGCCTTCAATTGCTTTTCCACCTCTTCCTTGATCTTCAAAATGACTTCAGGCTTCATTCGGCGCAGTGCTTGTTTCACGGGCTTGCATTCTGGCTTCAGCGGAATCTTGTGGACCACTATGTCTGTGTCTAGGCCTGGCATGTCTTGGTAAGACCAGGCGAAGATCTCGTGGAACTCTCTTAATAGTGCGATGAGCGCCTCTTTTTGTTCTGTGGTGCAGCGGGTCCCAATCTTGACTTCTCTTGGTTCTTCACCTTCATCGGCCAGATTGACGATCTCCAGTTCCTCTATGTTGGGTTTGGACCCCTCATCTTGTCTCTCTAATGCCTCAAGGATGTCATTTGGCAATTCGATTTCTTCGTCAGAATTATCTATGTTATCCAGTGAGCAATTCGTTTTGTTGTCAATTTCGGAGACGTGGGGATCGTTTGAGGTTTTGCGTGTAATCCTGGAAAGGATGGCGGATGGAAAAACGGTAAGAAAATTAAAAAGGGAAGCCATTCGTTTTGTACGATGGCGGAATGGATTTATTTAATGCACATTGGAATATTTGAGATAGAGAAATTCATGGAATAAACATGTGACATATCATTTGAAATATGAAAACGGAAATATTACAATGATGAAATGATTATGATTGTGGCATGATATCTTGAAAGCATAAAATAAACATAGAAACCCGAAATTGTTCGATACAAAAATTCCCGAGCTATTGATAGACTCAAAACCCGAGTTATCAATAACTAGGATACCGCTTACTCATTGCTACTTGAGACACGCTGTAGCAATGGCACACAGGTCCACATCTTGGTATCTTCTCCCTGTTGGCAGTGGCGGGTCGGTGGTGTGGTGGAATCCTCCTCCTCGGTGATGGTATGGATGCTCAACCCTTCAACCATGGGGCTAGCATATTCTTCTACAGCAGTGGTGGTGATGATATTGCTTGGGCTCTTGACTGGTGGCGTCTTGATTGGCTCTTCTCCTTCTTCAGCAATGGCGGTGCTGTCTGGGTCTTTGGCTGGTAGTGGCTTGGCTTTCTCTTCTTCATCTCTCTCAGTCAATGCTGGTAAGGATGACATGCTCGATTCTTCTTTGGTCTCCACGATCACCTCATTTACTCCTAGGTCGGGGATGACGTAGCGCTCTCCATCTTCCTTCAAACCCAGATATTCCAGAATCGAATGGGGATTGAAGCGGTACCGCTCCAAAAAGGCTCTTGCTAAATCCTCCCAACCAGTAAGGTTCCTCAGTTGATAGAACCAGGCGGCTGCTTGTTTTGATAGGCTCTCGGGAAATACCGAGATCATCAAAAGCTCGTTCTCCAAGTGTAAGGCCATCTTCTCGCCGTACTTTTGCAAATGGGCCTCCGGATCCCCATTCTCATAAAATATCTCAAATTCCGGCATCTCAAACCCAGGTGGCACTATCAGGCATGGGAATTGGAATAGTTTGGTGAAATCAACGTTCCTCCATTCGTCAGTATCATCCTCCATGAAGTATCCCCAGTCGTCTCCTTCATTCTGTAGGTTATCGATGTCCATTTCGTCTTCCACAATGTCATCTAGGTTGAGCTCCGCGTACCAGTCAAAATCCGACGGGTCATCTGGTTGATGGTTCTCTCCCGATGGTATCTCTTCTCTCCCTACTAGCCCTTTCTCCATCAGATCGGTGACCTTCTTCTTGAACTCTTCGCAGCACTCTAGGTTGTGTCCTCTTGTCCCTGAGTGATATTCACATGCGTCCCCTGTTGATGGTCCCGGAGGTGCCTCCAACGGGGTGATGTGTCTTTGTCTCTCCAAGGTATGGAATAGACGCCTCCACGATATACGATCACTGGCTCGGCCGGACTAGTCGCCTTCCTCCTCTATTTCAACCATGTTTACACCTCCCTCAACCATGTTTACACCTCCTTCTGGTGGTTGGGCAAGGGGTTGGTAGTAATGTTGGGTAGGCCTTCAAACTTCAAGATTCCATGGTCGATTAGGTCTTGGATCCGATGTCTCAGATGGTTGCAATTCTCTATCGCATGTCCTACTTCTCCAAAGTGGAAGTCGCAGGTTAAGTTCTGGTTGAAAGTCCCTTCTCTGTGGGCCGTTGTAAGGCCTTGGGACAAGTGGGTGAGATTAGGATTCTTCTCTATCAGAATGGGGTACAACTCTATCAGAGGCATGGGTAATGGTGTGAATCGCCTTGGCTCTTTTCTAGGCAACCTGTTGTCATTGAATTGGTTTCCTACCGGCCTTGCCGGTATTTGGGGTGCCGGGGCTGGGGCTGGAACCTGAGGTGGGGCCGGGGTCGTGGTAGGCCTAGGTTGTATCGGTTGCATGGTGAAGGTTGGGAGGACTTGCCTCGGTCTTCCATTGCTTCTCCCTATCATTTGCACATCCCCTTCCTTTTTCTTCGTTGGGGCCTTCTTGGCGGCTTGCTCGGCCAATGCCATCAGAGCCATCATGTTCACTATCTTCTTCGTCTTCAAGGCATCCTCAATCCTCTCACCCACTGGTATTAGGTCAACAAAGAACTGCATTTGTAACCCTATCATCCGGTCGAAGTAAGGGTTCTTCAGTGTATCAACGAAGATCTTGATCATCTCTCTTTCGTCTAGTGGCGGGCGCGCTCGAGCCGCCTTCTCTCTCCACCTTTGGGCATATTCCCTGAAGGTTTCGTTGCTCTTCTTCTCCATCCTATGGAGATCGAACCGATCCGGAGCTATTTGGGAGCTGAACCTGTATTGGGCCAGGAAGGTATCTGCCAGCTCCTTCCAGTGGGAGATCTTCTTCAACTGTGAGTACCATTCGGCTGCATGCCCTGTCAGGGTGTCTTGGAATGTCTGAATCAGCAACGGCTCATTGTCGGCGTACGGTGCCATCTTCCGGCAGTACATCTGTAGGTGGATCATGGGATCTCCTCTCCCATTGTACTTCTCAAATTCCGGAGCTTTGAACTTAGGTGGCATGGTCATGTTAGGGAACCAAGACATGGGAAGTCCGTGTTTCCCAAGACATGCTTGAGAAGTCTGTGTTCCCGAAAGAGTTCAAACCCTGCATGAGCTTGATCTTCTCCTCCAAGCTATCAATCTTGCTGTCCAACTGGGAGTCTTTCCCTTCTGGCTTCGGCAGTGTCGGTGGTGGTGGAGTGGCGTTGGTATTAGAATGTCCTTCTGGCTCTCCTTCGCTGGTATCCTTGTCATCTTCCTTCCTTTGGTTCTCATCATCCGGATTTCGCTTTGCTATTAGTTGTACGAAGCTGAGGAGTTCGTCGAACTTTCGTTCAAGAGCAACCATCCGGATCTCTTGCTCGCTGGGTCCGGGTCCACTTGTTTCTCTAGCCATTTGATCGGTGATGTAGATACAACCTAGAGAGGTAAAAACGTCAAGTTAGACTTTGAATTCACGGTTAAGTGCATGTCCTTGGCATACTTTGCGGGTAAACCATGGCTAAGTATGTATGCGTATGCATGGTATGCATGCATGCAATGTGCACTGGCAAACAGATGGATTCTCCCATTGAGTTGCCAAAATTGGCGAGCCTTTCGGCTTATGGTTTCGTTTTGACATTTTGGGTGACCATCATAGGTCGATGTAGGATGACTCAGGTAGATGTCTATACACAAGGTTAAGGACTTATGTATGTACACGGCGGTCCTGTTAACGAAGAAATGGGTTTTCATACTACCATAAATTTGACGGGCCTTTCGGCGCCTGGTTCCATTTTTGAAAGATTTTTGGGGAACCGGTGTCAGGTGGTATGAAAATCGTATTCTTGGTTGAACACAATGGGTGAATATCTAAATTCCTACATAGAGTTTAGAACTCTTAAGGTTCCTACATGTACGGGCTTATCAACGAAGAGATGGACTTTCATATTATCAGAATTTGACGAGCCTTTCGGCGTTCGGTTCCATTTTGAAAGATTTTTGGGAACCGATGTCGGTTAGTGTGAAGGTCGTACTTCTTGGTTTGACATGACAAGACTCTACACACAATGGTACAAGCGTACTAACGAAAAGATAGACTCTCACATTACTAAAATTCGACGAGCCTTTCGGCGTTCGGTTCCATTTTGAAAATTTTTGGAGGGAACCGATGTCGGTTAATGTGAGGGTCGTACTTTTGGTTGGGGTACGACAAGACTATGGTACACGTGTATCAACGAAAAGATAGACTCTCACATTACTGAAATTCGACGAGCCTTTCGGCGTTCGGTTCCATTTTTGAAAATTTTTGGAGGGAACCGATGTCGGTTAATGTGAGGGTCGTACTTTTGGTTGGATACGACACGACTCTATACATCCCATGTAGAGTTTGGAACTCTTTGGGGTTTGAGTGGTTTGCAACGGGTATGGACAACGTGGTTATCCTATCCCTTTATCAAACAATGACATGCAAACAAAGGTTTAGATAGATAGAACCTGACTCGGCTCCAATTATTTTATCACCACCTGGAAAATAGCACAACGCTTTTCCCTTGACTCATTTTGAAAAGACACATCCTATTTTTGGGTATCCTATCTTAGGTTGGATGTTCACTCGGTTGGCTTTTACCAGAGCCCTCACAGGTAAGTTTTCTACACTATAGCTTACTATATGCAACATGGTATGACACGGCTTGGAATTCTGTTTCCTAAAGGGGCCGATGATCATGCCCATTTCATCCTCCCGAAGGAAGTCGAAAGGGTATTGGATCACCGGGGAAGCACTTGCACGCCCCCCTCGATCTCCACGGGTGTGAAGGGAGAAGGGTGGATTCTCGTGTTCCATGTCCTAGATATAAAAGGGTTCGTGGTGGAGCCTGTACCAGCCCAGCCCCACCTGAGTCCGGGTTCGACCCAAAAGTCCAATGAGTGTAAATGTCATGATTTTGAAAGTAAAAAGGGAAAAGACTTTTTTGTACAAAGCACAATATATAATATGTGTTGCATAAAATAAATCTCTATCCTATGTTCGCAGTTTATATGTACAAGAATATAGACATGCTAAAATCAAAACAATATACAAGATGAAATAAAGAATAAATCAAATAATGAATACCAACAAATATATACACACATGCTTAGCAAAGAAAACACCGAAAGACTATAGGCTTAAACCCTCTAAGTCCCCAGTGGAGTCGCCAAGCTGTCGACACCGGCGGAAAATCCGACCTCTAAAAAAAGAAGTGTTTAGGGTCTTTTCTTTTTATTTTCCTAGATACCGACCCCCATTTGGCGAGTGTTGTGTGTGATCTCTATCTCTTTTCCGTTTCGAGATATGAGTTGTGTGTGTGTGGGAACTTGTGTACGTGTGTGCGTGTGAGCACAAATTTGGAGTCGCCACCAACCATGGGAAATTTTAAGGTGTGATTGGGCACCTATGTCTAATAGATTTTATCTTATTTAGACATCTACAACATAAATGGTCTTGAACCAGAGATAGGTTCGGGGGTTTGCTTATGCGTGGGGAAGGTGTTAGGCACCCCACGACATCCGTTTAAGAAAAAAACGGTTACCTCCCTTCTAAGTGTTTTCCTTTATTTGCTAAGCCTAAGGTTTGTTGGTTTTAATTATGTACAAATGTCCCAAATTTCCGTCGTAGCAATATACCAAGAATGGCAAATGCAATTTGACCTCATTTGGTTTTGATTAGACTCTTTATTTCACCATCCCTTTATCTTTGTATCTTTTAAATTTCCGGGCATTTCGGTGGTAGGATATACTTGAAATCCTAACACCTAGTGCCGGGACAAACAATTAATGTTTTTGGTGCCATATTCGGGATCTCTTTACCCTTGATTTCCAAGAGAGTAAAGCGGTCCGTCAAATGGCGGGGTTTTGGATGATTAATTCACACTTTGGGGAATTTTAGACCATGATCCTATGGGAGTTAGAACGTGTAGAATCCCTTACACGAAAGCACGTACCAGCCACGCCCCCGTGTAAAGGACTCATACCATGGTGTCCAAAAGCCAGGGCGAGCCGTAGCCCTTGGGTTACACCAATTTCGTTTCTAACGCCCACATTACCATGTTTACTCTTTTTAAAGTTTTCATGGCAAAGTGTATTTAATCACATTTTTTATATCAAAGCGATAAACAATCAAGCAAGTAATCACGGCATATTCACAACACACAAATCACAAGTATGACGTAATGGGATGATCATGGTATGTTAGCAGTACATCAATCATAAGTATGAAATGACATAAATGCAACATTTAATTGAAATGACAAGGTGTAATTTATGACAATTCTTAGGGAAAGGGTCAAGACCTCGTGGGGTCGGGATTCGATGCTATTTGAAAGACTTATTCGAATCTCGACACCACCTTAGGATTTACATGAATAAACAAGACAATTTTTAAAGAGAATTCAATGCCTCTCGGGCTTACACGTGGGTTTAGTACTATTTGAAAGATTTACCTAAACCCGCGAAGCCAAATAGGACTTAAATGAGAAAATCTTTTGAAAAGGGGTTTCAATGCCTTTTCGGGCTTACACGAAGGGTTGGTGCTATTGAAAGACTTACCTAAACCTTCGATGCCAAATAGGACTTAAATGAGAAAATCTTTTGAAAAGTGGGGTTTCAATGCCTTTTCGGGCTTACACGAAGGGTTTAGTGCTATTTGAAAGACTTATCCTAAACCCGCGAAGCCAAATAGGACTTAAATGAGAAAATCGTTTTGAAAATGGGTTTCAATGCCTTTTCGGGCTTACACGAAGGGTTTAGTGCTATTGAAAGACTTATCCTAAACCTTCGAAGCCAAATAGGACTTAAATGAGAAAAATCGTTTTGAAAATGGGTTTCAATGCCTTTTCGGGCTTACACGAAGGGTTTAGTACTATTTGAAAGATTTACCTAAACCCGCGAAGCCAAATAGGACTTAAATGAGAAAAACCATTTTGAAAATGAGTTTCAATGCCTTTTCGGGCTTACACGAAGGGGTTTAGTACTATTTGAAAGATTTATCCTAAACCTTCGACGCCAAATAGGACTTAAATGAGAAAAATCGTTTTGAAAATGGGTTTCAATGCCTTTTCGGGCTTACACGAAGGGTTTAGTACTATTTGAAAGATTTATCCTAAACCCGCGAAGCCAAATAGGACTTAAATGAGAAAAATCGTTTTGAAAATGGGTTTCAATGCCTTTTCGGGCTTACACGGGGGTTTAGTACTATTTGAAAGATTTATCCTAAACCCGCGAAGCCAAATAGGACTTATATGATGAAAATCTATTTGAAAATATGGGCAATTTACGGGTCCAACGCCTCATGGATTTACATGGGGTTTTAGTGCTATTGAAAGACTTACCTAAAACCACCAATACCGTTCGGTATTTTCATGCCCAAATCAAAAATGGAAAAATGGACAATAATTACAACAATATTGTAAATAATGAAAATAACGGGGTTTAAACAAGGGATTTTCGTGGGTCCAACTCCTATGGGATTACGTGATGGTTAAAGCCTCATTGAGGTCTTACATAGTCCACCACGACCAATCGGGATTATCACGCCCAAATCACAAAGGAAAAAGGGGAGAGAATGACAATATTCACAAGTACATAATAAATGTAAATAAAGCGATAAATGAGTTTAAAGATTTTTCAAAGGGTCCAATGCCTATGGAATTACATGGTGGTTAAAGCCTCATTGAGGTCTTACATAGTCCACCACGACCAATCGGGATTATCACGCCCAAATCACAAAGGGAAAAATGGGGGATATTCACAATATATATGCGCAATAACGTAGTAAATGTAAATAAAGCGATAAATGACATTTATTTAGACATGGGAAGTGTATTTTTCGGGTCAAGTACCTCGTAGGCTAACATGGTTGTTACGGCCTCAAAGAGGTCTTACGCACTCCGCCAAAGCTACTCAATATTTGCCGTACTAAAACACACGGGGGGGAGGGATAATCACAATATATATTCACAATAACGTAGTAAATGTAAATAAAGCGATAAATGACATTATTTATACATGGGAAGTGTATTTTTCGGGTCAAATACCTCGTAGGCTAACATGGTTGTTACGGCCTCGTTAGAGGTCTTACGCACTCCGCCAAAGCTACTCAATATTTGCCGTACTAAAACACACGGGGGGAGGGATAATCACAATATATATGCACAATAACGTAGTAAATGTAAATAAAGCAGTAAATGACATTATTTATACATGGGAAGTGTATTTTTCGGGTCAAATACCTCGTAGGCTAACATGGTTGTTACGGCCTCAAAGAGGTCTTACGCACTCCGCCAAAGCTACTCAATATTTGCCGTACTAAAACACACGGGGGGAGGGATAATCACAATATATATTCACAATAACGTAGTAAACATAAATAAAGCAATAAATAACTCAGATCTACAAATAATAGCAATAAATAACTCAAAGCATATAAGATAAAGCAATAACAAGATAATAAATTGACTAAGAAAGTATAAATCATGTATAAATGGACTAAAAAGCATAAATCATGTATAAATGGACTAAAAAGCATAAATATAACATAAATGAACTAATAAATATAAATACTAGTGGATCCTTGTGAATCCCTTCCCATTTTAGGGATCATCACTAGTCACCTCCACTAAAAAAAGAAAAGAAAAGAGAGGAGAGAGGAGAGAGAAAGAGCTTAGAGAGAGAGAGTACCTAGAGAGGAGTCTCTCCCTCTAAAAACTACCCAAAACCCCTTCTAAAACCCCCTAAACCCCTATTTTCTGCCTATTCTAACGCTCTAGAAGGGCCTAGAGCCCGAGCAAAAATTGTGTGCAAATGAGGGGGGGGAGGGCTGGTTTTATAGGGGGCGTGCACGCCTAGCGCGCCATCATGGCGCGCGGCGCGTGATGATGGCCCGCCTCGCGTGCACCTGCCACGTGGCGATCTTATCCTTCCACGCCAGCCCCCCACCTGAATCCTCCTCGATTTCCGTGCGCGTACCCTTTTTTGATCCGATTTTCGAGGGCAGTTTTGGAGGTCTTCCGGAACTCAAAATGGGTCATGCAGCATATCGTCGGAAAGCTCTCGACGTCCTTCTTTCCAACGGTATAAAGTTTGCGCGAATCGGAGTTCGGACGAGGGAGTTATGGCTCCCGGAAGTCGGGGTGTCGGAGCTGTTTTCGTGTGTTTTTCCGGCGAAGATTCCGGTCAAACGGGGGATGCTTTCGGCGAACCGAGAGTTCCACGTCGTAGCCGGAGTCGTTATCTTTCCAACGCACCCGGGCTCGCGGATCAACTTGTTGCGAGTCAGGAAAGACTCTGCGCGCGAAGGCGGCTGTCCGGGAGGAAAAACGCGTTTTACTCCCAGCGCGTTTTTTCTCAAATCTTGTCCCAGTTCGCGCGCGTATTTGACCTAGCTCCCGATGTCGGATTTCGACGTTCTTGGTACCGTCGGAAAGCTTGCGCTGCCTAATTTTGCAAGGTTTTGGATTCGCAGGAATCCGAGCTTGGGCTTGTGAGATATGGTCCCGCGAACAGAGGCCACCGGGAGTGTTTTTGGTCCGTTTGGAGGACAGTTTTCCGATCGGGATTCCGGCTAGACCCGGTAAATTCTTGGCGATCCGAGAGTTCCACGTCGTGCATGAATGTGTCTTCTTTCCAACGTGCCCGGGCTTGCGGATCAACTTGTTGCGAGTCAGGAAGACTCTGCGCGCAAGCGTGGCAACGTCGGTGGGAAAATTCCGGAAATTTTCAGCACAGCCTTATTTCGTCGGCCTGTTTTCACGCGCGTGGTAGACGTAGCTCCCGATGTCGGATTCCGACGATCTTGGTATCGTCGGAAAGCTTGTGCTACCTATTTTCCAAAGGTACAGGCCTTGCACAGAGGCGAGCTTGGGTTCGCAAGATATGATCTTGCGAACAGAGGCCGTCGGAATGTTCCTTATGCCAAGGGGTCATCTTCTGATTGAGATTCCGGCTTGACCGGAGGAGCTCTTGACGATCCGAAAGTTGCGTGTGGTAGCTGAAGTGAACCTCTTGCCTTAAGGGTCTTGGCTCGCGGACCAAGTTGCAGCGGGTCGGAGAGAATCTTTCGCGCAAACGTTGCCTCCCAAATAGGCTGTTTTGTCAACAACACTTAGCAAAATTTGGCTAAGTGTTGGACCGTTTTTTCGCAGTTTTGACCATAACTCCCTCGTTTCTCGTCCGTTTTTGGCCCGTAAAGTACGCCAAATCGAAGCTCTCATCACGCTCTTCAGAATGGTCAAGGGAGTGGTCAGTTCGATTCAGCTTTCGGTCTGGTCAACAGTCCGGTCAAACCTTGGTCAAACTTGGTCAACCTTGGTCAAACTTGGTCGAATTTGGTCAAAGCCCTCAAAACTCTGGGAAATGTGTCCCGGACCACATTTTGAGGGTTTCTGGACATGGTGGACCCTAGTCGGGTTGGAAACGGCTCGGTCAAACCTTGGTCAACCCTGGTCAAACCTGGTCAATCCTAGTCAAACTTGGTCAAACTTTGGGAAACGTGTCCCGGACCTTCTTCTTGGGGTTATTTGATGTGGCAAGCCCTTGTCGGATCAGGCTGGCTTGGTTCGGGCTGTCTTGTTTTGCTTGTCAACACCCGAGAAAATCCCGTGGGTAAAAATGGGGTTATGACAATAATAAAAGAATATTAATGTAAGTACAATATCATAGATACCTATAGTTTTATTGTAGATAAACCCTAAGCTATGTAATTGATAGTAAACATAAGGGCAAAAGGGTCAATGCACACATAAGTTTGGTATCCACTGGGAATTGACCACTTGTCTCCACCCTAAATCTACCTTCCCATGCACGAGGAAACATGGAATCCACTCAAAATACCCCCCCTTTAGTGGCTTGCCATCCATGTCCCACCCCACCATTTGATTTCTCTCATTTTCTCTAACATGGACAAAACAAAAGAAAGAAGAACTCAAAGCTCTCTTCTCCTTCTTGCACCCCATGGGTCCAGCAGCTTGGGGGAGGAAACAAATGTTTGTTTCCTCTCATCTTCCTCCACAATTCAAGCTTGAGAAAGAGTCTAGCCCTCCTCCATCAAGAACCCTAAGCTAGGTAAGTTCCTTCCATCAAATTCTAGGAAATATTTGATTTCTTTTCATGATTCTTATACATTGAGGTTATGGGTTTATGAGAATAAAATTTTGGGTTGACTGAAAATGAAAGATTGTGTACATGCATGTGGGATTGAAGTGGTCTTTGCTGGAATTTTTGATTGGGTATGAAGTTTGGGTGATTCCATATTAGTTTCTTGCAATTGATGATGAAATATGTCTTGGATGTGGATTATATGACTTGCATGTTGATTTCTATGGGTTCTATGGACTGTGTATGATGAGATTAAGCTTAAGAAGGTGCTACATGTATTGGATTTAGGAGGATTGTTGGCTAATGGTTGATGGTTGTTAAGTTTTTAGAGGGAAATGCAATCTATTTCTATTTTCTATAGTGGGCAGAATTTTGAACAAAATTCTGGTTTTTTGTTTTTTTTAAATAGGAATGAGGAAACGGTTTTCTCTAGGATAATATATCATATGTCTAGGTTATGTATATGAAATGTCATAGAAAAATAATGAGGTTTGATATTTGTTTAGGAATTTATGATAAAACTGTGCAAATTTATCACCTGGATAGATTCTATGTTTGAAGTTTTAAGAAATGATATTTCAAATATTTTATGTTATGAATTGTGGATATGCATGAAAGTTTCTATAGTTATGTTTAAGAAAGAAAAGAGTTTTAAAGGAAAAGGAAATTAAGTTCAAGAAAGTAAAGTGATTTCAAGAAAAATCATGATTTAGTCTCCTCACAAGGAAGGACTCCAGTTACAGCTTAAACAAAGTATATTTACATAAATTAATAATATGGATTTAGTCATTAATGAGTTATGGACCAAACCAGTAGGGGTAATGATACCGGCGTTCCATGGAATGGGTTGGCGTAAGGCAAGGCCAACTAGTGAGGTAAGATAGTTGACCCCACAACCAAGAGGGCATAAGGCCTTAATGTTATGGTACCAGAGTATTGGGGACCCTGGCCAACGGGTTGGGGAACTCACATACAGAATGAACCAAAAATAATCATAATCCTTTAGGTTTTCAAGGTTTTGGTTTTATGTTATTATTATCTGTTTGTCGATCTAAGACGTTAAGACAGGTTGTAATAACGGAAGTTATGTTTTATGTTGTTTCACTTTCATACTATATTCTCATTGGAATGGGATGATGAGACATAGCATGGTAATGAAACAATGTCAAGAGAAAGAAAAGTCTTACATGAAAAGAGATTAAATTTTATGTCATGATAGAGGAAATAATGATATTTTAAGTATTTTCAGTTACGTTGTAAGACTATGAGAAAATTATATATATTGCAAATGCATGAAATCATTTTAGCATGAACTGAGTTGCAAGCAAGTCATATCCACATTTAAATGATATTTTATTTATCATGCATCTCATGCATGCTGTTATATTCTCATGCCACGCATCCTTTTCTGAGCAAGTTGGTTGCTCAGGTTGCAAGTACCTTCCTTGTTGCAGCAGTGGTGGAGTTAGTTTTAGAATGTTTTATTTTGAAAGTAGTGAGAATTCCTTGATGTATTGTATGGTTAGACATAGTTAGACAAATCATTGAAACAATATGGTTTGTAACGTGTATTAAGTGTCAATTTTAGTCTTCCGCTGTTATGTAATTAACGTAGTATGATCCATAGAGATACGAAAGTAGGAATGTGACTAGTTGATCTTGGTGATTTTGGTTATTGTCGTAGTTGCTCTGTTTCTATCACTTGTCGTGGTCGGACTAAGTGGTCTGTACCTTGAGATTAATAAGTAAATTCATATATGTATGTTGACTAAGTAAAAGATAAAGGAAAAGAAAAATTTTCTATACTCAAGTTTAGTTGGTTCCTGTTAATATCGGGCACAGGCTTGGTATTAGTATGCCGGTCTGACTCCGAATCATATTACGGATTTGGGTCGTGACACTAGGACCCAATGAAACTTTAATCCATTTGCTTAGAGATTGTCCTGACTCCATTGTATTTTGGAAAGCATTTCGGTTTCGCCCCTTGGGTAATCAATTTTATTCTGCTTCCCTCGTTGACTGGATCCATTCTAATTGCATTGCATCTTTTACTCATGATCATAATATTCCTTGGCAAACAATTTTTTCTTTTGGTGTTTGGAATATATAGCTTCGTAGAAATATGTTTGTTTTTAAACCTGATTCTTTTTTTACTGATCTAGTGGTTAATACCATTTCTTTTGCCTCAAAATTTTTCTATCTCATTGGCAATTACTCCAAGGTGAAAAATGTGGTACCTACTTCCATTAAATGGAGCCTTCCTCCTTTGGGTTGGTTCAAATTGAATACAGATGGGTCCTCTTTAGGTAATCCCGGTTTGGCAGGGGGAGAGGGTGTTATTCATAATCACTTCGGGGTTTGGGTTAAGGGATTTTCTCGGGGCATTGGTTTTACAACTAGTGTTTAGGCTGAATTGAGGGCTCTCAAAGATGGTTTATTATTGTTAGCCAGAGATCTTGGGGTTCTTAACCTTATAATTGAGATGGACTTTTTAGTGGCAGTCGAGCTTATTAATTCCACTACCACCCCTAATGCTTTTTTTGAGTAATGTTGTGGATGATTGCAGGTACCTAATGGAGAGATTTGAGTTTTGTTCTCTCAAGCACTTTTTTAGAAAAGCTAATGGATGTGCTGACTTACTTGCAAAAGCTAGCTGAGACCAGCAACTTGATTTCATTTCTTTTTCCAATGCCCTAACGCATGTGCTGGAGGCTTTGGTTTTTGATATTTTGAATGCTATTTGGTTTCGTTTAATTAGTTCGTAGTTTATCTATTTCCTTTCAACCAAAAAAAAAAAAAAAAAACATTTAGGGCTCCCTAATGGTGCTTTGATCTAGTGTGATGCGGTAGGAAAATAAGACATGCAATCCATGGCAACTACTAGCCAAAGAAACCCACGCAAATTCATTTTCAAGCTCCTTTGGAGCAAAGAATCCAGTGTGACGCGGCTAGGAAGAACGAATAACCTTTTGGGCCAACTTGTTTGGGCTTGTGGGCTTATTGAATTTATTTATTTATTTTTTTTCAAGCACTAATTTGCGGATTGAGATCCTGTAGAGTTCCTAGGGTACTCTACAAGGTAGAATTCTTTAAATGTCAACCTTTCATTTAAAATATAAGGTTAAGATGTTGCCACATCATCAATCCACTACTAAAAACCTAAATTAGTATTTCAAATACATTAAAACATTTCTCAACTGCTCACGTTTATTAAACAATGTTTATCTTTATTCTTTTGTTTTGCCGTTTCTCTCTTTTCTCTATAGCAATCATTAACACAACAAAAATCATGTCATTCACTTTGATAAAATCATCAATCCAAACACTCCTTCTCATCCTTAAAATTTTATTTTATTTTATTATTATTTTTTTAACTCATAAATGGAGCAAACATACCTTGCATCCATTGGCCTTTCAACAGTTATCCATGGACAATTTTAAGAGTTTGAATTTAATGGTAGGATGTGTTGTTGTGTTAATATCTGCTACAAAGAAGGGAGATAAATGACAACAAAAAATAAAAAGAAGCGACGTTTGATAATTGATAAACATTAGTAGTTTTTCTTTTTTAGAACAGATAAACGTTAGTAGTTAAGAAGTGTTTTAATGCATTTAAAATACTAATTTAAGTTTTTAGAAGTAGATTGATGATGTGATAACGTTTTGACCCTTTATTTTAAATGAAAAATTGGGATTTAAAGTAGAGTACTCTAAGAACTCTAGAAGATCTGAATCCCTAATTTGTACCTAAAACAAAACATAAAATTTAGACTTTATGGAATCAAAATTATGCATGCAAATAAATGATAATGCAAAATAATTCTATTAAAAACTTTAGAAAATGGAGTTAATAAGTCATATTTCATGACTGTCAGGCCATCATGATTTATTTGGCAAAACCAAAACCAAAACCCCCTTCATTACACATCCAATCCATGCTTTACCTTTTTTTATTTTTTTTTATTTTGGGGGGGGGGGGGGTGGTTTGATTGTGGGTTTGATTGTGCTATGGGTTTGATTCTTTCAACGTTCTTACTAGATTTTGGTTTTGGAAGAGTTTCAATGGTGGTTTTGGTTTTGGGATTGGAAATATCAATCTTGGTTAGGAAAAAGATGTAATTGCTTTGTTGATCTTTAGAAGCCTTCTTTAGCGATTCTAGAACCTGATCAGATTCGTCCGTGTGGGCAAAGGGGATGGTATTTTGAGTAGGAACAAAAGAATAATTATAAAAAAATATGAAAAATTTATTAAAATAAGAATATAAAAACCCAAAAAAGGTGATTGGGCCTGAAATTAAACCTGGACTGGCCTTAGAAGGCGTATAACAATTCCCACAATCCACTTTCTGCAAAACTTCTCTCAGCTCTTTCAATGGCTTCCTCTTCGACCACCCCACTACTGTTCTAACCCTCGATTTCCAGGAATACTCACATGCCCTTACTCATGTCTGTCTTCAAAAATCTCATTTCCCGCCACTTCCACACCCTCCTCAAACCTCAAAATCCTCTCTACTTTTCACACAAATCTCTCCCAATTTCATCACGCTTTTACAATACCACAACTTCACCCCATTCGAACACAATCGAAACGAAAATGGGAATGAGAAGCAAGAGAACAACAAGGCAATGGATGTTAAGTTCAAAGAAGCTATGGGGTTGAAGAGGAGATTGAAGAAACTGGAGAGAGAGGTGAGAAGGTTGAGAGCGGATTTGAGTGGAAAAGAGAGTGTGAAAAAGAAGGAATGGAAGAAAGGTAAGGCTAAGAGTTTAGATGTGACGTTTACGAATCAGCCCAATACAATGAAAGGGTTGTGGAGGAGACAAGGAAAGAGCCACAAGTTTATAAACAGCTTTCGCCGGATATGGAATTGTTTGTGAATCATTTGTACAAGGAAGGGTATTTCAACAATGCGAATTTCTTGCCGGGGAATAAGTTGGAATTCAGTTGTTTTGAGAGTAAGTATGGCCAGGAATTTATCAAGTTTGCGGCTGAGAAGTTTGCCAAGGACAATCAAGAAATTGCGAAGTAAGAAAATTTTGCTTTTTTGGCTTTATTTGTTTATATATGTTGTCTTTTATTGTGGTTTGGATGGTTGAGTTTTCCTGGATTTTTTTTGTTTAATAATATTATTTTTTAAACTATTTTGCAAAAAAATACTGTTGAAAAACATATTTGGGGGATAGCCTCCTCGTCTCTAGGAGAGACGAGTTCCAGTTGGAACTCGTCTCTCCGAGAGACGAGTTGCACTTCAAGCTTGCCACGTCCTCTTCAGTTTGCCACGCATGATTGCCACTGATGATGCGCAGCTGGAAGAAAATTTTGAGCTGGAACTCGTCTCTTCTAGAGACGAGTTCCACTTAAAATGAAAACTGAAACAAAACTCTCCGCCAGAAAGAACCAGAAAGAAAAAGAAAAACTGTCTCTCTCTCTCTCTCAACTTTGGTTTCAAAAGCTGAAGCTCTACTCTCTGGGTCTCAAGAGCTGAAACTCTACTCTCTCGGTCTCATCTGTCTCTGTCTCAAAAGCTGAAACTCTCTCGGTCTCAACTCTCTTACTCTCTCGGTCTGAACTCTCTCTGTCCCTCTCTCTCTCCGTCGCAAGTTCCTCTCACTGGCTCCGGTGACCACCGGAAATCAGGTAAAAAAAATTTTCTCTCATCTCCCCCTTTTAAATAAAAATTTTCCTATAACATTGTACCGTACCTTGCAAATGTATATTTAGAAATTTTTTCTTTTAGAGTATTCAAGTTTTAAGAGTAATTAATACTGTTGTGTGTTTTAAGGTTGTCTTAGAAAAAAAAAAAAGTTACACATAAATGCCTAAACTTTAGGGCCTTTTCATTTGAGCCTATGTATACTAATTTTTGGTTTTATATTGGATGGTAAAATTATGAAAAACTAAAAGAACTTGAAAATTGCAAAAAACAGAGATACTATAATAGCACCAACCCAAATATTCATTCTAATTTTGTTGTGAGTAGCATAAAAAAAATTGTATTCAAATCAATATTAAATTGGTGCAATTCTTGAATCGAATGTATTTCAAGGAGATTAAATGGAGAAATATTGGCGGGTATGGGAGTCAGTGTACTTTATTTTGAATAGGTAAGAGTTTATGATCAATGTACATATGAAGGAGAAAGTTGGATAATAACTTGGTTGACCTAAGTTCTCTTGAGTGTTAAAATACTTATATATGTTGGAGTTAAAGCTTGTGCCTAATAGTCATTAATCAATCAATTATTAAGAATAAAAATAAATGTAATTTGGAGTGAGAAAGAATAAGAGAAAAAGAATGATGTAATATGATCAATTTGCTCTCAATTGGTAACTCCTTAATTAAGATATGTAACCATATTATATAATTCAAGATTTAATATATTTCTTTAGCTCTCAACTTGATGGTTGATTGGGTATATCACTGCTTTGATTTGATGGTTGCAGTAGTTTTCACTTATGGAGCCTCGCCGTTTTGTGATGGATCCAGGTCCTAGTGACCCCTCTGTGTTGACTAGACAGGATAAACACATCTCCAACAAAATTTGGGAAGAGGGATTGGTATGTATTTAATATATTTATTATTTGATTTTTGCTTACATTAGTGATAAAATAAATTGACATATTTTTTTCATTTTGTAGTATACTTTATTACATTGTCGTCGTCATGAGGCAGTAAGAGAACGATCTGGACGACTTCATGCCCGTTTTATCCCATACCTTCAGCGAGCTGGCTTTTATGGCATAGCCAAGCTTGGTTTTATAAAAATGGATTGGGCGTTGATCACAGCATTAGTTGAGAGATGGCGCCAAGAGACCCATACCTTCCACCTTCCCCACGGTGAGATGACCATCACCTTGCAAGATGTTGAGGTCATGTTGGGTTTACCCGTTGATGGAGAGGTATTGGTAGGGAGTACCGAGTTAAATTGGTCCGGATTATGTCTTCAGTTACTTGGTGTCTCTCCTCCTCCAAATAAGTTAGATGGGTCACGTTTAAATATGAAGTGGCTCCAGGACACGTTTGCTGTCCTACCTGATGATGCTAATGAGGTGACCGTGCAGCAGTATACACGAGCTTACATATTAGAGCTCCTTGGAGGTAGTTATTTTGCTGACAAGTCTGGAGAGAAGGTACACCTTATGTTCTTGCCAATGTTGGAGGATTTTGATGCTGCTGGACGGTATAGTTGGGGTAGTGCAGTTCTAGCATGGTTATATAGAGAGTTATGTAGAGCCACTGACCCGGACTCATGTGACATTGCTGGTGCACTAATCTTGGTGCAGTTGTGGGCATGGTCTAGATTTCCACACATATCACCTGCAATAAAGTCTATTCAACCGATTGTTAATGCTGTGGATGATGCCAATGCTAATGCTAATGCTGATGCTGATGCTGATGCTGATGTTGAAGTGCCTGCTGATGCTGATGTTGAAGTGCCTGCTGATGCTGCCCAACCATTGCCAGGGGGTCCTTATGGCACTAGGTAAGTAATTATTTAGTTTTTTGTATAGACATTGAACATGTTTTATGCCTTAGAAAATAAGGTTATGGCAAAATTTTCCATTGATGAATACTTTCCATTGTAGGTGGCGCAATGCGAAGGACATAAAGGATGTGTCCACTCATGTGCTTGAGCAGTATCGATCGGACTTCTCTAGGCAACGTCCTGATCAGGTAACGTGCTTGTTTTAATTACATTGTTATTGTTATTATATTGTTATTCAATACATGGTGAATTTGAATTATATTATATTGTTATTGGGCATATATCATTTATTAATGCATTTTATTTTTAAGCTTTTGTAGGTAATTTGGGAACCATACACAGATGATGTGTTGAGTTCGTTGCCTGAGTATTGTCGGATAGGGCAGGAGGTATGGCGTTCAGTGACGCCTCTAATATGTTTCCAGATCGTAGAGTGGCACTTACCTAATCGTGCTCTACGTCAATTTGGTATGCAACAAGACATACCCCAGCCTGCTAATACCGAGGTGAAACTACATGATTGTGATCTTAGGGGTAAGGTACATGAGAATTGGAGGCAACGTTGGAGGCATTACATAAGTATATGGGACCATCGACGTGAGCATGTTGTCACTCGTGACAAAATGGTTGGTCTTATGTCATATCATGATCCATATATGGATTGGTACCGTCGGATTACTCGACGCTTTATCAGTCGCAGGAGCGGCTGTTATGAGATGATGGTAAATTTTTTAACTTAATAATTCCGTGCATCTTTTGGATATCTTTGAGACACAATTTGTTTACTGACATACTATGCATTTTGACAGACGTTGTGCAACATGCGAATATGCGAAATGTTTCATCCTGAACAAGAGTTGGATCCGGCAAAATTTATGGAGCTAGCAGCGGAGGCATATCAATTGGCATTTAATGCACTAGAAGCTTCGAATGAGCTGCATCGGCTTGATTCTGTGCAAAGAGTTAACACAGACTCAGACACCAATTCTCATACAACTGTTCCTCCAACCGCTACTCGGAGGCGACGTCCACGTGCGCAGCGCCCGCCACATCCACGTGCGCAACGCCCGTCACGTCCATCCGATCCGAGTAGTAGTATGAGTGTGCCTCCCATCCAGTTGAGAGATGCTACCACCGTTACTGAGACCACCCCTATGTCAGTTGCCCAGACTACCACCCCCATATCAGTTGCCCAGACTACCACCCCCATCTCAGCTGCCCAGACTACCACCCCCATCTCATCTCCCAACACTACTACCCCCATCTCAGTTGCCCACACTACCACCCCCATCTCAGTTGCCCACAGTACTACTCCCATCTCAGCTGCCCACCATGAGCATACGATCAGTTTTCTGACCCAGACATTCAGCCCACTTGCATCATTTGCAGATGTTACCCCATCGTCACCGACACAGTCAGTTGGCCCATTCTCACCCACACAGTCAGTTGGTCCATCCTCAGTGCCCCAGTCAGTTGTCCCAACCTTAGTCACCCAGTCAGAGGACTTGGTTCAGGATATTGAAGTGGGTGATCATGGTAGGGGTAGGGGTAGGGGTAGAGGTACAAAACGGCTAGAACCAGATATGCCTGTTGTACTGAAGAGGAACCCACCTCGCAATAAGAGGAAACCTTGTTGTGGGACTGAGTGATAGGTTGAGATGTGAGTTTGATATGTATTTATATTTGATATGTATTTATATTTGTATTTTTTATTGAACTCAGTTTAGCTCCAATTGGAAATGGAAATGGAAATCAGTTTAGCTCCAAATGATTACTATTAGTATGGCTTGTGATTTGACAAATGATTTTTTTTTTAAGGTATTGTTAATTTTACTATAGAGAAGGTGACTTATGGGAATGGTGTGACGTTAATATGTAAATTGTTATGGTCAAAATGGAGTGAATTAGATTTTATTATGTTATTAACATTTGAAGATATCAATATGTCCACATGCCCAATTGCTGTGGTGGAAGTTGGAAAGCCATTTTTCCAATATTAAAAACTGGATTATGCTTTAAAAACTGGTAGAAATTTTTTTCTGGGCATAATCCAGGCGCCTGCATCAGGGAGTCCAGGCGACTGGATATGCCCAGAAAAATTTTAAAAACACACTGGAGCCTGATCCAGGCGACTGTATAGTGTGTCCAGTCGACTGGATTAAGCTGGTCAAACTTTTCAAACAAGTTTGACCAAAATCCAGTCGACTGTATTGTGTGTCCAGTCGACTGGATCAGGCAGAGAGTTTTTGAAGCTTAATCCAGTCGACTGGATAGTGTATCCAGGCGACTGGATTAAGCTGGTCAAACTTTTCAAACAAGTTTGACCAGCTTAATCCAGTCGACTGTATTGTGTGTCCAGTCGACTGAATCAGGCAGAGAGTTTTTGGAGCTAAATCCAGTCGACTGGATAGTGTATCCAGGTGACTGGATTAAGGTTTTAAAAGCTTTTAAAAAAATTTGACCTAGATCCAGTCGACTGGATCAGGGAGTCCAGGCGACTGGATCTGCGTTTTCTGGGTTTTTAATAAAATTGACAGACTTCATTTTCCCCATTTTCTCTCATTGTCTCTCGATTTTTCTCACTCTCTCTCTTAGGGTTTTAGTCGAAAATCACTCCCAATCACTCCCAATCACTCTCAATCACTCCCAATCACTCTCAATCACTCTCAAAACTATCACATTCCCAAAACCCCCAATTCAAAACCCTTGAATTCGAATGGCTCCAAAGAAATCCGTGAGCAGTGAAGATCCAAGAAAGAAAAGGCTGAAATCGAAGGCTTCAAGGGATGAACCTCCATCATTGGACAAGAGCTTCGCTTCTTCGGAATATTCGGTAAGATTCCATGACGACATTAGCCGTAGAACCGTAGTTTTTGGGAAAATTGTTGATTTCCCTTATTTTGCTAATCACCACATTCATATTAGAGAGCTTTTTCAAGCTCAAGGATGGGAAAATTTCCTTTCAACGCGTCAAAAACAATACACCACTCTTGTTAAACACTTTTACACACACTTTGAATTTATCCATTCCAAAATCACCTCCTATGTGAAGGGTAAATCCATTTCACTCCCCCATTCCACACTAGCCTCTATATTAGGAGTTCCTCGCACCGGTGCACAACGTTATACTACAAATAGTTGGGTGCAATTTGAAGGGTATGACCCTTTAGAGTCAATTAGGCAAATGTGTGGAAATCCTAACATTCAAGAACTCTCTAGACCCAAAATTGCGGACCTCACATTAGAAAGCCGACTCATTCATCACATCATAGCCCACAACATCCTTCCTAGGAGTGGTTCATACGAATACACTTCCTATCTAGACCTTTTCATAATGTGGGCTATTCTCAACAAGGTCAAACTTGATCTTGCATTCTATATTGGTTGGCACATGGAGACTTGTGTCAACAAGAAGAATGGCGCCCTCCCATATGGTCTCCATATCACTACTATTCTTAATCATTTTGGAGTAGATTTCAGTGGTGAAAAAGAGACTCGAGACGTAACTCATAACGGATGTTTATGGAGAAACTACCATGAAACAAATGAGGTATGAATTTAAGGATGACACTTGGGTTAAGAAAAATGTACCTGTGATGGAACAAGTGGGTGAAGAAGCACAAATGGATGAAGCTGAAGCTGCAGGGAATGAAGAACCAATGCAAGAGGATCAAGAGCCTCCAAGCGCACCTTCTGGCTCCTCTCGTGTCAATGAGGACAACTTCCAACTCGTGCTTGGACGTTTGGACTCTTTGGCCACTAGCATGGGAAATATTCAAACAAGCATCGACAACTTCTCAGCTATGGTTACTAGAAAATTCTCGACTTATGATGAGCACTTTGGTACTTTGGAAACATCCATTGAGGAAATCAATGAGCGTTTGATTAATCAGGGCATATAGTTATTTGTCTTTGAATTTTTGTTTTTGATGATGCCGAGGGCATATAGTTATTAAAACTGATTGTACCTTTACTTTATGTCAAACTGATTGGTTCCTTATCATCTATTCAAGCTGGTTTCTTTTGGTTTATTCTTTTAAAGTTATGATGAATCTATTGCAGTAACTATTATTTGAAGTTTAAGTGAGTGTGGGCAATGGTAAATGGGTTTTCTTTATTCTTTTTGTATAATAAAAGGGTTTGATTTGGATGAACATTTGATGTAAAAATTGATTAGCTTTGGTCATGCTGTTTAAAGCTGAATTGCATTCATGCATATATGAAGAATACTCCACGTTTTTCTCTCTCTATATTTCAATCTCCTCTTAGTACTTAGTTAGTTGGAATTCACTGCAGGACTTCATGAAGTATACTCCTGTAGTGAATTCCAACTAAGTACCAAGAGGAGATTGAAATGAAGAGAGAAAAAAATGTGGAGTATTCTTGGGAGGAGGATGACCCAATTCTTAGGGCGTATTTGGGAAAACAGATTAATCTAGATGGCTTATTTAAAGTCTGGATGGAACCTCCAGTGGAAAGTATGGGTTTTAATTAATCAGGAAAATCTTGCCTAAAATGGCACTTTTTGCATATCCTGTTAACCTTGAGTTTTCTGTGGCTGAATATCAAGCTAAAATCTTTGAGAGGTTACAATAAAGTCGAGGAATAGGGATTGTTAGGGATGCTATAAAGCCATGTTTTTTCTAGTTAAGCTAATCAAGTCTACTAGGCTGTACATGGGGCCTGATATCAAATCCTGTGTGGGTGGGTTATCTATGAGATGGGAGATAGCTACTGTCAGGGGCCGAGCCAGAAAATTTATTTAGTGGGGTCATTCAACTGTGCATGATTAAATCGAGGAACATCCCCACCAATATTCCTTTGCGGTAATTTGTGGCTAAGAGGTTGAAAATGACCTTTATATGCTCTTCTAATTTTATTTTGATCATTAGGATGATATGATGATACTCTGATATATTTTTTTTTTCGTAATCCTAGATCCATGGAAACAATTTTCGAGTCAATATGATTTTTCGTGGAAGCATGATCACTGTCACTAACACGAGTATCTTAGATAGGAGATGAATCTTGGGACACAATTGATTTTTTTTTTTTTTTAAGAAATTTATCTATGGTATTAGTGATTATATTGGTGTAAACAACTTTGAACGAGTCCTTTTTTACTTGTAGAAGATTTGTTTATTTTTTTGCAATATTTTATTATAAAAAAGAAAAAAAAAAACCAAAGAAAAAGAGAACGAGAAAGAGAGAGTGAAAAAAAAAATAGAGAAAAAATGGGTTGCTTTATTTTTGGGCTAATGGGGTCAGTTGTGAGTGTGTGTTAAATACAATTATACAATTATTTAGGTGCAGTATATTAGATTTCTCCATTAAATTCAATATTTGATTCAATTTAAATATGTGACTTTAGTAATATTGACCCCACTCAAGTATATGTAGATAAGTTTTTATTTATGTTAGTGGGGTCAGTAGCCAAACTGGCCTCCCATGACTAGACGTTAATAAGCTTTTGTGTATTGGCTTGAAACAAGGAATAATCTATTTTTATGAACAAACTAGTCTCAAATTGCAACGAAAGTAGCTAATTGGCTAGAATGAAGAAGAGTGATGAAGGCATTTTATGATAATAGAAATTTTAATCTAAATAAATACCTGTATATTTTCTATCTATTTTGTGTCTATATTGATAAATGTATATTTATTATTGTAAAAATAAAATATATAAATTTTAATAAAATTAATAATATTTATGATAAAATTAATTTTATTATAAATTATACATATTTTATAATATTTGATAATATTTTATCAAAAAATATATAAATATTACAGACGAAATTAGTTAAAGGTTGAAAAAAGGTGGATGCAGTCGACTGCATCAGGGATCCAGGCGACTGCATCCTTGATCCAGGTGGCTACAAATGGACCAGTCGACTGAAACCACACCCCCAGGACTTTCTGTCTGATCCAGTCGACTGGTACACCAATATAGTCGACTGGATCATTAAGGTCTGCTATAATCCAGTCGGCTGGACTTCCAAATCCAGTCGACTGGAATGCCCTTGTTTTGAATTCTGCAGTTCCCAGCCATTCCAAAATTTAAAATTAAAAAAACCTAATTGCACCCCCATCAAATACTAGCATTTCACATGATTACAAGCACATATACAATTACAAAAGCGTAATGGATACAAAAAATCATCTTGTAGTGTATACATTCCTTCATAGAGACGAGAGAATAATATTATTACACATAACATTATTACAAAGAGCAGAAATATTTCATTTGCAACCAAAAGACTCTTGCACAAAATTTCGAATCACTCTCAACCATTATCCAACGTCAATTCTCAGATTTTGCAAGTTGAAGTGCCAAAGAACAATCTTGTTTGGGCTCCACAGGTGATTATCCATCCAACATATCTACAATATAGAAATAGAAAAGCATAAGCCAAAATAACACAAACAAGGTTGAGAGAACATAATTAAAAGACATGTTAAGTGATAACAAACAAAATTGATCAATACAAGTATAATATTCATAGTAACCACTTACCAACTTTGAGGCAACACCGCTTCTTGATTTGAAATTGCATTAGGACATTTTTTGCGATTATGCCCCTCTTGATTACACAATCCACAACTCTGCTTATGTTGATTCTCCCTCCAATCCATCTCATTCCGAATTCTTGTTGACTTTGGACGACCACGTTGACGAAGCAATCTTGGGTCAGGTCGCAACATAGGGAAGTTAGGGTCCTCCTCCCAATACGGGGCATCTTTCATCGGTTCAAAGTGTGGTTGATAGGAAGCTAGCATTTCCGTCAGACTATAAAATGGATCAATATATTGGTACACATTGATGTGCTGACTAGCGCAAGCTGCAATTACATGTGAACAAGGGATATGATACGCTTGCCATTTCCCACAACTGCATGTTCTATCACCCAATTTCACCACATGTCTATGGTTCCCCTTATTCATACTGGTTAGACTAGGTTGTGTTTGGATTTGAAAAGTTCCTTCCTCCCTATTAAACTCTATTACGTGATGCAAACTTGCCTTCTCACTCCACTTCTGAAAGATTTCCATGGCATGTGTACTGAACGCTTGACCAGAACTCAATTGAGCTTGAGTTTTAACTCGGCGATCATTAAAATAATGCACAAGCTTGAAATAAATGAATTCTACCATTGCAGTAATGGGTAAGTTGCGTGCACCTTTCAGAACACCATTGAAGCACTCAGACAAATTCGTGGTCATTGCCCCATAGCGCCGTCCACCATCTTTTGCTAATGTCCACTTTTCAACATCTGTCTCTTCGTCCAGTATGGCAGCAGCATCTTTATTATACTGTCTAATAGAGTCCATTGTTGCATTGAATTTTCTTAGCTGGTTGTGTTCACCTGCTCTCTGTATCATGTTCTTCAACCGTTTGTCATGAAATCGTGTGTTGAAGTTGCTGACTAAATGTCGGATGCAAAATCGATGATATGCATTTAGAGGCTGCAATTTACTCCACTTCATTGCATTCATGATACCCTTATGTCTGTCTGATATGATGCAAATTTCTCTATTTTTTGTGACATGTTTCTTTAGGAAACGCAAAAACCAACGCCATGTATTCTTCGACTCTTTTTCCGTAACCGCAAAGGCAAGTGGATAAATCCCATTGTTCGCATCAGTTGCCATGGCAATCATCAACTTCCCTTCATATTTTCCATACAAATGTGTTGCATCAATAGAGACAACTGGTCTGCAATGCATGAACCCCTGAATTGAAGGACCAAAAGCCCAAAATACACTCTCAAATATAGCACAACCTGCATCTTCACTCCAATATGTCTTCCATTCCACTTGTGTACCCGGATTTGAGTCGATTAGTGCTTTCATAAACTTCGGTAACAACTGATAAGACTCCCCCCAATCCCCAAATATGTTAGCAATTGCCTTCTGCTTGGCATCCCACACCTTGTAGTAAGAAATTTTATGGCCAAATTGTGTACACATGTGATGCCGCAACGATTTCACTGAAATAGTTTGGTCATTGGCTACATAGCTCCTCACTTCTCTTTCAATAAAATTTGAATCAAATACCTTGCCATCTTTACGGATGTTGGGGTGTCTACAAGTGTGGGGACCATTGTATTTTGTAATCTCCCAAAATCCATGTGTACTACGCATGCATGCCCGCATTCTCCATGAACACCCATTCTTGCAACATACATGTAATTTTCTTTTGTTTGACTCCTTCACTTTATATTCTTGATTGACGCGTGAAGAGTACACCTTCAATGCATACTGAACCTCAATTTTACTCTTGAAAAACAACCCTTTTCTCAACTCTTGCTTTTTATCCCAACTATCGAGTGGTGTCACCTCATCATTGAAGGAAGTGTCATTTATATTATCCCATGTGTTTGTAGTAAACGATGAGGATTTGGGTTTGAGGCTAGGGACCACATCATCAACTTCGTCATTATGAACATCAGTTATCTCATCATCATCATCAGCATCAGCATCAGCATCAGCATCAGCATCATCATCATCATCATCATCAAAATACAAATCATTATCATCATCATCAAAATACGAATCATTATCATAATCAGCGTTTTCTTCTTCATCATCAGCAGTACATTCCAACATCATCGTATCATGCACTCCAGGTAAAGGGTTTACCTCGTATGGAACATACTCATGTCGAGTGCTGGGACCACAATCCTCCACCGATGTTCGTATCTCATGTAATTGTGGTGTACACCTTCCAACTGTAGAGGGTTGTGTCGAAGGAGCAGTATCATGCACAGTCATTTGTTGTACATCTTCACCAACACAATCTTCCGCTACTAATCCATCCCCATCATCTTGTGTAAGAGGCTCAACACCTTCACCAACACAATCCTCCACACTTATATATAACTCAATACCTTTTAATTCAGGCGTTGCATCTAACATGTCAAACATGAGATTAACACCGTCGTCGTCTGTTATCAATAGAGTCATGTAATTAATGTGAGGTGAAATCACCTCCTGAGGACAACGGTATGTAACTGTTATACGATGAGATTGATTGTCCAATTGTAGTGCATTGAATATCTTCGTTTCCAATTCGACAAAACTAATCCCACGATGAACCCGGATGAACTTCATTTGCGACCCTTGATACTCAGCTCCATGTTGACCATAAATAATCTCCCCATTGAAGCGAAGATAGACAATATACATAGTTGGTGCCATATGCAAACCTATTTAATTTAAATGTAGTTTACAATTAGTTAGTCACATAAAAAAAACAAGTAATAACATGCTAATGGTAATATTTCATATCCAAATGTTACATAACATATTATATAAAAATGGTTGTAATATCCAGTAGACATCTCCAAGAAAGATTTGGGAAGTCTGGAGTACTTGTTCAATCCAGTCTACTGAAACACCAATCCAGTAGACTGGATGACATGTATTTGGCAGATCCAGTCGCCTGGATTGATGGTCCAGTAGACTGGATGTAGTGCCTGGGAATTTTCTGACTGATCCAGTCGCCTGGATTGATGATCCAGTAGACTGGATGTAGTGTCTGGGAATTTTCTGACTGATCCAGTCGACTGGATTGATGGTCCAGTAGACTGGATGTAGTGTCTGGGAATTTTCTGACTGATCCAGTCGACTGGACCACTGATTCAGTCGACTGGATCATTCAAACACTTCACATCTTCACTTTACAGCTTGTTACTTCATGTTCAATCAAACATACTTCACGTTATGCAAGAAATACAGAGATGCTTCATGTTTACCAAAGGAATAATGTTCAACAACCACGCAAAAAACGTTTATAACCTAATAATGATACTAACTTTAAACAACATATAAATTAAAAAAAGGATACAGCAAAGACAAAATTTATATTGTTTTTACCTTTTAATTGATCAATGATGTTGGTTGGAAAAGTGAACTGATGTTGGAAAAGTGAAAGAACGATGAAGAAAGTTAAGAATATGTTTTAAGTGTAAAGACGAGTTCCAGTTTTTTTTCATTTATGGCCACCGGTTCTCTTAGCTGTAGTGCATATGTGTATGGAACTCGTCTCTCCTAGAGACGAGTTTCAGCAAAATTATTTTTTATAAACACAGCCAAATATTATTTTTTTTTAAATAATAAGTTTCAGCCCAATTATTTTTTAATAATAACCTTCAACGGAACTCGTCTTTAGCAGAGACGAGTTCCAGCCAGAATTTTTTTTCCCTTTAAATATCTAACATTTGTTCCATTTTGAATAAATGTTTTCCTTTTTTTTTTTTAAATAACGCAAGGTACCATTTTTAATGGAACTCGTCTCTGGTAGAGACGAGTTCCAGCCAACACCAGCCCATTTCAATGCAACTCGTCTCTACCAGAGACGAGTTCAAGCCAAATTTTTTTTTTTTTCCCTTATAATAATATCTCACAATCTCAGTAACAGTAACAGTATTCGCGCCAAAACGAGGGAATTGAAAGCACAAGCTTGCAACTCGTCTCTACAAGAGACGAGTTCCAGCGTCCAATTTACTGCCAGCTCAGGATGCCACGAAATGGCAAGGAAAGTGCCACGGGGCAGTTTTTGGGTGGAACTCGTCTCTAGGAGAGACGAGGCTGTTTTCCTGAATAGTCCCCAGACAGTGTTTTTTTGCTAATTTCTTTTTGAAAACGGCTTATCATGCGTTTTCCCCCAGTTTTCCTGTATATGGGTTTTGAGAATATAATGGGAAATAAGAAGAACAATATGATGTTGTGTATTTATATGAAGAACTCATCTCGAATAGGGTCTTGGTTTTGCCGATGAGCTCTAACTCAAATGACACTTCTTTTGCTTGTAATAGCAAGGTAGATGGTGAAGTCATGGTTCAAGACCCACTGGGTGTATAACTTGCCAATAAAGAAAAAGGTCTTAGAATTTTTAGCTTAAGAGGATTCTATTTTGATATTGAAGCCTTCAATATATATATATATATATATATGTCTGTCTGTGTATTGTTTAAACTAATGGTGTAATTTTAGTTTCAACATTTCAATAGGAAAAGTAATATATGAAGTAAGTTTAGTTTGGGAGAAATTTTATAGGCTGAACAAAAGATTATGATTGTTAGTTTTGTTAATATGTTATGGTAGATTGGTTGCTATCTTAGTTCTTTAAACAGCTTTAGAACCTCACTTATTCTAATTAAAGCATTAGAAGATAATGGGTTATTCTAATTAAAGCATTAGAAGATAATGGGAACTATGGTGGGCCTAGTCTTAAAGATCCTTTGCAAGTTCCAGATAGGCCAATTACAAGATCAAGAGCCAAGAAGATCAAGGAAGCAATGCAAGGATTGGTGCAATCTACTTGGGATAAAGCTAACAAGAGCCCAACACTGAAAGTGGGTTTGAAAGAAGGAGAACCAATTTTGATCCACTTAATATAAGCTGTGAAAGACATGACTTAGGTTTATTGTTTGGGCCTATTGTTATTGATTTATTTTATTAGTTTAGAATAAGTGGACTTGAGGATGCTTCGCCCACATATGTCTTATTTCTTATGAACTGGGGTTTTGGGAAGGCCTTGTATTATGGCCAAGGACATATTTGGAAAGTTACTTTTTAGGAACTTGAATTTCAAGAAGTTACTGTAGTCGAATTACTGTAGCGCCACACTGTTCATGCGGGGGTATTTTTGGGAAAAAGGGTTTTATTTTGGTTAGAGTTTTAATTAGGTTTTGGTTAGAGTTTTAATTAGGTTTTGGTTTAAATACTCCTTGTAGCTTCATTTGAAGGCAAACAAGGTTGTTTTATTTTCATTGTGAGTTGAGTTTACTCCCCTTGTTCTTGATTGAACTTTTGAACTTATCAAAGGTAAATCATAACCTTTGTGGCGTTCCTCCTTGTAATCTGGATTCTTGAGACAGGTTCTTCAATGGGTCTAGATTTTAATATAATCTAGGTTCTTGAAACAAGTTCTCAACGGGTTTAGATTCTTCATCCATTGACTTGATTTTGGCTTTTTTGGGTGAGTTTTCAAAGTGATTGTGGGTTCAAGGGATTCCATTCTTGCGAGTTCATATCAGAAGCTAAATGAAAATATCTTAAATCTGAACAATTGTAACTCACAGAAGACAATTTTTTTTTTTTGATAAGTAACTCGCAGAAGACAAATGTAAATGCATTGTATATAATCTTTTCTCTAAATATAAAAGTGATGAATTGTTCCAAATGGCACATAGTAACTCAAAACAGAATCTGTTAGAGGATCATGTGGTGTGAATTTTATCAATGAATACTAGATGGTAGAAAAGTTCACTTTCAGTATGACCATTGGTCTGGTGAAGTTACGTTGAAGGATAGATTTCGGATTTACGTACATATGCGGTATAGCAGTGGATGAAATGCTCGGTTTTTACTCATAGTTCTCTTTTGAGGAGGACATTGGAATGTCACATTTTGTTATTCTTTTATTTATTTATTTATTTATTATCTTTGCTGGATTTGGAACTCAAGTCAGTTAAGACTTTCATGGAATTGTTATATTCTAACATTCCTTTTGGGTAGGGCTAGACTGAGTAGGAGACTATCCAGGAATGGTAAATTTAAACGCTAACTAATTCAAAATAAATAAATAAAAACCATTTACTAATAGTTTTTGTATTTTACCCATTAAAATTTGAATGGGCCAAACCACTAACACTTGAAACAAAATTCAGAAATAGAAATATTATCTTGTAAGGAATAATACCACTTTTGTTGGCCATTTCTTTAAGTTAAAAAAATATTAGAAAATTATAAACAAGACTATCTATCACATAGTCCTATTTCTCAATTTATCTCATCATTGTTTTTCATCTCATTGGCTCTACCACATTTGAATTATTAATTTGGTTTAGTATATTAAACAATTTCTAAAGGTGCTTTCTTTGACTAGACATTACTAATGGAGCACTAGACATTAGTAATAGAGTACTAGACATTGAGCACTAGACATTAGTAATGGAACACTAGACATTGAGCACTAGACATTACTAATGGAGCACTAAAAATTTTATCTTATCATTGTCAAAAAGAAGAAATGATATTTTGGCTATAAATACTACACTTTCTAAGTTCTAAAAACACAATACAAGAGAGAACAAGAGCATACAAGAGAAATCCATAGAGAAAGAAAAGAAAACATCTTTTACATCAATCTATCATTTCTCAAGCTTATATTTTCAAGTCATTCAAAATCCTTGATTGAAAATCAATTTCTTCAAAATACTTTTTGACCCATATTGATCAAATCTTTGATATACTATTAGAGTGAGCATATTGTGTACTACTACTCTTTGAGAGAGCTATATTTTGTACAACAATCCTTTGTTGAAACTATTGAGTGTTTTTTTAGGGTTTTGGTATAAATCCTAAGCAGTGAAAAAGATTTTTCACTAGGTGGTTACTCTTCACCGTGTAAGGAAGATTTGTAATGGTTTGATCTTCACCCGAAAGAAGATTGTCAAATAGTGGATTTGGGAATCCTCAAGAAGTGTTCTTGAGGCGGGGACGTAGGCGGGGAAGCCGAACCTCGATAGCAATCATCTTGTTTGATTTTCTCTATCTCTATCTCTTACTTATTCAATTGCTTATATATACTTGTGCTTGATTTCCTATCATAATTCATATTGCAATTGAATTGTGTTCTTAAATTTGTTTAAACAACATTTGCTATTTGAAGATAATTTTTAATTCCACATTTAAATCGAAAAAAGTTTGCCTCAACCTAAATCACCCCCCTTCTTAGGTTGATATTTGGAGAACAAAAGGTACCAAGAAAAGTAGCATATTGGATAGGCCACTTTTTTAGGTAAAATATTGACAATTGACTGACTAAAAAGGGTATAATTATTGTGGAAAGATGTTGTATGTGCAAATATTTTGATGAGTTTATCTTCGCTTACACTACGATGTGGCCAACGAGTTATGGTCTATAGTCTTCACTTTATTTGGCGTGCATCAAGTTATGCCTTGAAGGGTGATTGATGGGGTGATAGATGTATTTTCATTGTGGAAAGGAAGGTTTTGTCATAGTGGGAATGGTGAGATTTAGTGGGTTGTGCCTTTTTGCGTTATGTGGATAATTGGTGAGATATAGGTCTAGCCATGCCTTCAATAATACGTCGCAGAGCAAGAATTTAATGAAAGGAATTTTGTTAGAGCATTTGTAGTAGCCTCCCTAAACCGTATAAAAAACCCAAATTTAGCAAAAAAATTCACCAAAACTCCTCCATAGCAGCCTCCCTATTTCCCGAAATAACGAAGCTGATGAATAGTAGCTCCTCAAGTTGGAGGAGCAACTATTCATCCGCTTAAGGATTAAATAATCATTTTTTCTCTCTCTTGCAGTCTTTCTCTCTATTTCGCACCAAAAATAACAAACAAACCAGAAATAACAAACAAACTGGAGCAACGTGATGAAGAAAGAACAAACAAAGTGAAAATAAATAAATAAAGGGGGAAAGAGAGACGTGAGGGGGGTTGAGGCCTGAGGGGAAAAGAGAGAGAGAGAAAAAAAAAAAAAAAAGAAAAAAAAAAAAAGAAGAAAAAAAGAAGGAGGGAGAAAAGGTGAGGGGAAAAGTAAAAAGAAAGGGAGGGTACGTGGGTGGTGGGGAAAAAAAAAGGAAAAAAAAAAAAAAAAAAAGAAATGAGGAGTAGGTTTACGTGGGTGGTGAGAAAAAAAAGGAAAGAAAAAGGGAGGGGATACACGGGAAGAGAGGGAGAGGGAGGAGAAAAATGGGAAAGGAAAGTATTTTGGGAGTTGTAAAAAAAATAAATAAATAAAAATAAAATAATAAAAATATATTAAAAAATAGAATAGTAAAATAAAAGTAAGGAGTCTAGTGTGGTGTGCTTTAGCCAAATTTGATAAAGTGGGTTTTTTAGAACAAATTTGGCAAAAATTTAGAGGAGGCTACTGTGAATGCTCTTATGCTCCTTGTATGATTGGATATGGGCTTTTTGAAATTTGCATTGTGATTCTTGTTCAGATTTTAGAGCTGTTTTTTTTTTTTTTTGATCAGTAAATAAGAAAATTTTATTGCAAAAAAATGGGATCAGTACACAGGTTGTGTACAGATCAAGAATTACAAATCAAGCAATAAAAGATATAAAATCTAAAACAGTGGTACAAGAGGTTGCCCCAGCAGCCTTAGACCACTCCATCAAAGTCCTAATAAAAATCAGTTTGATCTCCATTAAGTTGTTCTCCTTCCCTTCAAAACTTCTAGAGTTTCACTCCCGCCAAAGACACCAGAAAACACAAGAGGGAATCAAATCCCAAATCTTCTGAATTCTGACATTACAACAACTATGACCCCAACAAGAAAGAAGATCCATTACCTCACATGGCATAACCCAAAGAATGTTAAACATGCTGAAAATGAAATTCCAAATCTCCCTGGCAGCCAAGCAATGCAATAGGAGATGAGCAATTGACTCTCCACAACCCTTACACATATAACACCAATTGATAACAATAACACGACGCTTCCTCAGGTTATTAATGGTGAGAATGCGCCCCAAAGCATCAGCCCAAACAAAAAACGCCACCCTAGGAGGAGCCCTAGTCTTCTATATACTCTTCCATGGAATAATAGGACCAGCAGTAGGTAGAAGGGTTTTGTAATATGCTTTAACTTGGAAAGCACCACTTGCTGAACCCTGCCAACACAATCTGTCCTCCCCCTGCCCTTTAGCTGAACTAGAATACAGCAACTTCAAAAAAGAAGCTATGGATTCAAGCTCCCAATCCTGAACTGGCCGAGTGAAATTAAGCACCCAGGACACAACCCCATTTTCAAAGCACATATGATCCACTACCAAGGCTTCCTTATCACGAGCTATGCGGAAAAGATCAGGATATCCCTCCTTCAAGCTGCATGACCCACACCAATGTCTTGCCAAAACTTGATCTTAGTCCCATCCCCCACTTCAAAATTTACATACTTGACAAAATTGCCCCATTCTTTTCGAATGGTCTTCCAAAGGCTCACTCCATGAGGCCCAAAAACCTCTCTAGTGGTCCAACCTCCATGAGAATTGCCATACTTTGAACAAATGAGAAGCTTCCAGATTTCAGAGCTTTGTGAACTTTTGATTTTAACTTGATGTTAGAATGTATTATAGTCATCCTTTGTATGGATTTTCTCTTTGAATGAAACTTTTAATTATATATAAATAAAAAAATCTTAAAAAGTAAAACGACCAGTAACTTGCTTGATTTGGGAGTATCGAGTGAGAATTGAAGTGTTTAGTTCCTAAGTCCTTCGAAATGTGACCTAGAAATTCATCATGCAAGGTTATTATGTTCTTCTTTAATTCTTTAGTTACATTGCAGGTCATGGTTATAGTAATAGGTTTAAGACGATCAAGTGCGGGATTTTCATTTCTTTTTATAACTTTGTCATGATAAGCTCTTCAAAGCTACAAGTGCCCAAAATTGAAAAGTGCAAATGTGAATTTTTGATGTTGAAGGAGATGGAGCAACAGTGGAAATTTTAGGTGACATTTCTATTATTGTTCGATACCAACAAGTTTAATTTTTAAAGTTTGGTCAGCTAAACTACAGCCTTGTACTGCCTTTTATTATCCTTAAGGTTGGTATATGATCATCTCCAATAGTTTTGTGCTCAAGAGTTTCAGGACTTGATAGACATTTGTTTTGAACTATAAATGGTATCAGATATATTCCTCAATAGGTTTTTCTTCTCTAAAGGAATTGCTATTTACAGGTGAAAAGTGAGACTTTGAATTTCTTCAGTGGACCCAGTTACAAGAACATGATCATAGCAGTAACGTACTAGTGTGGCCTTGTAATCTGGTTCTGTTGCCTACTTCCACGATTTTTTACTAGTCTAGTGGATATTGCTAAGAGAGAATAAATCAACTGTAAATCATACACTTAGGTTTTTGATATAGCCAGTTTTCAGCAATCCTGTATAGAGTATGAAATATTGATAGAGATAATAAAATACCTTACCTTAATATTTATGGGTCTTAACTTGAAGATAATGAATGCTTTATTTATTCCCAGTCCTTGGAGAAACCACTTCAAACTGACATACAATTGAGTATTAGTTAAGTGTTCTAGTTCTTGCAATGAACCCTATTTCTGAGATAAACCCGAGTGGCTGAGCCAATCTATAGTGTGATGTGCTGCTCAAAGCCTATTCTGAATCAAATAGCCCCAAGCTCATGGCGCAGTGTCTGGTTTTTAAAGGCCTATTTGGAATCAACAGTCCTAGATTTCTCAACTAGTTCAGTCATTCTATGCATTGCCAATCTCTGAATAAAGATGTGAACTTGGTTGACGAGAACCCCTACAGCATATTAGGAGATCATAGATAGGCAAACTTTGGAAATTGGTATGTGACTATGTAGTGCTAGTTTTTTTTTGTTGGTCAAACGTTGCTAGATCATTCTAATGGTTGTTTGAGGTTCTAATTGATAAAATTTTCACTATTTTTTGTTTTAGTTGGTAATATTTTCTTGTATCCATCCAAAGTGATTTATGCTGTGTAATTTACATAATCATGGAGCTCAAATTTAAAATCTCTCTATCACTGAGGAACGCAAAGTGCGACCCTTTTAGGGGAGCCACCAGCGCTGACACCGGACCTCCCACGTCGTCTATGATGACCTCTGGCTGAGGTTCTGCCAAAGGTGTTTAAGAGCGGTAGTTTCTCAGTCCAAAGAATAGAGTTTTTTTTTTCTTCTTTTCTAAATATGGGTGGCAAAAGATGGTTTAATGTTGAATCCAAATCATTTGAGTTCTGTTTGGACTCTGTCAGGGTGCAAATCATTGAGAGGGGTCGCAAAAATAGTGTGAGTTGCATTACACTAGGCAAGGAAGGTGCACAATGGATTCGTAAAAATATGGCAGCCATAATTTTACAACCTATTGATCAAGGATTCACCAGAACTTGCAGGTAGGTGGGCAAAGTGTTTGTGCTCCAAAAGAACAGAAACGATCGTGGAAGGTATGTGTTTGTGACGGAATATGGGACTCATAAGCAAAGAGGATCAATAGTAATTTCGGAGGGTCACGAAGGATGGGGATGGCGTGGGTTTAGTTTAGCTCTTAACGATGTTATGGGACAATCCCAACCAGCGACTAATCATCCTAGTACGTCACGGGGGATCTCACGGCCCAACTCTAGCTTGGGTGATCGGAATTCTAAAGAAGGAAAACTTTTTTTCCACCACCTTCTACTCTCACATTCAAGGGGGCCGTTACGAATGGAAAGAAGATCTCCGAAAAATCAGCATTAACACATGATATGAGCACTGCCAGTTTTAAGAAGAATTTCCACGAAGTCAACCCACGTGAATCACAAGTTGCAATTCAAATACAACTTAATCTGATGATTGGGCCCACAGGTCAATGGGAGGTTAGTAAAGCCCAAGTGATCAACTTGGATACAGAAGCCCACGCAAAGGACAAAAATCTCAACCACCCTATGACTAAAGGCCCAACTCCTAGGCCTAATTCCACGATCGGTCAGAGGGTAACCCAACCCACTCAGATGTGGCGAGCCCGAAGTCCCTCGGCCCAACCTAGCCGAGGCCCATCCCCAAGCCCAAATCCATAGCCTTCCCCGAGCCCACAGCCTGATTCCTCTTTAAAGCAAGAGAAGGCTCCAGAAGATCTCTCAAGGGTGTTGACCTCAACGACTCTTTGTTGCCTGGGTTCCGAGACATCTCACGAGGTACAGATTGCCAACGATGCGACCAAGTGGCTTCTTTGCCTGTGTGATGGTAGAAGTCTTGTGTTACTGGTGGTTTGTCCTTGTGGATCGGGCATCTTGCACAGTGAGAATGAGGTGGGTCAGGCGATGGTTGCGATGGAGGGTGGGTCGACTCTGGAGTGCTCCGAGAGGTGGTGCAACGATGATAGCGTCGTTGACTTTTTGATTAAGGATTTGTGTCTTGTAACTGGTGTCGAGGGGGATCAAAATATTGGGTTAGGTGAGCAATCACTGATGTGGGTTGAGCCGATTGCTGTCTTTTACCCATTGGGTAGGGGGAAGGAGGACGAAAAGGGGTTTGAAAAGGGAGAATCAGCTTCATGGCAACAGGAGCCTTCCTGTTGGGTGCTTTAGAAATATGAAGAATTTGGGGTTTATTTGGGAGCTTCATATGAAGGTTATGAGGGTGAAGTTTTGGGTCTGTTGAGAGCAATAGAATAATCTGGCTTAAAGAAGAATGAGGCCACTGGGATGACTCCAAAAGCTGGCACGGCTTCAAGGGGTGCTAGGGAGTTAAAAAATTTGGAATCTTCAATCAATTATGATGTGGGGAGTTCTAAGAGATGTACTGTTAACAGTGGAGGGACATTACTCTTGACATGTCAATGAGGATAGTCTTTTGGAATGTGAGGGGCTTAAATGATGGGTCGAAAAGGCTTATGGTGCGGCATCTCCTTCAAGTAGTGGAAGACTAATTTGGTGTGCTTATAGGAGAATAAACTTCAAAGCTTGTCTCGGGGTTTGGTTAGAAGCTTATGGGGAAGCCATCATGTGGACTAGTTGTTTGTTGGGTCTAATGGGGCTTCCAGAGGTATTCTGTTACTCTGGGATAAAAATAGTATGGAGAAAATAGACGAGGCTCTAGGTCTTTTCACTGCTTCATGTAAATTTCATTGTGTAGACACAGGCTTCGAGTGGGCTTTTACAGGGGTGTATGGCCCGAATGCCGATCTTGATAGGAGACTTTTTTGGGAGGAGATGTCAAGTGTGGGGAGCTAGTGGGAGGTACCATGGATAGTGGGTGGTGATTTCAATGTGGTTCATTATGCATCTGAAAGATTAGGGGCTGTAAGTATCACTACAACAATGTCCAATTTCTCTGATTTTATTGATTCCAATGGTCTGATGGACATTCCGATGGGTGGAGGGAGACATACTTGTTCTAATCAACCAGTCTCACTCTAGGATAGACAGATTCCTTTTCACCTCTAGTGTTGAGGATCATTTCAATTCGTTGGTTCAAAGACGGCTTCCGTGGTTGTGCTCTGATCATTTCCTAATCCTGCTTGAATGTGGGCATGTTCATTGGGGCAAGAACATGAGGCCTTTTAGGTTTGAGAACATGTGGCTCAAATCCGAAGAGTTTCTTGATAGGGTTAATGGTTGGTGGGATTCTTATAGCTTTAGGGGCTCTCCAAGTTTTGTTGTGGCTAGCAAACTAAAGGCTTTGAAAATGGATTTGAAGATTTGGAATGATGAGGAGTTTGGTAGTCTAGATGTTCGAAAAGCTTCGCTACTAGCCACTATAAAGATGTTGGATGAGCTTGAGGATGATAGACCTTTTACTGAGAGTGAACAGACTCAAAGGGATCTTTTGAAGCCAGATTTTGCAAAAACCATGTTGATGGAGGAAATTTGTTGGAGACAAAAGTCCCAGTCCTTATGGTTGAAGGAGGGGGGACAAGAATACGAAATATTTCCATCGACTAGCGAACTCTCATCGCCTTAAGATTCGATTGGGCAGTTGGCCGTAGATAGGGAGGTGTTTACAGATCCTAATGAGATTAGTACACGGATAGTAGAATTCTATAAAACCCTCTTCACAAATATTGGAGTTAGGCTGCCTACCTTGGATAATCTTCCATGTGCTTAACTTGATAGTAATGAAGTAGATTCTTTGGATAGAATTTTTACTGAGGAGGAGGTTGTTGAAGTGGTCAAGAATATGAATGGGGATAAAGCTCCTGGCCCAGACGAGTTCTCACTGGCTTTTTTCCAATTTTGTTGGTCGATATTAAAGGAGGATATTATGCAGATTTATCATCATCTTTATTAGCACGGTACTTTCTCTCATAGAATTAATACTACTTTCATTGCTTTGATCCCTAAGAAACCAGGTTCGGTGGAGATCAAAGGCTTTAGGCCAATCAGTCTAGTTACAGGACTTTATAAGATTGTGGCCAAAGTGTTAGCCAATAGGTTGAAGATGGTTTTGGGGAAGGTGGTGGCAGCTCCTCAAAATGCTTTTGTCCAAGGCAGACATATTTTGGACTCCGTTTTAATAGCCAATGAATGTTTAGATTCTCGAATGAAACTGGGAGACCCTGCAGTGTTATGTAAGCTGGATTTAGAGAAGGCTTATGATCATGTAGATTGAGGCTTTCTTATTTATATGCTTCGACGTTGTGGTTTCAATCAGAGATGGCGTAGATGGATTTATACTTGCATCTCCACAGAAAAGTTCTCGGTTCTAGTTAATGGATAGCTCATGTGGTTTTTTTCCAAGTTCTCGTGGGCTTCGTCAAGGTGATCCGTTATCCCCTTTGTTATTCATTATTGTTATGGATGCTTTAAGCAGAATGTTAACAAGGGCTAGGGATTGTGGTTTTATTTCGAGGTTTGATGTTGGAAGGGCTATTCCTATAACCACATCTCATCTCCTTTTCGTAGACGACACACTGATCCTGTGTGGAGCAGATTCATCCCAACTTTGGCACCTAAAAAGTGTCTTTGTTTGGTTTCAAGTAGTCTCCGGTCTCAAGGTTAATCTGGGGAAATCAGAGCTGGTTTCGGTGGGTTCTGTTACGAATGTGGAGGACTTGGCTGGCGTCTTGGGTTGCAAAGTGGCTGAGTTACCAATGACTTACTTGGGTCTGCCCTTAGGCTCTTCCTTTAAAAATCCATCTATTTGGAATGGTATTATTGAAAAAATGGAGCAGCATTTGGCTGGTTGGAAACGTATGTATCTCTCCAAGGGGGCGAGAGTGACGTTGATCAAGAGTACACTTTCTAATCTTCCTACTTATTATTTATCTTTGTTTCCTATTCTTGTGGGGGTCACTCATCGTATTCGAGAAGATTCAGCGAGATTTTCTGTGGGGAGGTTTAGGAGAGGAGTTCAAATACCGCTTGGTTCAGCTGGGATCATGTTTGCGAACCCATTTGTTGTGGAGGGTTGGAGATTAGGAATCTGGTATTATTCAACCAAGCTCTTTTGGGCAAATGGTTATGGCGGTATGCATCGGAAAAGGAGGCTTTATGGCGTAAACTTGTGGAAAGTAAATATGGTGGTATGTGGGGGGATGGTGTACCAATCCTGGTCAAGGTCCATATGGGATGAGCTTATGGAAATCCATCAGGACAGTATGGCCTAAGTTTGTGGATTCTACCTATTTTAAGGTGGGTAATGGGGCGCAGCTCAAATTTTGGCATCATCAGTGGTGTAGAGAGACTTCATTGAAGAGTAGATTTCCGGAATTATTTTGTCTTGCGAGTCATCCTGAAGCTTCAATGAAGGATTTGGCGCTGTTCGAGGGTACTAACTTCTATTGGAATGTGAGCTTTACACGTTCAGTTCAGGATTGGGAGCTAGTGTCTGTAGCTGAGTTTCTGGATGTCATTTATTCGGTGCTGCCAACTTAGAAGGGGGTAGATTCTATTTGTTGGAAGCTGTCCTCTCAAAAAGTTTTCTTTGTAAATTCGTTTTACAAGAGGTTTATTGCACCAGTAACTAAGTGTTATCCTTGGAAGAGTGTGTGGAAATCGCTTGTTCCCTCAAAGGTCAATTTCTTTATGTGGACAACATCATTGGGGAAGGTGTTAATGATTGACAATCTCCGGAAACGTCAGTTGGTGCTGCTTGGCTGGTGTTGCATGTGCAAAGAGGTAGGGGAGTCCATTGACCATCAATTTCTTCATTGTAACATTGCAAGTGAACTATGGAATTTTGTGTTCACTTTGATAGGCCTCCGTTGGGTTATGCCGTGTCATGTGGTGGACCTTTTGGCATGCTGGTTTGGCTGCCTCTATAGGGTCAGCCCCATTACTTTATGGGGTTTAATCCCCCATTGTCTAATGTGGGTGATTTGGAGGGAGAGAAATGCTTTTGAAGACATTGAACGTTCCACCTAGGAGATCAAGCAGTTTTTTCTCACTTTTTTATTGGAATGGACTAATGCATCAGGTCTCTTCCATTTTAATTCCCTTTTTGAGTTGATTTATTCATGTCAGCTCTCGTTGTAATTGGTACCTTTTGTATACGTTTTGTGTACATGGGTGGCTTTCTTTTTAATGAAATTATTACTTATAAAAATATATATATATATATCATGGATCTCAAGTGTCGTTTTTTGTTTTTGTGTCATTTTTTTTTCTTCAATCGTTGTTTAGTAAACTAAATTTGTCTGTTATTGTACTAGACTCTTCCTCAGTGTCATTATAAGATACCGCTATTGCACTTGGCTGAGTGGGACTTGGCTGAGTGTACTATGCATGATTAAAATTAATTTTTATGGCAAGTAGGCTCATTGCATGTAATAATTGTAATTATGAAAATCAATTCAATAAACTAAAGTCTATTTGGCTAGGATCTCACACGCTTTTAGTGATGAAAACCCTAGTCATATATTTTGTTCAAAATGCTCACATTTTTATTGATGCTCAATGTTGTCATTGATAGGCTTTCTAGTTCTTTATTTTGTAATTATCATTATAAAAATCAGTATGGTTTTGAAGGACAATGTTTTCCTTCAAACTAGTTTGAAAGAATCTTCTCCAATACATTACGTAGCAATCAGATGATTCATCACATGTATTTTAATTGCACGACACTTTAAGTGATTTCAAGAAGTCACATGACAATTAAATAAGTCATATGATTAAAATTGCATGTGGATGATTGTTTGAATCGTCACAACTTTCCTCCAAATTAAGTTTGGAGGAAAATTTTGGCCGCTTCTGAAATTATCTCATTTAATATATATCTTTAAAATGGTTGATCATAATTATTCAAATTCCTATTAATAACAATGAAATCCAGCATCTTGATAAACTTGAATTTTGGATTCACAGATGTTTATCAGGCAGTGACATGAAAAAGGTTGCCCTCTTTGGTTGCCCTTCACTTTCATTTGACCTCACTTTGTGAATAATCTCCTATTTCTTCCTCCTTCCTTACTTCATAAACTTTTTGATGAAGCATAAAACAACTCTTACTTTTGTTGATTTCTGACCTGAACCACGTTTGGAAAGTATTCAATATAAAATTTATAATGCTCTTTTGTTCTTCAAATTTTTTGCTCACCCTCAGGTTTGTCATAAATGAGTTCTAAAACAACTGTGTAAGTTTGTGAATTAGAAGGTGTGGAGATTTGACACCAAGAACTTAAATTTGGTTGTGATGAGGGTCATCATGTTGTATGGTTTGGAATTGGTGCCTCCAAAGTTAGTAGTGCCTGATGAAATAAAGGATTGTGTTAGTAGATTGATGAAGGAGGTTTTGAAACTAAGTCAAACTATTTCATGAGATCATACTTTCAGGATCTACATGTTTTTCTGGGTAATGGTGGCTTAAATCACACTTATCCGACAAGAAAGAAGAAACGGAGGCTTAAAATCACACTGTAATTAGCTTGCTCACATTTATTATGATGATTTCTACACACTTCCTTCCCCATTGTATTTACAAGGCCAGTACGTATTGATATTAGTAGAATCAGTGCGAGTAAACCTTCTGTTAGGGATTAAGAAATTAGGCCTTATTATAAAAACACCCCATAGGATTTGGGCTAGTTGCAAATAGACCTTCTAAATTTTTAATTTTATGTTATTGACTCTTTAAGATTTAAGAATTGGCTAAATTGATCATTTCATTTAAATTTCTGCCAATTAGGGTTGATGGAAAGTGACCACCTGATCATTTGATTATAAAAAATTCATTTTAAATTTTGATTTAACATAATTTAAAATTAAATTAAATTGATTTTTTATTTTCTTTTAAAAAAGTCACTTCAGCTTTTTAATAAAACCCATCTCTCTCTCTCTTGCTCTCGATGGCTCAAGTCGATCGTTAGTGCCCAAATCTAACAATTGGTGGATTTTGTGGTGAAGTTGGAGTCGTGGCACTTGGCCCAGATCACTAAGCAAGTGCAGAAGTTGATTGGGGCCAATAATGAAAGGATCAAGACCGTGATTGACCCAAGCTTGGTGGTTGGGTTCACTATTAGGTGTGGGATGGGAACTTTGGGTCCAACTGATTGTTAGTGATTTGTTATTGGCGTTTTGGGGGGGGGGGGTTTGGTTTTTGGAGGGTGGGTTTTATGGGTCGTGGTGATTTGTCACGAGCAATGGGGGATTTTGTGCCACGCCACGAAATGGAGGGTTGTGACAATGACGATGGAGTCACTTGATCGATTCACTTTGGTGACCACCTTGATAACGAGTGGTTTGTCATCTTCCTCCTCTAGGCAGTGATGATCTTTAGTTTCTTTTTATTTTTCTTAATTTTATGAGCTATGAAGTTGGGGGGGTATTTGATTCGGCCAAGGTTGCCGGTGATAGGGCAATTTGAGTGGGTTGACAATGGTGGTAATGATGAGTTGTCGGTAATGATTTAGGGGTTGCAAACTACGAATTTTATTTATTTTTTTTTTTGTAGATTGTTAAATTTCTTGAATTTTTGTGGAAAATTATTTGTGTATAGATATTGAAGTTGTAGAGAAATTTCAAAAATTGTGGAAAATTGTTTAGACTTACAGAAAAATTGTAGAAATTGTTGGAATTTGTTGAGGAATTGGAGAAATTGTTACTGAGTATATTCCTTTAAGCCAAACACAATTCTCTCTCTCTCAAAATTTAAATTTAACAATTATTTTATTTAAATTTAAATTTAAAATGATTATATTAATTTTCATTAAAAATAATTTTTTATTATAAATGAATCACGTGCAATCTATCAGTTATAATTGACTAAAAGCAAATGAAAGTTAGTGATAGGGGTTAATTTGGGAAAAACCGAAACTCAATGTGCCAGTTTATAATTGACCCTAATCTCAAGAAATGTTTTTGTAATTCGGTTAATAAATTATTATGGCAAGTGTGCACTAATTAAAAATTCACTTTTTGCATGATATCATGGTTTTATTTTTTTTTATTTTTTTATATATATTTATTCTTTTGAAATTGGTTCACTTTAATTTTGGGGGCTGGAATTACGATGGTAGTGGAAATAAGTTGCAAATGCTTTTAAATATATAAAAATATATATATATATATATATATAGAAATTATGTCTTTTTTTTTTTTAAATTAGTGTCAATAATAAAATAATTCATGAGTAAACTTTATTGTTTCTCATTTTTTATTTTTTAAAATTTTTAACAATAAAACAAAGAATAACGTAATTAATACATAATAAAAATAGAGTAAATTACATTGACACCCATTTATTTTAGGGAAACGAGATTTGCTATACTCTATTTTAAGGAAATGACATTTTACTTTAAAATTTGTAAAATAATTAACATTCTATCCTTTTTTTTAATTAATTTTTTTTAACCAATGCCTAACTAATCAGAGTTAAAAAGAAAATTACATTTAAATTATTTTAAGTTTTAATGGGGAATATTCCTTTTAAAAATAGGGGGAAAAGGGGCTGAGTGTTAATATTTTGAAAATTTGGGAGCGAAGTGTCATTTTCCCAAAATAGGGTGTAATGAGTCTAGTTTTCCTAAAAGAAGGGGGTGTCAATGTAATTTACCCATAAAAGTAACATTAATCTAATCATAACAAGTTGTTGACAATTAAGAAAAAAAGTCATGATTTTTCTTTTGGATAATTTTGTTAGTAAAAACAATTGAGGATAAAGAATTTAAACCCCCAATCTCTCTATTAAAATATATATATATATATATATATATATATATATATATATATATATATATATATATATATATATATATATATATATATATATATATAGACAAGTCACTTAACAGATTAATTCCCGACGAGCTCTTCGTTAGTGAGAAGGTCAAAGACTTCTTAGAATGGAGTTTCGCTTCGGTCCTGGTTTAGAAATAAACCGTCTGGAAGATGACCTCCCACTAAGAGCCATCACGTATGGCGCTCCGAGAGCAGAGCCAATGAAAATGAACAAAAAAATATTATGAATATCCTTCAACCGTTATCTCCTCATCTTTCTATTTATAAACCACAGTTCACTTCAACCTTTCCAATTTCCCATAGAATCTTTAGGGCTTTCTTAGCCACTATAGTTTTGAAACAAAAGTAGTTATAGAATAGTCCAAGAATATATATATTTTTGAGAATAAACGATGATATTGAAACGAAACTGAACAGGAACATCAAAAGCTAAACACTGGCCAAGAAAGGAAGGAACATGCTCCAGCCATACTTGAGAACCAGTAACATTTCTAGCAAATTTAGCAAGGCGATGAGCAACTGTATTGCCCTCGCGAAACACATGAGAAACAGAAAAATCTCTAAACAAACTTAACTTAGATCGAGCAAGACTATAGATATGGCCAACTCTAGCTGCATCATACTCTGGGGACTGAAGAGCCCTTATAACTTGCAAGCAATCACCTTCAAAAAGCATACTAAAAGGACATACCTCAGCAGCAAATTCAATAGCACGCAGAGCAGCCAGCGCTTCACCATCGGTCGCATCCAAACCAACATCTAACAGCTCACACATTGCTCCCAGAAATTCACCCTGCTCGTTACGAATAACCACTCCCACCCCTACTTTCCCCAAATCAGCAAACACAGCCCCATCCATATTAACTTTGTACCATCCTTCCAAAGGAGCTGACCAAACTATTTTATTCCTGGCAATAGGAGGGACAAAACTCACAGACAGAGCATTAGCTTCAGTAAACTCCTGGATATACTTCATAGCATCCGGAAATACCTTCGCAGGGATTTTCACTACATCTCTAAACACAGCCGAGTTTCGAACATTCCACAAACTCCAAGACACCACAGTTACGATCTTCAACGCCATCTCACCCTTAAATTTCCATACATTTCAGAACGTGTCAACCATCTCATCACCCCAATCATTATAGAGTTCAATAGCCAAATCCTTTCCCTCCTACACCTTCCTCGCATAGATACATTGCCCAAAAATATGCTTGGTGGTTTCAGATGCAGCCCCACAAATGGGACATTCCATTGGAGAAGAGATATTGCGTTTCACCAAATTGTCCCTTGTTGGAAGGATATTACGACTAAGCCGCCAAACAAAACTTTGGATCTTTCGCGGTAGTTTCAAAGCCCACACTGCCTTCTAGAATAGCTGCAGCTCCTTTGAGTTCGATGATTCTGGGTTTCCTTGAATCTGAACCTTCAAGAATGCCGTATGATACGCACTCTTAACCGAAAAATTACCCGAAGGAGTGCCCCACCATATAAGGGCGTCCTTAGGCAAAGAAGGGAGAAAAGGATACTGCAGAATAGATGCCACATCTAACGGAGAGAAACACCTGCGAACCACCTCTTCCTTCCACACCCCCCTACCTGGATCAATCAAGTCAGCTACCATTGCCTCCTGCGGAAGACCTTCGAGTGGATAATGAATTACGCCATTTGTCTGATCAGGGACCCATCTATCTTTGCGAATAGAAATACATTCCCCGTTGCCAACATGCCACTTAGATCCTTGTTCCAGTACAGAACGAGCAGTTGCAATACTCCTCCATATATAAGAGCAGCCCGGTTTCACTTTTGCCTGCATAAATGAACAATTCGGAAAATATTTCGCTTTGAAAACTTTGGCTAACAAAGATTGAGACTCATGAATTAGCCGCTACCCTGGTTTAGCTAAGAGAGCTAAATTAAAAGCTTCCAAATCTCTAAACCCCATGCCTCCCCTTAACTTTGAAACACACATTTTCTTCCATGCCAACCAATTAACCTTCTTAACCCCCTTTGACTGACCCCACCAGAATTGGCGAATAATTCCTTGTAATTCTGCACAAACCCGCTTAGGCAAAAGGAAGCAATTCATCGTATAAGTTGGCATTGATTGGGCAACTGCCTTTATTAAAATCTCTCGCCCTGCCTGAGACAACAATTTTTCCTTCCACCCATTTACCCGCTTCCACACTTTTTCCTTAAGCGTCCAAGAATATATTAAATTTGTATTTTCTCTTCTCAAACAAGTGGTGTGTCTCATTAATTAAATTTATAACGAGATCCATTATCACATCAGAGAGAATATGTATTTTCTAACCCAAAAAATAAATGTTAGTGCACGTGACATTGGTAAAACAAGAACCAATAGTGTTAAAGAAAGGTTGCCATTGGTGGTTTCACTTGAGTGATAGTGGCAAAGTAGTAAATTAAATAGAAAAGTATGGGCAATTAAAAGCAATGAGCTTATTAAGAGCATGATGATTTATTTCCCAAATCACCAAAACCCCACTTCAATCCATGCTTTACCTTTCTTCTCTTCTTTATTTTCCCGGCCATCAAAAACCGCTTCATGTTCCGTGATCGCTTTCCCAATTCACCTCCCTTCTCACTTACTTAGATCTACTTTAAACTTCAAACTTTAAACCTCACCCTCTCTTCGATTCCTCCGATGACGTCAGGGAGTAGGCTTCCGACGTGGAAGGAGAGAGAGAATAACAAGAGGAGAGAGAGAAGGCGGAGAGCTATAGCGGCCAAGATCTTCGCCGGGTTAAGATCGTACGGTAACTTCAAGCTCCCAAAACACTGCGACAACAACGAGGTCCTCAAGGCTCTCTGCAACGAAGCTGGTTGGATTGTCGAACCCGACGGCACTACTTACCGTAAGGTACAACTTCCACTTCCTTAATTTGTGCTTTGTTCTTCATGTTAGATCATAAACTAGCTCCCAACCAATGGACTTGTTTTGTTTTTGTTTGTTTCAACGTGTGCACTGTCTGTGGTGGCGCTAGTAGGAGTCCCGGGTCAACATAGATTGGCTGGCATAACATTATCTATTTAGTTTTTTGATAAGCGGTCTGGCATAACATTATAGTATGAGTATGACACACTTTTTTTAGTTAAAATAAATATTTCTGGGTTCCTGCTAACGTTAGCACTGGTCATTTAAAAGTGTAGACACGAAGGTTCAGCCAGCATCTGCTCGCTTGCCTTCTCGTTCTCGACAAAAGATTTCTCTGAAAACCTTTAATTTTTTGGTAGAATTATCACCCGTGACATTTATTTGATTTGACGTCTGTTAGCACTGGTGATTTAAAGTACAGAACCCATTGAAAAACTTCAATTCAATTTTTAGTTAGATTTGTAACACTGGTTTCCATGGTTTTTTCTCTTTTACGATTTGTTGGATTTTTTTTTTTTAATTGGAAAATTGGAGAAAAATGGGAAGAATCTATGGGAATTGGAAAATTGGAGGCGCACGTTAGCATGGCATAAAGGAATCTACTAACATGCGGTGGTGTCAATGGGCGCACGTTTAGCAGTACTTGGCAGGAGGACTGTCCTGCTGCGAGGCAAGGACAGGACAGTAGTATGTATGTTTTGTGGTAAACTGGTAATAAACTTACTTTGACGCGTGAAGTGCCAAAGATTCTGTTTCTGCGTTCTTCTTTCCTTCCTTTCTTTCCCTTCCCTTGCATAGATCTCGAGGAGAAGAACATGCCCCCCCTCCCTTCTGATTTTCTGATAACTTTTTCACTTTCCGTCTGGGAATCCGAGATCCGAGAAGGTATGTGTAGTTGTGGTATTTTCTTTTCTTGGAATTTTCTTTTCTCTTTCCTATCCTATATTTTTATTTATTACTAATATATATCGCAAAGAGTAGTAAGTACCTTTTTTTTTTTTTCAGTATTCTATTTCGGACAATGCCTTCCCTTTCTTTCCCTATGGTTCCCCGTGATGTTTTCTACTTTTGTTTTGCCACTTATTTTATTTATGGCTTTTAGCTCATTTATTTTTGGTACTACTCTTTTAACGTATTATCCTCCTTTAATGAAGCTCCATCTCTATTAATTTCTACCGGGTTACCCAAGTTATTTATTACGTTCCTACAATGAATTTCTTTTATAGTTTTAATGGGTCTTAGTCCTTATTTAGTTTCATTTTAAAAATTAAAAAAAAGAATGTACAAGTTTTAAAAGTATCAACTAAGAGTTGGTTTGTCTCAGCATAATTTCATCTAAAAATAGAATGTATAACTTGTAAAAGCATTAATTTTTCGTGCATTGAGCATAACAACTAAAACAGCTTGTAAGCCCTTTTTTTATTATTATTATTATTATTATTATTATTTTTTTATATAAAGATTTAAGGACTGTTTCTCATGGAAGGATGAAGGTTGTATTTATGAGGGGATTTTGGGGAATATTTAGTAACAAAGGAGATTGTAACTTTTGAATTTACGTCACTTGCGAAGTGGCATAAGTTATATCTTACATGATCTGTTAATTTTATGGTTGCCCACGGCGCCAAAAGAGGACTATAGCTTGCATATGCTCTATCCCTGCAAATGAGATATTATGTCTAGTAACAATATGATCTGTTACAGTAGCCACTTAAATATTAAACACTTGATGATAATATGGGCTTATTTTGGAACTCTTATATATGTAGGATCACTAGGAGCTAGATATCAAATAGAAGAGTTTTTGCTTGGAAGTAATGAGTCTATTCTGGTGCAATTTGTAGAGCACACCTCAATGCTTATCTTAATTGCAAATTTGGAACTGCCTTGACACTTTTGCGTGACTACGGAGTTCTATCATTTAAGTATATAATAATGCCATCTAGGGACTTGGACTTACTTTTGCATGTCTAAATTCTTTCTAAAATTTTATATTTATATAAATCTGAAATTTAAAATTTAAACTCTTGAGATTAGTTATGCATTTTTCTATTCATCAATAACCATTGTAGTGATCAAAGACCACTAAAGGAGTAAATGAGATGAGAAGCTGAAAAGTGCGTCTTCACAATAATTAGGAAACAAATATTAAGATGAGTTGGTTGTCTCAAGATGACGAGATTGTAGTCATATGCAATGAAGATGCAAAAGAAAGAGAGGTCAAAAGCTCTAGAAGACATGGATAGAATTAGTATGGATAGTTTTAAATTAAACATGATGTGCTGAGTACATTGGAGATTGACACTACAAATGGTGGAATAGGGACTTTGTTGATGATCCTAAGACCATAGGACATACAACAGAAGTCCTAGTGCTCAAGATAGCATCTTGAATGATGATGAGGAATTTATTAATCATAGTAGTAAAACAATTGGTATAAATGTGAGGCTGAAATGGATCTGCATGGTTCTTTTGCCATTGTGTGTAATCAATCCAATTGCTTATAATATAATTTTTTTGTCATGGCTTCATGTGAAATGCCAATCAGTAATTTGTATGCTCTATTGCAACTAATCCTTCTGGAATATATTTAGGGATGCAAGCCTGTTGAACGTATGGACATGGTCGGTGTTTCTGCAGTTGCAAGCCCATGCTCATCTTACCAACCAAGTCCCTGTGCTTCATATAACCCAAGCCCAGGCTCTTCTTCCTTCCCGAGCCCAACCTCTTCCTCCTATGCTGCCAATCCGAATGCTGAATGCAATTCCCTAATCCCATGGCTCAAAAATCTCTCATCCGCATCATCTTCAGCCTCCTCTTCCAAGTTCCCTCATCTCTACATCCATAGTGGTTCAATTAGTGCACCTGTCACCCCTCCATTGAGTTCCCCAACTGCTCGCACACCCCGATTCAAATCTGATTGGGATGACCAGTCTGCTCGTCCAGGTTGGGGTGGGCAGCACTACTCCTTCCTCCCATCTTCCACTCCACCAAGCCCTGGACGCCAAATTGTTCCTGACCCAGAATGGTTTGCTGGAATTCAAATCCCCCAGGGTCGACCAACTTCTCCAACATTTAGTCTTGTTGCTTCAAACCCATTTGGATTCAAAGAAGAGGCTTTAACTAATGGTGGATCTCGCATGTGGACTCCTGGACAAAGTGGAACATGCTCTCCGGCCATTGCTGCAGGCTCTGATCACACTGCTGACATTCCTATGTCCGAAGCAATTTCAGACGAATTTGCATTTGGAAGCAACACAACAGGGCTAGTGAAGCCATGGGAAGGAGAGAGGATTCACGAAGAGTGTGGATCAGATGATCTAGAGCTCACTCTCGGTAGCTCAAGGACCAGGTGTGTTGGCATGAACATTTGATAAGATATATTAATTGAATCATTTCTGTACTTACTTGAACCATGTTATATTACAGGTAAATGATCACACAAGAAAAAGATTCAGTGGGTGTTTCGTATGAACCTTGAGCTCTTTTTTTTTTTTTTTTTTTTTTTTTTTTTTTTTTTTTTTTTTTTTTTTTTCAAAAAAAAAAAAGAAGATGTAACAAAAGGAGATCAAGATGAACAGAATCAGTAGGTCTTTTTCATTCTTATTGTTTTGTTTTTGTAATTTTTCAATTTTTATTTAATTTGTTGGTAAGTTATATATAGTTAGTCTACAAGATGTGGGGTGGTTTTACAACCCTATCATGTGTATTTTTCTCTGGCAAGTACAACCCTTTTATGTTGTCATTCTCTATTTAAACTGATGTTATTGAAAGGAATGATATACATGTATGGATGAGCTGCCATATATTTATGTAAATCATATATCATACAATCGGGTTTGAGATACTTACTTGTTGCGGAAGACCCAGATCGATTTAGTTGGCTTGTTACATTGTTTTTCTTCTTGAATTACGAATCTCTCTTTGCTCTCGTGTTTATCCTTGTTTTCGTGGGTTGAGTTTGGCTACTAGAGTTATCCTTTCTTTCACGAACTAAATTCTAAGAGATTTCTTTGAAAGTCTCACACTTAGTGAGTTAGAGAGCTTTCTCTCTGTATAAAGTATAAACTGTTGTCTTCTCTTTTTGGTTTTCTCTACGTATAATAATTATATTCACAGAGAATATAATATATTAGGTAGAAGCACATCCCTTTTATTTTAAAGATTTGATAACCCACTATCCCATGACCAAATGGGAATCGCAACCCATAATGGACGGATTATGGGTTTAGATCCATCCCCACCCATTAAATTATAACAGCTTCAACTCGCCCACACATGGTGAGGCTTCCACCCACGTAAGGTGAAGCAATCTCTCAATCTTCACAATAATCTTCTCATACTAGAAAATAGTTCGTGCGACCTCACGAGAAGAACGTACAACCTCAAGAGTAACAATTATCAAATCATCTCCTGACCAATAAAAGTGCATCATTCGAGAGCATCTCGATTATACCCTAGATGGTTTGACTATACCAGATTAAGCACTATTCATCCCTCATGGTAAGCAGTCTACCCCAAATATGTGATGTACTCATGTCTTATATTGCAAAACACATTATAATATAGACGCTGGTCAGCAATGAGTTACATAACATGGTATATTATCAAACAGTTTTCCCTAAGTCCTCATGTCAATTAAATTAGGCTTAACCACTTTCCCAAACATGCCCCGTTAGACCGAACCACTCATGGTTCTCGGTTTGCATGCTAAAGTAGTGATATTAAGCTTCATCTTCTTGACATAGCCTTAGGTCGACAAAGGGTAAAAGTAAAATCATTGATTCTTGTGACTCACACAGTGATGAAGCAGGGATCATTCATCACTCTCACTGTCGGTCAGCATAAAGTACATACAGTATGAATTGCATGCTATAGTGTTGTCTCATAAAAATGAGCATGTCACTATGAATGGGTAGAAACGCCATACAAATCTGAGTCTAGTCGCTATGCAAGTGCCTAACCTGAGTTTTCAGCCTAGTCACTCTCAAAACGCCTGTCTGAAAAACTCACATTCGGCTATAATTCAGGCTACATAGATTCTTGGTATCACTCTATGTTTGACCTATCATGAGGTTTGATCTTAGCTCTGTCTAAGGCGACATGTCACTAATAAGTATATATATCTTGCTCATCTTCTAGGCGCCAAAGATATAAATGTCTTAATTCGCTATCTTAGTGCTAAATGACATAAATCTCATATCTTGCCCGCTATCTAAGTGCCAAGGTGAATCACCCGTGTGAGAGGGTCGATTCTTGCCTGTTAACATATTTCAAAGATGTGCTATCAACATTATTTCACATAAGAATAAAGCTCATAAAATGAATACTCATATCATAAAACAATAGCAATAATGTCGATACAAAAACAAAGTATCTAAGCATATCATATCCTACGGAGTCCCATACTCTTAGCATGAGAGAAGAACAAATCTCTAGCAATAGGCTTGGTCAAAGGATCAGCTACCATGCTACTAGTAGATATATGCTGTAAGATCACTTCCCCTTGTGAAACCATATCTCGAATGTAATGGTACCGAAACTCAATGTGTTTGGCCTTCCCATGGTACTTAGGGTCTTTTGCATATGCTAGGACTGATCTACTATCAGAATATAATAATACAACATTCTCTGCATGAGCTGTAACACCTAAACGTTGCAAAAATCTCCTTAGCCAAACAGCTTCCTGGACAGCTGCTGAACAAGCCATATATTTTGACTTCATGGTAAAGAGTGCAATGCATGACTGTTTCTTATTACACCAAGAAACAACTCCACCTTCCTAATATGAATGCATAACCTGAGGTGGACTTGCGCTCATCCTTGTCACTGGCCCAATTAGCATCGTTGTAACATATCAATCTCAGGTCCCCGCCATGATAACATAAAGCATGATCAATGGTTCCACGAAGGTACCGTAGAATCCTCTTGATCGCTCTCCAATGAGCAAGTCCAGGATTGCTTTGATAGCGACTAACCATGCCAACTGCAAAACATATGTCTGAACGTGTACACAATATCGCATACATTAAACTCCCAATTGCAGATGCATATGGCACTTTGGACATTTGATTCTTTTTCTCATCATTCTTAGGACACTGGTCTAGGCAGAGAGTGCATCCTTTTTCCATTGGAGTGTCAATAGGTTTGGAGTTATGTATATGAAAACATTCAAGAATCTTCTTGATGTAATTCCCTTGGGATAAACTAAGAAGTTTCTTTGAACAGTCTTTAGTAATCTTAACTCCTAGCACAAAATTTGCTTTACCCATGTCCATCTCAAAGGTAGAGGACAACCATTTCTTAGTGGTGACAATGGAATCCCTGTCATTTCTAGCTAACAAGATGTCATCAAACATATAATGACAAGATTAGAATGCTTTTCTTGGATCAATTAAGATACACACAATGCTCTTCAATCATCTCAAAACCAAAAGAGGTAATGGAATCATGAAATCTCAAATACCATTGCCTAGATGATTGTTTGAGACCATAACGTTTGAGACGGCACACTTTGTGCTCATGTCCCTGGACTTCAAAACCCGTTGGTTGAGCCATATAGATCTCTTCATCTAGTTCTCCATTGAGAAATGCAGTCTTAACATCCATTTAGAAAAGATCTAAATCCTGTTTTGCTATAATGGACAGGATCAGACGTATAGAGGCAAATCTCACCATTGGGGAGAATGTATCCTCATAGTCAATAGCCTCTCGTTGGGTATAGTCTTTCGCCATGAAGCGCGCCTTGTACCTGTCAATTGAACCATTTGCCTTGCGTTTGACCTTTAGAACCCATTTGTTTCTAATGGTATTGCGCCTAGGTGGAAGATCAACTAACTCCCAGACATTATTCTTGTCCATGGAATTCATTTCTTCCTGCATAGCAATCTTCCACTCATCCCTATTTGGTGAATGAAGCGCTTCACTAAAAGAAGCAGGCTCATCCACATCTTTAGCATCGCTTAGGAGAACATTCCCCTCAATCTCAAAATGATGACGGGAAATGTGGCCTCTGTTGCTAACTCGGTGAGCTTGAAAATCTTGATCTAGTGTAACACTCCCACTATCTTCAGCGATTACAGGACGAGGAACTAATCCCCCACCCTCGCTTGAAGATGGTAAGGTGCCTTCATCTTCCTCTAACTCATAGAGGTCAAGGTCTCTGTTAGCATCGCCAATGCTAGGGAAATCAGTCTCGATGAAATTGATATCGTGCGATTCTATTTCAGTCATTCCTCCATTGGGATGTTCACCATACATGACATATCCTTTCGAGCTATCAGAATATCTTATGAAGATATGCTTCCTAGCTCTAAGGCCCAATTTTCCATACTTATGGGTGGTGCTCTATACAAAACCAGCAGATCCTTACGGGCATAAATGCTTCAAATTGGAGTTTTTCGCCTTTCCAAAGTTCGTATGGGGTGAAGGAAATTGACTAAGAAGGCACATGGTTAAATATGTAGGTAGCAGTTAAAAGTGCATCCCCCCAAAAAGATATTTGGAGGTTAGCTTGCACCATCATAGATCTAACTATGCCTAACACTGTTCTATTCATTCTCTTAGCTACACCATTTTGTTGCGGTGTGTTTGAAATAGTAAGTTGTCTGCGTATCCCCTTTTCCTCACATAGATCCTTAAATTGATCAGACAAGTATTCGCGCCCACGGTCAGTTCGAAGAGCTTTTAGGCTCTTTTCATGTTGATTCTCAACCTATGCTATAAAGCGTTTGAAACAATCCAAAAGCTTCATAGCGGTGAGCGATCAACTAAACGTAACCATATTGCATGTAGTCGTCAATAAATGTGAGAAAATATGAGGTGCCGATGATGTGCCTTTACATTCATAGGTCCACAAATCTCTGAGTGGATTAACTTAAGCGGTTGAGTAGCTCTCACAGCCTTACCAAAAGGCTTTCTACATGCTTTGCCTGCCAAACAAGGCTCACATATAGGTAGGTCAACCTTAGCAAGTGGGCCTAAAAGACATTCTCTAACTAACCTAGCCATCCTATCTTTCCTTATGTGCCCCAGTCGGGCATGCCATGTAGATGAAATGATAGTCATATTACAATCAATTACAAAAGTAGATGAGGTAGAAGATTCAAATAAGTCAATTTTAAATAAACTTTCACAAATTGACCCATGTCCAAAAATGACATCATCCAACAAAATATCCTGACCATTCCAACTTAAATGAAAATCATATCCTAACTGCAACAATGTAAAAACTGATAAAAGATTATAAAGGATTCCAGACACATAAAGGACGTCATGGAGAAGTAGTGTGCGCCTTGTGCGCAAGTGAAGTTGGTAAGAACCCACTCCTTAATGCTTCTTCATGACTTGCATTTCCCATGTACACAACATGAGTCCCAACTGGAATTTTTCTATAATCTACGAACCCTGCTTGATCTCGAGCTACATGTCTTGTTGCTCCTGTATCTATAATCCAATTAGAAATAGATTTAGCAACAAATACATGTGAGCATACAAAAATGCTACTTGAATAGCATACATAAATGCTACTAAGATCAAGTGAAAGGGATACCTTTTTTGGCTCAGTGCAATCACGAGGGAAGTGTGCTAGTTTGTTGCAATTGTAGCACTTCACTTTGGATATATTTTTCTTTGCACTGCATTTGCACCGCTTGTGCTGATTTGCACCTTTGTTGACTTTGGGAGTACTAGTGCTAGGCCCACCCTGCCTTACTGCCTTGTCCTTGCCTTTGCGCTTAAACCCATTTGGTTTGCACTACCCACCATGGGCGATAAGGGATCCAAATTTGGTTGCCTCTTGGCGCTCCGTTTCCAATTCCACTTGACGAGATATATCAACAAAGTTTTTGATATTCTCGTTATGGGTCATGATTTGTTTCATGCTAACCTATGAATCAGGTAGGGATCGTATTACAGCTCGCACTTGTTGCTCATCAGTAAGGACATTTCTAGTAGCCTTTAAGTCACGAAACATCCCTTGACATCATTCTAAGATGTTTAGTCATCGTATGCTTTGGATCCTTACGGTAAAACTCAAACTTGAGGACTAGGCTCCTTAGCCTAGTGGTAGATGTACCATCGAAGTCAAACTTGAGTTGGTCCCACATGTCCTTGGCATTTTGGAAAGTCTCATAATCTCCAATCAGATCATTGTGCATGCTGCTTAGCATAGTAAAGCGCGTGCTACGATCTTTTTTAAACCAAGACTGGTAGGCTTCCAAATCACGTTTGTATTGGGCTGCATTCCCATCTTCAGGTTTGGTCATTTTACTGGACAAGGTTTCCAAGAGTTCTTGCTTATTGAGAAGATATTGAATCTTCTTATGCTAGATGTCATAATTGTTGCCAGTTAATTTATTGCCTCTAGTTAGATCAGCTACTACATTTTTGGCTGCCATAATTTCTACATTCAATTCACAAAAGGGTCGACTTATTAGTTATTTTGCACATCTTTCTCTTATTTAATCGAAAATCCAATTAATAAATATTAGGCCAAATTGCAAAATCACCCCCTAGGGTTTGGCTCAGTTGCAAACAGACTCCCTAGGATTTTTATTTTGCAATATAACCACCTGAGGTTTTTAAATTGGTGAAATTGACCGCTCTAAGTATATTTTTTGTCAATTTTGCTAACAAAATTTGTCATATACATTATATGTGACCACTTTATAATAAAAAATTCATTATTATAAACTCAAGTGCAATGCATATGACAAATTTTATTAGCAAAATTGACAAAAAAATATACTTAGAGGGGTCAATTTCACCAATTTAAAAACCTCAGGTGGTTATATTGCAAAATCAAAACCCCAGGAGGTCTGTTTGCAACTGAGCCAAACCCCAGGGGATGATTATGCATTTTAGCCCAAATATTATCTTTTTACACATTTGAGATCGAAACTCTGCTAGGCTCAGAATCATCTCCCAAATTATGTGGAATGAGAATATATTTATTAATCAATTTTTGAGTAAATTAATATATTAGGGGTATAAGGACCTCGCCTAATATTTTCCATTTTATATTAACAAATAATATAATCATGCATAACGTTATATTTTTTTTTTATAGGTAATAAAACGTTTTATTGCATCAAAAAAGAAGAAATGCCCTAGTACACAGGGAGTGTGCTAATGGACATATCTAGAATGAGTTACAAAGCACAATAATCCAAAAAATAAAAAATAGATGAAAAAGATGTCAAGCCTGAAGCATTTGACCATTCCATCAAGGTATACATAATCAGCCATTTAAGGTCCAGCAAGTTTCTTTCCTTGTCCTCAAGAGTCTTGGAATTTCTCTCCCACCAAACATGCATAACGTTATATATTAACAGATAATATAATCATGCATCATTGGTTTGCGCCATACAACATTCATTGCGCAAGTGTGGATTCCTAAATTGACAATTTAGCTTATGTTAAGAATATTCCACGTATAATGTTGGCGTGAAACACATCCCCTTACAAGTTTTTCCTTTAAAAGAATACAATCTTATAATTTAAATTGCATTCCAAAAATTAATCCCTACTACAAAGGATTTAATTTACATTAATTTAAATGGGAAAAAGGGGATGTCACATTTCACATTATACCTCATGGAATATTCTTAAGCCATACACGCATACAAGAACATAAGCTTAAATAAATTGTCAATTTTGCCCATCCATGAATCTTAGAACTAATATGCTTGCATATCAACAAAAATATTGGTCTTTTAATGGATGAGAAGGTCCAAAAATTCTTTAGGGCGGCAAGCAAAAAACAATATATATCATGCTTTCAATCTATACAAAAAGATTGTAATTGCTACACTAAATTTTAATCAATTTTTCATAATTTTTTAATCACAATAATATTATAGAAAATTCTAAACTATAATTTAAATCCGGAAAAATATATACTTTGATATCATAAGCTTATGATATGTAAATAGGCTGTGGGACCCATTAGTTAGCAACAATTTCATTGTAATTCTTCATGTAGGCCGTAGACCACTATTGACAGGTTGTAAATCTTTTTAAGTGTAACTAAAAAAACTTAAGGTTATTTCAACCTTATAAAAATTTAAGATAATTTTGATAAGTGTAAATCTTATCAAAATTAGAATCCTATCCAATAACTATTTGCTTAATAGTGTCTCATTTTCTATAGTATCCTCTACTATATCATAATTCATATGCAATCATGTTTCTGATCAGCAATTACTGTTTATCTAACATATTTGAAGATGTACATGATTCACGTTAAGATATATAAAAGATTAATAAAGTGCCAAGAATCATTATCATTGCAGCAAAAAAAAATATGAGTCCTAACATATTTCTAACTGTACATGTACTTTACAAACTGTGTATACTGGAACTTCTATAGTATCCATATTTATACGACATTTTATCACATTGTTCCTTTAACACATAGGAACATAACCATATAAAAAGTTTTTAATAAAAACTTTACAATTTTTTGACAATGGTTTTAATCCAATAAAACATAGCATTAAAAAAAAATAATGAATCAAGCCAAACTATAGTTCTGATACCAATGTAAATCATATATCATACAACTGGGTTTGAGATACTTACTCGTTGCGGAAGACCCGGATGGATTTTGGTTGGCTTGTTATATTGCTTTTCTTCTTGAATTACGAATCCCTCTTTGCTCTCGTGTTCATCCTTGTTCTCGTGGGTTGAGGTTGGCCACTTGAGTTGCCTTTTCTTTCACGAGCTAAATTTTAAGAGATTTCTTTGAGAGTCTCACACTTAGTGAGTTAGAGAGCTTTCTCTCTATATAAAGTATAAACTGTTGTCTTCTCTATATATAATAATTATATTCACAGAGAATATAATATATTAGGTAGAAGCACATCCCTTCTTTTTAGGGATTTGATAACCCACTATCCCATGATTTGATTCATTCAAATCATGGATAGTTATCCTTATCACATGACCAAATGGGAACAGCAACACATAGTGGGCGGATCATGGACTCGGGTTCATCCTGACCCATTAAATTATAACAGGTTTATAGTTGTAAGTAATGCTCAAGGACCATAGACTTCATTTACTAAATGGCCAAACCTTTTGTGAAAAATTGGATAGGAAAGACTTTTAACTTGTCCTTTTGTATAGTTTTTGACATTATAATGTGCCCCGCATGTTATCCAGTCCACTTCCTTAAAGGCTATTATTTCAACCCATCTTTATTTGTTACTTTTATGAGTGGGGGATAGTTGGGTGCTACTACTACCATGCCAATAAATTTGGTTAAAGGAGCATTTTTTGGACAGAAAATGGATGTGGGCCAAGTCACCACCACTCCGTTCCTGCTGGAATTCTAGGAATAGGAATTGCCACAGGTTCTCTTTGAGTGCTTGTTTTACTTTCTTTTGACTAAAGCCCCGAGAGTGGCTTATCATGTTGATATATAAGATATTAAGATGTGTGCAAATCACCAAAATGGACCCACTTACCGTTCCCAGTTTGTGGTTTCAACCAATGATTCCAATCCTGACTGGTCAATCCAACTGGGTTTAGATTTGTTTTCAAAGTTTGTTCAACCATCATTTCCAAGTCTTTGTAGTAATTATAATTTTGATTGGCATTGCTAATTTTGTCGTTATAAAGCCATAAAGTTGAAAAAGTGGTTATGAACCGACGTGATGTAACCCTCTTTCATATTTTTGTCCCATAAATTTGTTTCGGATTTTTCTTAATTTCTTGTTTTGTCCAAACCATACTTGTGTTTCTGATTTTGAATTTTATCCCATCGACACCCTCGTAAATGGTACCAAGTGCCATTGATCTAGAAAGTTTTCCCTTGTTTTAGCTCAGGATGTTTCTCGGATCCACATTTTATGTCATGTTGTAGCCTGGATTTTATCTGTGTTTTGGAACGATCATAATTTACAAACTTTTAACTGCTATTTTTTACTCCTAAGGTTTGGATTAAAAATTAAACTCAAGATTATGTTCAAATAATTAGATTTGGCATTTTGTGACATTTCTTTTTCAATTGTAATATTTTCATTTATATAGTTTATAAAGTTTGGATTAAAATGAAATTTTAAATCCTTTATATCAGGTGAAGTTATTGAGGATTGAACATTGAACCATCACAAAGATTGACATGCCACTTATCTAGAAAATCTTAACGATTTCATTTTAATTCAAATCTTAAGGAATCAAATGAATTTATTGAAATTTTATAGGCTAAATCTTGATAGAACGAAATCAAAGGAGATAAATTATAATTTACTCTTGGGTAAATTACACTGACACCCCTTTCTTTTGAGGAAACTAGACTCGTTACACCCTAGTTTAGGGAAATGACACTCCGTTCCAAAATTTGCAAAAATAATTAACACTCCGCCCCCTTTTTATTTTATTTTTATTTTTTTAACCAATGCTTAACTAAACAAAGTTAAAAAGAAAAATTATATTTCAATTATTTTAAGTTTAAAGTGGAGAATATTCCTTTAAAAATTGGGGAAAAGAGGACTAAGTGTTAATTATTTTGCAAATTTGGGAGCGAAGTATCATTTCCCCAAACTAGGGTGTAGCGAGTCTAGTTTCTCTAAAAAAAGAGGGTGTTAGTGTAATTTACCCTTTACTCTTATATATTGTTCAAAATTATTTGCTCGTAACATGTCCTCATTAGGGCCCATATTGTGTCTGAACCTACCCGAGATTATTGCTGCTATCATTTGTAACAATGTAAGGAAAGTACTAGCTATATTTGCAATTATACTCCAAAGAGACTAATCAAGTTGCAATTTAAACTCCTTGTAGTTATTTATAAAGTCTGGATCCACCCAGTATATGTCCGATACGGGACTCAGCGCAGACATACACAGCACACACTTAATAGAATTTGGGGCATCACATTACCGTTACTTTTTCTCTAACTCTTTCACTTTCTTTTTAGGCTCTTCTTCTCCACATTTATTTTGCACCTTACTATTACTCTTTCTTGAACCCCTTTTTTTCACTCTTCTTCTATTTTCTTTTTTATAAGCTTGCTAGTACTCCCTGTGCACCTCTATCTTTTTTTTTTTTACTCTCTTTTCGATTTTCATCTTTCTTTTGGTGGAAAAAAAATTACAGCTTTGCTTTTGGTTGACGGTTTTTTATGTTTTCGAAACTCTACTTTTGTTGATGTGTTTTGGTATCGTGTTTCTTATTTTTCTATCACAAGTTGTCTCTCTCACTCTTATTACTTGGTTTAATTATAGTTTGGGTTAATATTTAGTTGTTTGGAAGTGGGGATTTGAGTTTATATCAAAACACAATCTTTTTGGCTATTTATTGAATGTAATTGTTTGAGTAATTGATTATTACAAAGTCTTTCTCTTAACCTTAAGTCCAGCCAAGTAGAACTCCCCTCTCTAGAGAGCCTTTCGACTTCCTATATCGCCTTCATCGCATTTTTTACGAACACCTGCTCCCGCCATCTTTTCACCACTCTGCCTTCACTATTCCTTAGTCTAAACACCCAATCTCTACCTGTGAGGGAAAATATTTAATGTTTAAATTTAAGGATGAGCGGACCCGCCATTGTGAGAGCGGCACGGACATGAAGGCAGCTATGCGGACTCGTTGAATGATAACGTGCCGTGCAACGCCACGAGATACTCTGAATCCCCGCATTCAATGCCAGACATATGGGTGGTTGGGGACATTTAATGATAAACTGCGAAGCGACCCGCCAAGTAATATCCCACGTGGGGGACAAGCACACAAAGTCATAAATGTTTCGGGGCAACCCACGCACGTGGGGGTGGACAGACATCCCAGTGTCCCATCCCAAGTCAGTTTTACTGTTCAAGAGCTAATCAATCACATCAGCATGTGACCTGTAACTGGAAGGCCTATAAATAAGGGCTCATATGCGGGAATAAGGTATGCTTCCTTTGCTAAAACACACACAAAAACTGTGAGCTTAGACTACATTGATATTTGATTCTTAACCCCAGACTGACTTTACCATCGGAGGGTAATCAGTCCCCAACACCGGGGACTAGATTCTTCTCACCTGATTTGCTTTATGCAGGCTTATTCTACCAATCAGAAGGCTGATCTTCAAAACCAGTCCTGAAGAGGTCTCCCTCAACTCACTCAGTTTATATACCAAAAATATTTCCCGTTACACTACCCTACGTTGACATCACTCCTTTTCATTCCCTGTACATCTTCCTTATTTCCCCCTGTTGCCCAGCTTGTACTTAGCTTACACACCACGCTCTCGTGGGAAACTCAAACTTCACCTTTCCACCTTCTTTCTCTTTTCCTCTCAAACTTCTCTCCCTTCTACCTTTTCCTCCCAGCTTTTCAAACATCAGATCTTACTTCCTAAACTCTCTTTACCCCCCTTTTCACACTATTCCTAGGATTTCATCTCCAAATCCTCACGTGCACCTACCACCCACACCATTACTCCTTTTGGCCTTTTATGAGCTACTCCACCACACCAACATTGATACTATCTACCTTCCTTTTCTGATACCTTGGCTTTCCTTTTTACCTTAATTTAACTAACTCTGCATGCAACAAACCTGTCCCTACCATGAACAATAATATACAGGAACACGAGTTTGGTTGGATAGACAATAGTGACTTAGATCAAAGCACAGAGGAATACAATGGCGACCTCGACATGGATGCCTCATCTAACGATGAGTTGGACTTGCATGCACCGCTGGCCCGTTACAGCCTAGTTTTAAGGGCCAATCCTGAAGATTTAACTATCTAGAGGGAATATTGGAATAAATGTGCCATCGCTTACTTGTTGGACTATCAGAAGTTCTCTGTATGCCATATACAACAAATCATTGACTCTGCATGGCGAATCTGAGGGAATGTCACGGTGGTGGGAAGAGAATCATATTATTTCATTCTACATTTTGATGTGCTAGATGATCTGATCTACATCTGTGAAGAGGGCCCTTGGGCAGTGGAAGGAGCCCTACTTATCCTAGAGAGGTGGAAAGCCAATTTGGTTCTTAATGGGCTTCAATTAAACTTTGTCTCTTTGTGGGTTCAACTCCATGGTCTTCCACTGGAATACCAGTACCCTGACCTGACAATCCAAATGGGCCATATGCTAGGAATTTATGAAAGAATTGACTGGGATGCGAACATCCCTCGCAACATACAGTTCATGCGCATCAGAGTGAGGATGAACCCTTGGCTTCCCCTCATAGCAAGTTTCATGCTTCGACTAGATGATGCAAACCGTGTTTGGATACAGTCTCGATATGAGAGAATCCACAAAGTTTGCACCAAATGTGGCCTGATGGGCCACACTAGAACATAATGCACCTACCTCATGGTAGATGTAGAACAGCTCCTTCATAGACAGAGGCAACGACTCCAAAACGAGTTCCATGTTTAATATGGTTTCGATCCAATGGAACCACACTTTGTAAACGAAATCAGAGCCTTCTATAACAGACCTCAAAGAAGGAATACCCAGATAAGGTTTGGACCACTCTCAAGGGACACAGGCTACCAACATCGACAACACCAACAAGGAGGACCCCCACCACCACAACCTAATATGCTGAGTTTTATGGAGGCGGTCAAAAATGACATGCATGGTGTAACCCAAGAACCTACTCTCCCATCCCATGCAGTCCACAGTCATCTTGAAGAAACACCACCAACACAAACAAACACCCCTGACAATCAAAACCAGACCACCATCCCACCCGTCCAGGAAAACACCCAAACCTTCATAGCCCAGACTCTATGGCAACCATCAGATAACTCCAATCTCCAATGGGTTTGGATAGATGAAGAAGGGCCATTCCTCACCAATGCTTTCTCTCGACCAGACTCATGTTAGAGACAACCTTAATGCATTTAAATTTCGAAGTCACTTTCGAAACTAATGGTCTTGCAGACGAGCCAGCCTTACATTCAACCACTCTAGTAGCACAATTGGAGGTCCATGTCAATACTGAGATTCCACCAGATGAATCACTGGAACAAAGGATGCATAATGCTGGATTTCACTTTGCAACAAAAGGTTCTAGTCGAACCACACAGGCACCTTTTGAGGAGGAGGCATTGGAGCTCCATCTCGCCTAATTTCACCTTGAAACTGCCGAGACAATTCATGAAGCCCTTCAAATGACCTGGCTCAACCAAACCCACACCAAACTTCAAGACCAGACCATCTTATTTAATCCTCAACCCAGCAACCCTAATCCAGAAGTACACTTAGGCCAGCTTAATAGCCTTGGCCCGCCCTTTCAAAACTTCCTCACCATCGCCTTCCTTCCCATGCATGTTACAAATAACCAAAGGCCCATAGTGAGTGTCCAAAGCCCAAAGGCTCCTGTAAACCCAACTAGCCCAAACACACCCTTCACGAATACCTCACTTTCCCACTGTAACTAGAACGCCCTTAATCTCTTGCCTATGCTCCAGAAAATCCTCCCCTCTCAAATGACCCCAAAACCAGGAAAAGAATTAGAAAGGAAATCGGGTGCTTGGGGAGAAATCTAAGACAAAGACTCTTTTGTGGACATTTCAGAAGAGAAATCACAGGTAATCAAGATATTCTAGATGAAGAATCGATTATGGTTTCGAAAGAGCGTTTCATGCACATGGACACAATTGTGGCAACGGATCAAAACAATGCTACAACAACCCCACAAGATCCAACAACAGATGAAGGGTTATGGGAAGCTGACCCAAATCAGCTTCCCCAAGAGCCATGAGGATCATCAGCTGGAACTGTAGAGGTCTGGGTAATGCCTTTACAGTTCGTCAAGGCAAAAAACTTTCCCTTTTTTGGAAACCTGATTTCTTTTTTGTTTTGGAAACCCTCCTACATGAGGGTAGGGGCAAATTTTTTTTTGTCAAACTGGGGTTTTACAAGTAGCTCCAAGGTTCATAGGGAAGGTCTTAGTGGAGGGTTGGTTCTGGGATGGACTCAAGATTGGGAGGTTTCAATCATCTTTCAGAATAGACATTTCATCCATACAGAGATCACAAACCTGCAAGGTGAAGTTTTTACAGTTACTTTCTTATATGGACACCCAAACCTTGCACAGAGGCATCTCATTTGGAACGAACTCCAAACCTTTGGTAGCCAAATACACAACAAATGGGTGTGCGTAGGTGATTTCAACTAGGTTCTGAGAGAATCAGACAAGCTCACTTTCAAAGCCAACACAATAGTAGGTAACCTACAACTTCATCAAACCCTCTCGAACCTCTGTCTAATTCCAATAGACTTAAAAGGTCTCCCTTTCACTTGGATGAACAAACGCCAAGGGGACGAATTTTGTTATGGAAAAATTTTATTGGGCGTTTGCAAATACAAAGTTGATGGAACACTTCCCCCACAGTGTGGTCCGAAACCTCCCCATCATCAGATCTGACCATGGGCTCATTATCCTCGACATTTCAGGCATAGGGCCTTCAGATTCGAGTGGATGTGGACAACTCACCCTGATTGTGCAACAATCATCAACTCAGCATGGTCCAAGAGTCATGCTGGCTCTTATGCATACATATTGGGGAAAAAGATAGATATTGTCAGGGATGACTTCAGGAGGTGGAACAAACAAGTGTTTGGTATGGTGGAGAGAGAGATTGAGATGAAGAAAGAAGGCCTCAGATGCATTCAAGAAAATATCAACACGGTAGAAGATGTCACAAGATGAAGTGAGCTTAGAGAGCAATTGGAACAACTGCTACACATAGAAGAGATTATGTGGTCACAAAAGGCTAGAAAGGAATGGGATCTTAAGGAGCGAACGAAATACCAAATACTTCCAAGTTGTGGTTAAGAATAAAAGAAGACATAATAAGATTATCCAAATAAAAAATGAGGAGGATGTCTGGATATCTGATCAATCTCAACTGGAACATGGTTTTTGCACCCATTTCCAAAATTTATAAGTCGATACACCACAGTATACAATAGAAGAGATCCAACTACATCTCAACTGCCTCCAGATCCCAACCCTTACGGATCACCAAAGATGTACCCTTGATCAACCTGTGGAAGATGCTGAAATCCTACAAGCAGTCCAGCAATTAGGACCTCTCAAAGCACCAGGCCCTGATGGAATACCAGCAGCTTTCTATAAAAAATTTTGGCCAACAATACAGCATGACATCCTCCATATGGTTAAAGCGTTCTTTCATTTAGGTTTTCTTCTCAAATCTCTCAATCATACTTTTATTACTTTAATTCCTAAAGTTCGCACACCTAAGAGAGTCACATAATTCAGACCCATAAGTTTATGTAATGTCTCCTATAAAATAATATCAAAAATCTTAGTCAGTAGGCTGAAACCTCTCATGGATAGCCTCATAACCCCTTACCAAAATGCCTTTATCCAGGGTAGACAGATTACTGATAACATCGTTCTTGCTCATGAGGTTTTTGAATACCTCAAAAAGAAAAGTAAGGGGAAATGGGGCTTTGGAGATCTCAAATTAGATATGAATAAAACCTCTGACAGAATTAGCTAGCCCTTTCTCAAAGCTATGTTGATGTCAATGGGTTTCAGTGCTAGGTGGTGTTGACACCCCATTTTGCAATCATTAATTTTACTTTTTTACACTTTAGTGCATAAAGGGTAAAATGGTAATTTCACAAGGTTGAAAATTCAAAGTAGGTCCATAAATTTAAAATCATATTTTAGTTGATTAAAATTGAATTAAGAATGAGAGTGCATTTTTTGGATAACACCAAGATTTTATTAAGGAAATAAATTTGATTGGTTGAAATGATATTTATCATAAGCTCACATGCATAGGATTACTTATTAATTAATTTGATTGGTCCTCTAAAGGATTAAATTAAAATCAATTAATAAATAATTCCTATTAGTTTAGAACACCTTAAAATGGTAAGTATTCATGCATAAGATATTCATCAAAGGATAATACTTAAATTGATTTATTTTTAACTAATGTGATAATTATTTTGACCAATAATTATCATATTAATTATTAATAAATTCAGAAAAATCAAGAAATCTTGAATTCATCCAAAGAAGGTCTTCTAAATCCACTAGAAGTTGACCAAAGGTGAAAAAACCCGGAATTATCCAAAGCCCAATTCGGATTTGGATTCTAGCCTGTACACTAATCAGTATTTCGACCATAACGTTTGACTCAGTTACCCAATTTAGTTGATTCAAATTGGGCTGGAAATCTGACATGATGCTCTACAAATATGCATCAATGACCATCTCCAAATTCGAATGTTTAGAGGGTCAAAACAGGACCGCAATCAAGGCCTAAAATTTAGTTAGAATTTCGAGATTTTCATGAAGTATATCAAATTTCCAAAACCCTAATGCACTCCCATGAGGTCCAAAACGTGGGTAGGTTCATTTTAATACTATCATTTTAATAAGGGGTTGGAATTTTCATCGTTCAGAATCCCAAACAAAATTCAAAAGAATATTTGTAAGGGATTAGGGTTTCTAATAAGAATACAAACTATTCTTGTAACCCTAGAGATTATAAGAGGCCAGCTCTTGTAATCTCAATTCCAATCTTTTAATTCCATTTTTTTTTTTAATCTCTTTTAACCAAATTTAATGGTTTTTTTTTTTCTCAAGAATCAATTTTTCAAGTTGGATTCAATCGAATCAAATTAAGGAACTTCCTCCCCAACACATGCAGGTATTTCTTTCCCTTGATCATTCATTTGTTAAAATGTGATTGTATGATATGGTTGTATATGATTTGTTTTTAAATCTTTTTCACATGGAGGAATCAGTTTTCATGATATTCAACAACTGAACTCTCGGATTAAAATCGATCGGGTCCTAGGTTTTTACCTAGGCACTAATCGGGTCCCAGTTTTTACCTGGGTACCAAATTGGTCAATTTTGGTACCGATTGTATCTAGGAGAGGCCCGATTGGTTCCATCTACCTACCAATATGAGTTTTATTAGGATTTATATTGTTTGGTACAGAAAATATTTTCATATTGATTCAGCCATGTTTGTTTCCAATTGGTTTTGATTTTAACATGTTATGTTCGGTTGCCTAGATGTATGGTTAAGGATATTTGCATGAATACTTTCTATTACTGGGTGGTTAATCACATTTATTCATTTTGTTTTGCATGTGCTATATATGATGTCACATTAATGCGAGTCTGGTTTGTATGCATCGAGTCATGAACTATAGATTAAGGGTTCTCAAGAGACTGATTTAGGTCAGGTTGAGTGGCTACCTAATACCTTCCCACTCAATCCTCTAGCCTTCGAACCCCATTCTTTAGGGGAAGTAGATCAGTATGTTTGTCTTCTTGTTCTATCTTTTAGATTATACATTAGGACACAAAGCCCAGTACTTTGCTTTTTCTTATATTGTATCTAGGGCAAAAGCATTGTAATTTATTCAATTTTCCAAAAATTTTGTATATTTATTCATTCAATCAATAAACACGAAACATTATTTTCCTTAGTTTTATGTAAAAGCTAAGTGGCGACTCCATTGTAAATTCCCCTAAAGATTAGGATGGAAAACAATGTAAGTAACCATTTTTGAGAATCATGTTTAGACTTTTATTGGTTAAGGGTCGTGGTTCTCACAGGTGGATTAATTGGATCTCTCAATGTGTTCAAACTGTTTCCTATAGCTTACTTCTTAATGGAAGTCCCATTGGAACTTTCAAACCCACTAGAGGACTAAGACAGGGCGATCCACTATCCCCATACCTTTTTCTCATGTGTGCAAATATCCTTTCATGTGCCTTACTCAAACAAGAAACTCTCCATAATCTAAAAGGCATTAAAATAGGAAGATCAACCCAACCCCTTACACATCTCCTGTTTGCTGATGACTCTTTCCTATTCCTTAAGAATGACACCAAATCAATAACTGCCATCCAATCCACTCTTGCTTGGTACTGTAGCCTCTCAGGCCAAAGTTTAAACCTAGATAAATCTGAACTCTTTTGCTCCCCTAATATGACCTCTCAATAGAAAAACAAACTAGCCCAAGATTTGGGGGTTAAACTTTTTTCTCAGCCTTCTAAATACCTAGGTGTCAACTTCAAACTAAGAGGTAATAGAATAGGAGACTTTCAGGACCTTATTGACAAAATTTCATCCAAGCTCCAGGGTTGGAAAGCCAAACACCTATCTTAGGCAGGCAGGCAGGCTAACACTCATCAACTTTGTACTCAATTCCATCCCCATCTACACTTTCTCAGTATTTAAGGTACCCGAAACTGTGTGTAAGAAGCTAGACGCCTTAATCAATGCCTTTTGGTGGGGCTATGATACTAGCAGGAAAAAGTTGCAAATGATTAATTGGGAGACCATTACAAAACCCAAAACACAAGGGGGTTTGGGCATAAAAAAATTTGGACCAATGAAGAAAGCCTTAATTACCAAACAATACTGGCGAATAAGGAATAACCCTAACCTCCTGCTCTCCAAAACTCTAAAATCCAAATATTGCCCTAATGGAGAGCTTCACTCACATAAGCCAAATCAGAAAGCATCTTGGAGAAATCTCATTTGTCAACATAATCCAAAGCTATGTTGAGGCTCTTGGAGAGTTAGAAGAGGTTACAACATACCCATCAGCCACCTAGCATGGTTCAAGTTCACACCCACTGCCCCAACACATATTTAGAACCAAATCACAACTGTAGCTGATCTGATTGACCAACAGAATGCAAGATGGAAAACCAACCTCATCAATCAGCTTTATGACAAAACAGACAGTGATCAAATTTTGAGCATCCCACTTCTTGTAGTAGAGACCAATGCTATTCTTGACAAATTAATTTGGCCTCATTCCCTCAATGGTGATTATCAAGTGAAGAAAGCCTATGAAATCCTCACCCAAACTACCAATGACTCAAGACCTCCTACAAACATCACCCCCCCTTTTTGGAAACAACTATGGAAAATCAAACTTCCTCAGAAAATCCTCACCCCCCTTTTTGGAAACAACTATGGAAAATCAAACTTCCTCAGAAAATCCTCACCCCCCTTTTTGGAAACAACTATGGAAAATCAAACTTCCTCAGAAAATCCTCACATTTACATGGAAAATATTGCATTATGCCCTCCCTGTCAAAGCAGAGCTCAACAGAAGATGAGTACACTGTGCTATGGCCTGCTTATTGTGCAACAATGCCATTGAAACCAAGATCATCTCTTCCTACACTGTGATTGTTGACACCGGTGGAAAAATTACTACTTACTCCACTTACTTCTAAGTGAGTCTTTTTTCTTTTTCCTTGATCCCGACCCCCATTTGGTGAGTGCATGTGTGATCTCTATCTCTCTTTAAGTTTCGAGATATGAGTCGTGTGTGTGTGTGTGTGTGTGTGGGAACACGTGTGTGTGTGTGCATGTGAGCACAAGTTTGGAGTCGCCACCAATCATGGGAAATTTAAGGTGTGATTGGGCACCTATGTCTAATAGATTTTATCTTATTTAGACATTTAAAACAAAATGGTCTTGAACTAGAGATGGGTTTGGGGGTTTGCTTATGCGTGGGGAAGGTGTTAGGCACCCCACGACATCCGTTAAGAAACGGTTACCTCCCTTCTAGTGTTCCCTTTTATTTGCTAAGCCTAGATTGTTGGTTTTAATTATGTACAAATGTCCCAAATTCCGTCGTGCAATATACCAAGAGTGGCAAATGCAATTTGACTTCATTTGGTTTTGATTAGACTCTTTATTTCACCGTCCCTCATCTTTGTATCTTTTAAATTTTCGGGCAGTTCGGTGGTAGGATGTACTTGAAATCCTAACACCTAGTGTCGGGATAAACAATTAATGTTTTTGATGCCATATTCGGGATCTCTTTACCCTTGATTTCCAAGAATAAAGCGGTCCGTCGAATGACGGGGTTTTGGATGATTAATTCACACTTTGGGGAATTTTAGACCATGATCTTATGGGAGTTAGAATGTGTAGAATCCTTTACAACGAGGACACGTACCAGCCACATCAACGTGTAAAGGACTCATACCATGATGTCCCAATGCCAGGGTGAGCCATAGCTCTTGGGTTGCACCAACTTCGTTTATAACGCCCACATTACTATGTTTACTCTTTTTAAAGTTTTAATGACAAAGTGTATTTTAATCACATTTATATCAAAGCTAATAAACACTCAAGCAAGTAATCATGGCATGTTCACAGCACATAAATTACTAAAAATAATTCTAACAAGTATGGGATGATCATGGCATGTTCGCAACACATTAATCATAGAAAAGCAAATCAAATGAGTAATCACGACATATTCACAGCACGCAAATCACTTAAAATACAAGTATGGGATGATGAAAATGACAAATATTATGACATGAATGTAATGTTCAATCGAAATGATAAAGTGTAATTCATGACAATATGATGTGTCTTAGGGAAAGGGTCAAGACCTCGTGGGGCCAGGATTCAATGTTATTGAAAGGCTTACTCGAATCTCGACACCACCTTAGGATTTACATGAATAAAATAAGGCAATTTAGAAGAGAATTCAATGTCTTTTGGGCTTACACGAAAGGATTAGTGCTATTGAAAGACTTGCTTAATCCTTGGAGGCCGAATAGGACTTATATGAGTGAGAAATCATTTTTGAAAGGGAGTTCAACGCCTCTCGGGCTTACACGAAGGATTAGTGCTATTGAAAGACTTACCAAAACCTTCGAGGCCGAATAGGACTTATATGAGTGAAAAATCATTTTAAAGCGACATTGGGAAACTTATGGGTCCAATGCCTCATGGATTTACATGGGGTTTAGTGCTATTGAAAGACTTATCTAAAACATCCAATACCGTTTGGTATTTTCATGCCCAAATCAAAGGGAAAGGGGGATGGGCGGACAATATTTACAACGTAGTAAATAATGAAATAACAGCAATAAATGAATTTAAAGCATAACGAAAAGCGATAAATGTATTTAAAGCAAGAACGGAATTTAAAGCAAAGGATATTCTTGGATCCAATGCCCTATGGAATTACGTGGTTGTTAATGCCTCGTTGAGGTCTTACATAATTCACCACGATCAATCGGGATTTTCAGGCCTAAATCACAAAGGGGAAAAAAGGGAGAGAAAATAAATATTCTCAACGTAGTAAATAATGAAATAAAGCAATAAATATATTTAAGGCATTGCAGAAAGCTTTAAATGTATTTAAAGAAAATATGGAATTTAAAGCAAGGGATTTTTGTGGGTCCAATGCCTTATGGAATTACGTGGTTGTTAATGCCTCGTTGAGGTCTTACATAATCCACCACAACCAATCGGGATTATCACGCCCAAATCACAAAGGGGAAAAGGGGGAGAAAATAAATATTCTCAACGTAGTAAATAATGGAATAAAGCAATAAATATATTTAAGGCATTGCAGAAAGTGAGAAATGTATTTAAAGCAAATATGGAATTTAAAGCAAGGGATTTTTGTGGGTCCAATGCCATATGGAATTACGTGGTTGTTAATGCCTCATAGAGGGCTTACATAATCCAACCATAACCAATCGGGATTATCACGCCCAAATCACAAAGGGGAAAAGGGGAAAAAATAAATATTCACAACGTAGTAAAGCGATAAATGACGGAATTTAATTAAGGGGGTGTGTTCTTACATCCAATATCTTGTGGGTTTACATGGTTGTTAATGCCTCATAGAGGGCTTACATAATCTGCCAAAACCACTATGGATTTTCATGCCCAAATACACAAGGAAAAGGGATAATCATAATATAATATTCACAAGTACGTAGTAAATGTAAATGAAAGCGATAAATAAATTTAAAGTATTGCGGAAAGCGATAAATGTATTTAAAGCAAATATGGAAAGCAATAAATGAATCTTAAAGCATAAAAGCAATAGATAAACTTAAAGCAAGTAAATAAAGCAATAATGAACTTAAAGAACATAAATGAACTAAAAGAACATAAATAAAAGTGGATCCTTGTGAATCCCTTCCCATTTTAGGGATCATCACTAGTCACCTCCACTAAAAAGAAAGAAAAAGAGGGAAGAGAGGAGAGAGAGAGAGTTTAGAGAGAGAGAGATTACCTAAGTAGGTGTCTCTCACTCTAAAAACTACCCAAAAAACCCCCTAAGGAAGACCCCAAACCCCTATTTTCTGCCTAAACTATGCTCAGAATGGCCTAGAGCCCGAGCAAATCGCACCTGGAAATGGGAGGGGGGGGTATGGCTTCTTTTATAGGCGGAGTTGCACGCCTCGCGTGTCACTATGGCGCGCGGCGCGTGATGGTGGCATGCGAGGCATGCTCCCTGCCACGTGGTGATCTTATCCTGCCACGCGGCCCCTCCACCGAATCCTCCTCGATTTTTGCGCGCATTCTGTTTTCTGACCCGATTTTGGGGGGCAATTTTGGAGGCCTTCTGGTGCTCGATATGGGTCATGCAGCATATCTTCGGAAAGCTCGCGATGTCTACTTTTCAACGATATAATATTTGCACGAATCGAAGAACGGACGAGAGAGTTATGGCTCCTGGAAGTCGGGGTGTCAGAGATGTTTTTTCTCATTTTTCCGGCGAAGATTCCGGCCAAACGGGGGAAGCCACCGGTGAACCGAGAGTTTCACGTTGTAGCTGGAGTTGCCATCTTTCTAACGCACCCGAGCTTGTGGATCAACTTGCAGTGAGCCAGAAAGACTCTGCGCGCGAAGGCGGTTGTCTAGGGGGAAAAACGCGTCAGATTTTCAGCGCGTTTTTCTTATTTTTTGTCTGTGTTTGCGCGCACAGTTGACCTAGCTCCCGACATCAGTTTTCGACATTCTTGGTACCGTCAGAAAGCTTGCGCTACTCTATTTCTTAAAGTTCTAGACTTGCGGGAAGCCGAGCTTGGGCTGGAGAGATATGGTCCTGCAAATAGAGGCCACCTGGAGTGTTTTTGGTCCGTCGGAGGGCATTTTTCCGATCGAGATTCTGGCTAGACCGTGGAAAATCTTGATGATCTGAGAGTTCCATGTTGTGTCTAAACATGTCCTCTTTCTTACGCACCTTGGGCTTGCGGATCAACTCGTTGTGAGTCAGGAAGACACTGTGCGCGAGCGTGACATCGTCGAGGGGAAAATTATGAAATTTTCAACGTAGTCTTATTTCATCCGTCAGGTTTCGCACACATGGTAGGCGCGGTTCCCGATGTCGGATTTTGGAGATTTTGGTGTCGTCGAAAAGCTTGCGTTACCTTCTTTCTAAAAGTACAGGCCTCGCACAGAGGCGAACTTGGGTTCGTGAGATGCGGTCTCGCGAACAGAGGCCGTTGGAATGTTCCATATGCTAAGGGGTCATTTTCTGATCGAGATTCCGGCTTGATCGGAGGAGCTCTTGACAATCCGAGAGTTGCACGTCGTAGCTGAAGTAACCCTCTTGCTTAAAGGTTTCAGCTTGCGGACCAAGTTGCTGCGGGTCGGAAAGAATCTACGCGCGAATCCTGCCTTCCAAATAGGCTGTTTTGCCAACAATACTTAGCAAAATTTGACTAAGTGTTGGACCGATTTTCACGGTTTTGTCCGTAACTCCCTCGTTTCTCGTCCGTTTGCGACCCGTAAAGTACTGAATCGAAGCTCTCGATGTGTTTCACGCAATGGTAAGGGGGCGGTTAGCCCAATCCAGCTTTTGGTCTGGTCAACGGCTTGGTCAAACCTCGGTCAAAATTGGTCAACCCTGGTCAAACTTGGTCCAAGTTGGTCAAACCTCCCCAAACTCCGGGAAATATGCTCCGGCCCCGTTTCGAGGCTCTTTTGATGTGGTGGGCCCCTGCCGGGTCAGAACGGCTCGGTCAAACCTCGGTCAAAGTTGGTCAAACCTCCCCGAAATCCGGGAAGTGTGCTCCAGACCCCGTCTCGAGGTTTTTTTGATGTGGCGGGTCTCTGTTGGGTCTAACTGGTTCGGTCCGGGTTGCCTTGTTTTACGTGTCGATACCCGAGAAAATCCCGGGGGTAAAAATAGGGTTATGACAGTTGCCCCTTATTTGTTTGGCATTTCTTAGCACAAGGAACGTCGGACAAAGAATAAATGACTCAATTTTTGCCCGCTCGGAATTTTCTCGGTATCTGTGCCAACTTACGATTGTTGCACAGTTCATCTTTGTTTGCGTGCCAGTCCTTCTGGCTTTTCAGGGGTCAAAGAAGATCGGACGAGGCACGAAAGGGTGGCACGTGGCTTGAGGTGACGCTTCGGCGCGTAAATGGGAACTCGCGTGTCACCGTGCTGCGCGACGCGTGGTGGGGCCACGCGAGGTCCCACCTTTTATTGCGCGCAGCGTCCTTTCCATTTCCATTTTGCTTTTCCTCTTTTCTTTTTCTATTCGGACCCAACTTCGCCCCAACCCTTTCTTTTGCTCATATCTTGCCATCCGGGACTCCGATTGACGATTCGTCTTCGCCTATGTGTCATATGAGTATGCATCTTCCCATCCTTACCATTCTTTTCAGTTTTGAACGGTTGGAATGTGCTGCATTGGTTATTCTTCTCTTTATGTCTTTTTGCTCTTTTCTTGTGATCCAGGACTTCGATTGACGATCCATCTCCGCCTACGCGTCATACAAGTAAGCGCCTTCCCATCCTTACCCTTCTTTCCAGTTTTAAATGGTCGGATTGGTTGCTCTCTTTTTGTGTCCTTTGTTTTTTTCTTGTGCACTTCTGCTTTTATTTTCTTTGATTTCACATGCTATTGTATGCTTTGGGATGCTTCACATATTTAGCAAACATGTTAGCGCACAAAAAATGCATTTATGTATAGAGATATGTACAAGCACAAATGGACGTTTGTAGGCACATATAAATATACATATATGCTTAGAAAAATAAGAGGCAAGGAATATGAATTTTTCGGAGACACAATATTTATTGTTTATCCATGTTTATTATTACATTTTTTTTTGGGCGCGATGTTGCGCATTTTTGCTATATTGTTTTTGGGGGTACGTTGCAACGTACGTATTCTTTGATGGGGCAGATATTTTGGAAAGCAAGCAAATTTAGGATTTACCAAATTTAGGAAATTCTTTAACTAGATTTGGGGTTTGAATGGAAAATAGACAAATCTGATTTGATTTGAAAATTCTTTCAAATGGTTGGGGAAAATTGGGATTTGACACTTTGTCAAATCGCAATTGGGTAGCCGGACCTGGTTTGGAAATTCATCCAAACGGTCGGGGAAAAATTGGGATTTGAAACCTTTCAAATCTCAATTAGGTGGTCAGACCCGGTTTGAAAATTAATCCAAACGGTTGGGGAAAAATTGTGATTTGAGACTTTGTCAAATCGCAATTGGGTAGTCAGACCCGGTTTGAAAATAAATCCAAACGGTCGGGGAAAAATTGTGATTTGACACTTTGTCAAATCGCAATTGGGTGTTCAGACCCGGTTTGAAAATTAATCCAAATGGTTCGGGGAAAAATTGGGATTTGACACTTTGTCAAGTCGCAATTGGGTGTTCAGACCTGGTTGGAAAATTAATTCATATGGTTGGGGAAAAATTGGGATTTGACACTTTGTCAAATCACAATTGGGTGTTTAGACTCGAATTGAAAATTAATTCAAACGGTCGGGGAAAATTGGGATTTGAGACTTTGTCAACTCGCAATTGGGTAGCCGGACCCGGTTTGAAAATTAATTCAAACGGTCAGGGAAAAATTGTTATTTAACACTTTGTCAAATCACAATTAGGTAGTCGGACCCGGTTTGAAAATTAATTCAAACGGTCGGGGACAAATTGTGATTTGAGACTTTGTCAAATCGCAATTGGGTAGCCAGACCCGGTTTGAAAATTAATTCAAACGGTTGGGGAAAAATTGTGATTTGACACCTTGTCAAATCGTAATTAGGTGGTCAGACCCAGTTTGAAAATTAATTCAAACGGTTGGGGAAAAATTGTGATTTGATACTTTGTCAAACCGCAATTGGGTGTTCAGACCCGGTTTGGAAATTAATCCAAACGGTCGGGGAAAATTGTGATTGTTTGATTGTTCTTTTTTCTTCTATTTGCATAATTTTGATCGCTGTGTGTTTTCTTTTTTTTTCTTTTTTTTTTTTTTGAGAATGAGATATACCTGATTTTTCTGACTCTTGGATTGCTTATTGTTCTCTTTTGCAGATGTCTGGTTAGGGTAGTGATAGTGGCGGCCAGGCGCCGATCTAATCGCCTTGCGAAAGGCAAGGCTGTGGCCTATGCGCCTGAGAGTTCTCCTGATACTGATGACGAGTACGACGTCATGGAGGATCCTCGCACTCGTGCTGACAGTGCGATAGCTAGGAACCTGCAGGTGGAGCTTGATGCTGAGGCTGCTGGTATTGCTGCTGGTGCAGCTCGACCCCCTCCTGGGCCCGGCATTACCATTAGTGGTAATGCTAGGTCTTCTGGCGTATCTCGCCGACCTACTGGGACGCTGACGGGTGCTTTCCCCACGAGATCTTCGTCAAAGAGGCAAAGAGCTGATCGAGTTCCTCCTTCCGCGGATCCCATACCCAAGGATTTCGTCGCACTGGGGTTTAGATATCCTCCCAAGGGTGGTATTCGACCGCGTCACCATGTCATTACTCCAGTGGTGGATACACCCCTTTTGACGAACCTTACTGACCACCTCGTCATCTTTGGTTTGCCGTTGTGAGGTACCTGCGTGCTTTTGCATATCTCTTTTGCTTTGTGCTTTCCACAATCTTTTTGTACTGACATTTTTCTTCCTGATTCCGTGCAGTATCCTCCCGAGAGCGTTGGCAGGGGCGGGTGGTCTGACTTCGGCATGCTCCTGGGTGTTGCTCGCCGGAGAGTATAGAGAGTTTTTTACGGAGCTGGGTTTTGGCCCCTTCCTCAGCATCCCATACGTGTACGTGTACCATCCATTGGTGAGATGTTGGTTGGAGAGGTTCTTTCACCATACGGGGACCTTCCATCTTAGTACCTGTGAGATGGGGTGCTTCCCATAGACTGGAGCGCCATCCTGGGCATCCGTTTTGGGGGTAGGGTTCCCCCTAGTGAGCCTGTATCTGGTCCCGTGGCTCTGGACATTCTGGGCATTGATGATCCTGACGCTATTGAGGGTACCAGGAGTCCTTCCTTGAGGCTTCGGTATTTGAGGGACCTTTTGAGGAGGGAGAAGGATGAGCCTCCTACCGAGCTGCGATATCGTTAGTGGACTGCATACTTCATCTTCAGCTTTTTTCTTGGCAACGACAAGTCCACTGTACCCACACCCATCGTCGGCATGTTTCGGGATGTCAACACCCTGAGGGAGTATGATTGGGGAGCTCTGACCCATGGCTTCTTCATCCGGGGTCTGCGCCACTTCTCTCGCCGGGAGACGATTAGCTTCCTCGGCTTCTGGCAATTCATTCTCTTCTGGGCATTCAAGCACTTTCCATCTTTTGCTCCCAGTAGGCTCTGTCAGCTCCTGACCCTACCTTTCCTCTTGCTAGGCGTTGGGATGCGGCTCGGATCTGGAGATTGACCTCCCGTACGCTTCTTGAGTGTCGTACGACGGTGGACTGTATCAGAAATGTCAACATCATCTTCCAGCCTTACTCTACAGCCTTGATTCAGCACACTGAGGTATTTGAGGCTGTCCAGCTATCTCGTCTAACGATCTGGATTCGGTCTCCGAGGCCTTGGGAGCTCTTCATGGGTGAGAGGACCGTACGGCAGCTGGGTGGCGAGGCCGTTGTTCCTGTGGACCCTCCTCCATTGATGACTATTGAGGGCTACATCCCAGACACTCCGAGCGATTCTTATATGGCAAGAGTAGACTGTCATCCAGACCTGGTTCGAGTCGAGGTGCCATATCAGGAGTGGTTTGAGTAGAACTCCTTTGGGGCCCCTGATGTCTCTTCATGAGGTCGAGGGCGGTCGCGTCATGGGTGGGATGGCCATGGACAGCCATCAATTTCGGTCTTTTGGGGAGATAGACAGGCTCCAGAGTGAGATATTACGCCTTCAGCTTAAGCTGTCTGTTGGTGAGGATCGCCATGCAGCTGAGGTGGATCAACTGTAAGGGGAGGCGACACATCAAGAGGAGGAGATGGCCCGGTTGCGGGCGGAGTTGGTCAAGCGGCAGAGGGAGATAGCCTTTCGGGATGCGGAGTTGGCCGTCAGGGATGCGAGCATTTAGCGTCTAGAGGATCAGCTCGCGAGCTTGGGCATTGCTCCTCTTACTAAAGCTAGCTCATCTAGTCATGGTCAGACTTCTTCTCCGCCACTTCCTGATCCCGTTTCTCGGGATTGGTTCTTCGACGACCCTTCACCTTCGTGATGTACATTTTTCTTCTTTTCTCTTTTGCTTTTAGGGCCTTGTATTTTGGCCAGTTATCTTGTATTTACATTTGGGATGTACAGATATTGGTTTTGTATATATATGGTATTCATGGTTTATGGATCGTATTTGTGGTTTGTATTTACGGATTATGTGTGGCTAGTGTATGGATTGTGTTTATGAATTGTGTTTATGGCTATGTGTTTGGATTGTATGGGTATATGTATGGGTATATGTATGGACATTGGGTCTTGATCCTCCGCAAGGCCCGGTTCAACAACATCAGGGCTTACTCCTCCACGAGGCCCGGCTCAACAAACCTTGGGTCTTACTCCTTCATGAGGCCCATTTCAGCAACTCTTGGGTCTTATTCCTTCGCGAGGCCCATTTCTACTATCATTGGGTCTTACTCGATCACGAGGCCCATTTTGGCAAATATTGGGTCTTACTCGATCACGAGGCCCATTTCTATCATCATCGGGTCTTACTCCTTCACAAGGCCCATTTATACCATCATCGGGTCTTACTCCTTCGCGAGGTCTATTTCTATCATCATCGGGTCTTACTCCTTCGGGAGGCCCATTTCAACAAATATTGGGTCTTACTCAATCACGAGGCCCATTTCAGTAACTCTTGGGTCTTACTCCTTCACGAGGCCCATTTTGGCAAATATTGGTTCTTACTCGATCACGAGGTCCATTTCGGCAAATGTTGGGTCTTACTCCTTCACGAGGCCCATTTTGGCAAATATTGGGTCTTACTCCTTCACGAGGCCCATTTCAGCAAATGTTGGGACTTACTTCTTCACAAGGCCCATTTTGGCAAATATTGGGTCTTACTCCTTCACGAGGCTCATTTTGGCAAATATTGGGTCTTACTCCTTCACGAGGCCCAATTAGATGACTCCTCGAATTTTTCAATTTTCAGCCTGAAAATGGAAAAATTTTGCCCCAGTGTGTAATGTTGAATAAATTTTTCTAGCTTCTTGAAAATAGAAAAATTTGCCCCAGTATGAGGTGTTGAATAAATTTTTCTAGCTTCTTGAAGATAGAAAAATTTGCTCCAGTGTGGAGCTATATATGCTGATGCAGAATCCCAAATTTCTATTATCGTCTTCTTTGTCTCGGACTATAATGGCCGCCCGAGTGTCGAGCTACATTTCTTCGAAATTTTTCAAAATCTTTTTGAAAAATTTTGCCCTAGTGTGTTGTTGAATCTGACCATGTGACACTCCATGGTCACTTCTGTATTTTTCCAACTCTCGGGCCGGGTTCATGTTTCTGGGCCGATTCTTGGTTGTCGGACTTGGTTCTCAGGCTACTCTTTGACGGAAGTCTATCTCCGATTCCGTTGCATCAACCATCTCCCGCAAGAGCAATCTTGGTTCAACTTCTCGGTCTTTGGGCCAACTTTAGGGTTTCGGGTCGGTTTCCAGCCGTCGAGTCCCTGAGCCGAAATTTTTGATTATCGGATCGCCCAAGACTTTTCCATGAGTGATTCCCCACAAAATGGCTCTTATATAGTGCAAAACAAGCCCCTGGGAGCAAGTGAACAGGGCCGTACTTGCGTGGGAAGAGAAAAAGAGCCGTTGGGATTCCCAACGGGCCTCGCGCGCCTCCATCACGTGCGGCGCGTGATGGGGACGTGCGAGTCCTGTTATTTAAGGACTCAAGCCCTCTCTCAAGCCAGCAGCTATTTTTGAGTTTTTCCTCCCCCTTCTTCACCAAAATCTCTCAGTTTTCTCCATTTTCAAACATTTTGTGTCTATGGCTTCTTCAAGTGGTGGTCCCGACTCCTTGGTGGTGTTCCGCTTTCATGATTTCCGTGCCGAGCGGATGCGGCATTGGTGGACTCTCCTTGGAGGGAATGATCATGCTAGCATTAAAAGCAGCTTCGGCAAGTTTTCCTCCCTCATACGGCTACGCGTGGACTGTGGCTTGCTCGAGGCTCTTGCTTTATTTTGGGATCCGACCCATTGTTGCTTTTCCATCGGGGAGATGGACCTTGTTCCTACTTTGGAGGAGTATGCCGAGCTCCTTCAGTTAGGCAGCCCCTTCGACGACACGCCTTTCGTGCCTTCCCCGAGCCTTTGGTCGAACCGGGCTTTGGAGAAATGTCTAGGTTTGACATTTGAGGTTTTGCGCCAAGATATTCACCGAGTGGATGATACTTGGCGGAAAGCTATCATATCCCTCGACTTACTGATGAAGTACTTTTCTTGGACCGACTTTCCAGTTGACCTCGCGGGAGATTTTAGTGCAGGCAGCCTAGGGCTGGGGACAGCTTCGGATTAATGCCTTTAAGATCGCCTTCGCAGGTATTTTTCTTTTTCCTACTTCTGCTGGTAGGATAGATGTAGGAGTTGTTCCTCTGGTTTATGGTGAGGGCGAGTCTATTGTGCCTGTTGTGCTATGCGAGATTGTACGGTCACTGTCTTATTGCAGGAGACGGGGAGAGGGGGTCCTGATGTTCTGTGTGCAGCTTTTCCAGCTATGGTTCTGTAGTCATCTGCGGCATTTCTACCTTCGCCAAACTCCTTATTACCTTACGAGGCATACAGTGAGGCAGACTGTCGATAAATCACTTCCCTTCACCGGCACTGGAGATGAGTGGGCGTTGCATCTTCTCGACCTACCCTTGAGTAAGTGGTCTTGGAGAGTCACATGGGAGCCTGCAGTGTGGAAACTCTGGACCCACTGCAGTCGTTTTGATGGCATGCCCCTTCTTGGGGTGTGGGGTTGTACAGGTTATTATCCCAGCCTCGCCTTTCATCAGTTTGGCAGTCTTCAGTATTTACCCCGACTGGGTGACTTGAGTCTAGTGACATTTGACTACATTCCTGGCGGTGATATGTGGAAGCTTCTTTCCTTGGTCAAGGACATCTGGGTGGGTTGTTGCTCCGAGATGGTCTTTGTTGAAGATGGCCTTTCTGCTGATAGTTCCATCACTGCTGAGTTTGTCGAGTGGAGGGAGGGGTGGAACCCTTCCTTCAACCCCTGGCCTACTGTACGATCAGGTGTGTCACATCCTCTAGTGCCTCCTTCTCTTCAGGTTTCGGCTCCTACAGGCCAATCCGAGAGGGTCGCTGACTTAGAGAGAGAACTCGAGGAGGCTCGGACAGAGTTGGCCGTGCTACGCCTTGCCAGGGCGTCTGAGAGAGAGGAGTCCACGGCTCGTGTGGAGTCTATGCAGAGTACCCTGCATCATAACAATGCGGCGGTGGCGAACCTTCGTTGCGACTTGGAGGCTCAGAGAAGGAATGTCTCCACTCTCCGAGCGATGAATGACTTCATTTGCGAGCAGCTCGAGATCTCCGAGGGAGCTAAGGATCATCTAGAGTAGGCCTTGACTGGCGCTCAGGAGCAGTTAGAGGCTGAGCAGGTGGAGAGGACTCGGGTCCAGGATGAGCTTGATTCTCTTCGCTCTTACACTCAGGCCTTGGTCGATCCCTCTACAGGTCGTCCTCATGACATTGTAGCTCTCCAGCGGGCATTAGATGAGAGTGAGGCATCACTTCACAGCTGCACGCACTTCTATAGGGGCCATGCGGGTTCAGATTAGCATCCTTCAGGGTGACAATGCGGTCCTGCTGACAGAGGTGGACCTGGTACAGGATGCTCTTGCGTCTGACGCTTCTTGGCTCATCAGTGAGGGTCTCCCTTTGGTTAGGGCTCTTCATCAGGCTACCCGAGTGGTGGACTCTTTGGGCGCTAGGGCCCGCGCTGTCTTAGAGGAGCACGATGAGGGAGATCCGACCCTTTCCACTGCCTTGGGGAGATTCTGCATGGAGACCTGCATACGTTTTGGTCATTAGTTAGCATACTTCATGTAACAACAAGTAGTCAGTAGTTTTTTATATTTGAATGGAGAGCTGCTCATAAATCTGAGTTGGATTATGCGTGGCTCCCATTTCTAACTTCTAAGTTGATATATTTAGATATGCTTTCAAGATATCATGGAAAATCAATGTAAATATTTACGAATTTGACACGAATTATGAATGAATGATGAAAGTATGAATTTTATTGTGAAAATCTATGCAAGAATTTTATGGATTTGACAAGGTTCAGCTTTTTATGAATGATGGGAATTGAATGCTATTGTGAGGAATGAATGTGGAAATTTATGAATTTAACAGGGATTGGCCTTTTGTGAATGAATGTGGTATGAATGAGTATGAAAATTTATGATATGTCACTTGCAATTGGGTATTTGGAAGGATACACTTGTGCTCCACCCCTTGATCCCCGAATGTTCTCTTTGTATCGAACGAACCATGCACTGCTCAAAGGACAACATAGGTTGTTCTTTCGTCAGAAATCTCTTTGCCGGACGATAACCTTGAGCACTAATTTTGCACTGATCTGATGCCTGTCTTGCCGTGGTGTCGGTTTTTTTTTTTCAACCACATTGCTTTTGCCTATGGCGCCTCTTTCAAGGTTTTCACCATACCCGTGATAATTTCTAGCCATATATTACCCTTGGCTTCCGCCAAGTCCAGCTTTCCACGTTACTTTTGCCTATGGCGCCTCTTTCAAGGTTTTCATCATACCCGTGGTAATTTCTTCCGAGGGCAACGTCCTTACGGATTTTCGTTGCTTCCCAGGTCTTTTTCGAAATTATTGAAATGACAAATTGGAATTTTTATGAATATTCCTCTTTGATTGATTTGATTAGAGTTATACATGATATTTGATTACAGAGTCGGAGTTAATGGGTGAACGGAACTCTTCACCATCCATGTCGGCCAAAATAATCGCTCCTCCTGAGAAAGCTTTCTTCACCACATATGGATCCTCATATGATGGCGCGAACTTTTCTCGCGAATCTGAAAGGGCTGTGTTCCTTTTCTTCAAAATGAGGTCCCCTGGCTAGAAAGTACGAGGTCGAGCCTTCTTGTTGTAAGCTCTTTCGATTCGCCTCTGGTAGAGCTATCCGTGGCACAGCGCCGTCAATCTCTTCTCATCTATAAAGTTCAGCTGCTCATAGCGTGCTTGGGCCCATTCGGCTTCGTCCAGCTGGGTCTGTGATAGGATTCTCAAAGAAGGGATCTCCACTTCAACTGGCAGCACCGCTTCCATCCCATATACTAGGGAATAGGGAGTGGCCCCAATAGATGTCCTCACTGATGTTCGGTACGCGCACAAAGCGTGTGGCAAATGCTCGTGCCAATCCTTATATGTTTCCATCATCTTGCTTAGAATCTTTTTCACGTTCTTGTTGGCTGCTTCCACGGCCCCGTTCATCTTCAAGCGGTATGGAGCAGAGTTGTGGTGCTGGATCTTGAATTTTTGGCACAGCTGGTCCATCATGCGGTTGTTTAGGTTGGAAGCATTGTCGGTGATGAGCATCTCTGGCATCCCATAGCGGCAAATGATGTTGTTCTTCACAAATCTAGTGACTACGACTTGAGTGACATTCTTGAAAGAACATGCCTCCACCCATTTGGTAAAATAATCGATGGCCACTAGTATGAACTCATTCCCATTCGACGCCTTCGGGGTAATCGCACCGATCACATCCATTCCCCAAGCTGAGAAGGGCCATGGTGAGGCCATAGTGTGGAGATATTGGGGAGGTGCATTCTTGCAGTTCTGATACATCTGGCATTTGTGGCACGTCTGGACATGTCTAATGTAGTCCCTCTCCATTGTCAACCAATAGTATCCAGCTCTCATGATTTTCCTAGCCAGGAATGGTTCGTTGGATTGGCTCCCATTAATCCTGCATGCATTTCTTGGATCAGGCGGTTGGCTTCCTCTGCGCCTACATATCGCAAGAGGGTGGCGTCGTGAGTTCCATTTGTACAGAATCTCTCCACTCAGGAAGAATTGGAAGGCCATTCTTCTGATGTACTTTCCTCTCATTTTCGGTTGCCTGCTGTGGGTACTCTCTGCTTTGTACGAAGCGCTTGATATCGTAATACCAAGACTTGTTGTCTAACTCTGCTTCGACATTCATGCACTCTTCCACACACAGACAGTATGCTGGGATGTCTCGAGTTTCGATTCGCAGCGGCCGCACATCATTCCCCTCAGTTAACTTGATCAGGCTTGCTAGTGTGGCGAGCGCATCAGCAAAGTGATTGTGAGCTCTTAGGGTGTATGTGAAGGTGACATACTTGAACTTGGGAACTAGCTGGCTGATGTGTCGTTGGTATGGGATGAGCTTGGGATCCTGAGCCTGCCATTCTCCATTAGTTTGTGACACTATTAGCAAAGAGTCTCCGAAAGACCTCCAATTCGTGGGCGCCGAATTCCAGAGCTACTTGTAGGCTGACGATGCATGCTCCGTACTCGGTCATGTTGTTGGTGCAGTCAAATCCTAACTTGACAACAATAGGAGTTTGCTGTCCCTTTGGTGATACTAAAACTGCGCTAATCCCACTTCCGGTAGCGTTTGCTGCTCCATCAAAGTAAAGCTTCCACCTACAGTGGTCACCTTCATCGACTGCCATTACGTCTTCGTCCGGGAATTCTGAGTCCATTAGTTCTAGCTGCTCGGACGGGTAATTTGCCAAGTAGTCAGCTATGGCTTGTCCCTTGATCGCCTTTCGGACCATAAATAAGATGTCGAACTCAGATAGGAGCACTTGCCACCGTGTAATCTCCCCTGTCAAGGTGGGCTTTTCAAAGATGTACTTGATCGGGTCCATTCGAGACACCAGCCAAGTAGTGTAGTAAAGCATATACTGTCTCAGCTTCTTGGAGGCCCAGGCCAGTGCGCAACACGTCTTCTCAACCAGCATATAGCAAGGTTTCCGGCTCCGTGAACTTCTTGCTGAGATAATAGATCGCCTTGCTCCTTCTTCCCAGTCTTGTCTTACTGTCCCAAGATACAGCCCATGGATGCTTCTTAGACTGTGAGATATAGGATGAGGGGATGCCCTGAAGTTGGTGGAACCAGGATAGGTGGGTTGAGCAGATATTCCTTGATCTTGTCGAAGGCTTTTTGGCAATCTTCTATCCACTTTATCTTTACATCTTTCCTTAGTAGCTTGAACTGTGAGCTGTGCAATGAAACAGGCTACGTAGTTGATCCTTCCCAAGAAGCTTCGGATCTCTTTCTCTGTTTTTGGCGCAGGCATACTCCGTATAGCTTGAACCTTTGCAGGATCAATTTCGATTCCCCTGCCACTGACAATGAAGCCCAATAATTTCCCGGATGTGACGCCAAAGGCACACTTGTTCGGATTCAGCCTGAGCTTATACTTCTTTAGACGCTGGAATAGCTTGCGTAGGTCTGTGAGATGATCTTGTTTGGTGCGAGACTTAGTAATCATGTCATCCACGTAAACCTCTATCTCATGGTGAATCATGTCATGGAAGAGGGTGACCATGGCTCGCTGATAAGTGGCCCCTGCGTTCTTTAGACTGAAAGGTATGATGTCATACACGAAGGTTCCCCAATGTGTGATGAAAGCGGTCTTGGACTTGTCTTCTTCGGCCATCTTGATCTGGTTGTACCTTGAGAATCCATCCATGAATGAGAACACGACGTTTGTTGCTGTATTGTTCGACCAGGGTGTCAATGTGAGGTAGAGGAAAGTTGTCCTTCGGGTTGGCTCGATTCAGATCCTGATAATCCACGCACATCCTAACTTTTCCGTCCTTTTTCGGGACGGGGACTATATTGGCTACCCAGTCCGAATAGGTCACTGTGCTCAGGAACCCTGTCTTTAGTTGCTTCTCTACTTCCTCCTTGAACTTTAGAATGACCTCGGGCTTCATCCGTCGCAGTGCTTGTTTGACAGGCTTGCATTCTGGCTTTAGTGGAATCTTGTGGACCACTATGTCTGTGTCTAAGCCTGACATGTCTTGGTAAGACCAGGTGAAGATCTCATGAAACTCTCTTAACAGTGCGATGAGCACCTCCTTTTGTTCAATGGTGGAGCAGGTCCTAATCTTGACTTCTTTCGGTTCTTCTCCTTCTTCTGCTAGATTTATGATCTCTAGCTCTTCTATGTTGGGTTTGGACCCCTCATCTTGCCTCTCTAATGCCTCGAGGATGTTATTCGGCAATTCGACTTCTTTGTTAGAATTATTTATATTATCCAATAAGCAATCCGCTTTGTTGTCAATTTCGGAGTCGCGGGGATCGTTTGAGGTTTTACGTGTAATCCTGGAAAGGATGAAGGATGGAAAAGAGTAAGGAAACGAAAATAGAAGGCCATTTGTTTTGTACGATGGCGTGTCGGATTTGTTTAAACATATTGAAATATTTGAGATAAAGGAATTCATGGAATAAACATGTGACATATCATTAAAAATGTAAAATGGAAATATTACAATGATAAAGTGATTATGATTGTAGCATGATGTCTTAAAAGCATGAAATAAACATAAAAGCCCGAAATTGTTTAATACAAAAATTCCCAAACTATTGATAAACTCAAAACCCAAGTTATCAATAGTTGGGATACCGCTTACTCATTGCTACTTGAGATACGCTGTAGCAATGGTACACTGGTCCACATCTTGGCTTCCTCTCCCTGTTGGCAGTGGCGGATTGGAAATGTGGTGGACTTCCCCTCTGTGGTGATGGCGTTGATGCTCAATTCTTCAACCGCGGGGTTAGTCCATACTTCTTCAGCAGTGGTGGTGTCATTGTTCGGGCTCTCGGCCGATGATGTTGGCTTGGTCAACTCATCTTCTTCATTGGTGGCAAATGGTGATTGTATTGTCTGGGTCCTTGGGTGGTGGCAACTCAGTCAGCTCCTCTTCTTCATTGGCGGCAATGGTGATATTGGTTGGTGGTGTCTTGGCTTGCTTCTCTTCCTCTTCCTCAATCAGTGCTGGTAGGGATGACATTTCTGACTTCTCTTCGATCTCCATGATCACATCATTCACTCCTAGGTCAGGGATGACATATGGCTCTTCGTCTTCTTTCAACCCCAAATATTCGAGTATCGATTTGGTGTTGAAACGATATTGCTCTAAGAAGGTTTTCGCCAAATCTCCCCAACCTGTAAGATCCCTTAGTTGATAGAACCAAGCAGCTATGTGCCTTGATAAACTCTCAGGAAATACTGAGATCATCAAGAGCTCATTCTCTACGTGCAAGGCCATCTTCTCACAGTACTTCTCTAAGTGAGACTCTGGGTCCCCATTCTCATAGAATATTTCGAATTCGGGAGTCTCAAACCCACGTGGCACTATCAGGCATGGGAATTGGAGTAGTTTAGAGAAATCAACATCCCTCCACTCCTCAGCATCCTCCTCTATGTAGTACCCTTTGGAAATCTTCCTCATCCAGTAGGTCGTCAAGGTCTGACGAGTCGTATTGCTGGCAACTTCCTTTTGATGGTATTTCCTCTTCCTTTATCAACCCTTTCTTTGCCAGGTTGGCGATCTTGTTCCTAAATTCCTCGCAACACTCTAGGCTATGCCCTCGAGCCTCTGAGTGGTATTCGCATACATCCCCCGTTGATGGTCCTGGCGGTGCTTCTAGCGGAGTGATGCGTTCTTGCTCCTTCAAGGCGTGGAATAGACGCTTCCATGATACTTGGTCACCGGCTAGGTCAAACCGGTCATCTACCTCCTCTATCTCAATCATGTTCACATTTCCCTCCGGATGGTTGGGCAGGGGATTGGTGGTAATATTGGGCAGTCCTTCAAACTTCAAGATCCCATGGTTGATTAGGTCTTGAACTCGATGCCTCAGCTGTTGGCAATTTTCCACCGCGTGCCCCATTTCTCTAAAGTGGAAGTCACAGGTCAAGTTTTGGTCGAAATCCCTCCTTTGCGGGCTGTTGTAAGGCCTTGGGACAACGGGTGAGATTAGACTCTTCTCTATCAGGATTGGGTATAGCTGCGTCAAAGGCATAGGCAGTGGAGTGAATTGCCTTGGCTCCCTTCTTGCTGGCCTATTGTCATTGGCTTGATTTCCCGCTGGCCTCGTCGGCATCTGGGGGGTTGGGGCTGGAGCTGGAGCTTGAGTCGGAGCTGGAATCGGAGTTGGCCTGGGTTGTATCGGTTGCATGGTGAAGGTAGGGAGAGCCTGTCTTGGTCTTCCATTACTCCTCCCGATCATTTGCACATCCCCTTCCTTCTTCTTCGTCAGAGTCTTCTTGGCGGCTTGTTCGGCCAATGCCAGCAGGGCCGACATGTCCACAATCTTCTTGGTCTTCACAGCATCCTCGATCCTCTCCCTTACTGGTATCAGGTCGACAAAGAATTGCAATTGTAGACCTATCATTCGGTCGAAGTAAGGATTCTTTAGCGTGTCGACAAAGATCTTGATCATCTCTCTCTCGTCTAGGGGAGGGCGTGCTCGAGCCGCCTTTTCTCTCCACCTCTAAGCATACTCCCTGAAAATCTCACTGCTCTTCTTCTCCATTCTCTGGAGATCGAACCAGTCCGGCGCTATTTGGGAGTTAAAACCATATTGAGCCAAAAAGGTATCTACCAGCTCCTTCCAATGAGAAATCTTTTTCAGGCTGTGAGTACCATTCGGCTGCGTGCCTTCATCAGGGTATCTTGGAATGTTTGAATCAGCAACGGTTCATTGTCAGCATATGGTGCCATCTTCCGGTAGTACATTTGCTGGTGGATCATGGGGTCTCCTCTCCCATTGTACCTTTTGAATTCTGGGGCCTTGAGTTGGGTGGCACCATCATGTTGGGGAACCAAGACATGCTGGAGAAGTCTGTGTTCCCAAAAGAGTTCAAGCCCTGCATGAGCCTGATCTTTTCCTCTAGGCTATCAATCTTGCTATTTATCTGGGAGTCTTTCCCCTCCGGCTTTTGTGGCGTCGGTGGCCTTGTTGGTGTTGGTGGCGGTGGAGTGGTGTTGGTGTGAGAGTGTCCTTTCCGGCTCCTCATCGTTGGTATTTTTGTTGTCTTCCTTCTTTGGATCCTCATCGTCTAAGTTTCACCTCGCTATTAATTGCACAAAACTAAGGAGTTCGTCAAACTTTCATTCAAGAGCAACCATCCGGATCTCCTGTTTGCTAGGTCCGGGCCCGCTTGTCTCTCCAGCCATTTGATTGTGAGTGTGGATAAAGCCTAAGTAGGCAAACAACGTCAAGTTAGACTTTGGATTCACAGTCGAATACATGACCTTGGCTTACTTTGCGGGTAAACCATGGCTAAGTATGCATGTACATGTGATATGCATGAGTGCATGATGTATTGACAAGCAGATGGACTCTCACATCGAGTTACCAAAATGGGCAAGCCTTTCAGCTCACAGTTTCATTTTGAAACCTCGGGTAACCGCCATGGGTAGATATCTACATTCCCGCATAGAGTTGAGAACTCTTAGGGTTTACAGACTCATCAACGAAGAGTTGGACTTTCACACAATCAAAATTCGACGAGTCTTTTGGCGTTCGGTTCCATTTTTGAAAGATTTTGGGGAACCAATGTCGGTTGGTGTGAAGGTCATACTCTTGGTTGAAGGTCACACAGTGGGTAAACATCTACATCCCTATATAGAGTCAAGAACTCTTAGGGTTCATACATGTATGTACACTATGGTTTTACGGACGCATCAACAAAGAGATGGACTTTCACACTACCAAAATTCGACGAGCCTTTCGGCGTTCGGTTCTATTTTGAAAGATTTTTTAGAACCGATGTCGGTTGGTGTGAAAGTCATACTCTTGGTTGGACATGACAAAACTCTATACATCCCCATGTAGAGTTTGAAACTCTTCGGGGTTCTCATGTGTATGTACATGATGGTTACAAGCGTACTAACGAAAAGATAAACTCTCACACTACCAAAATTTGACGAGCCTTTCGGCGCTCGGTTCCATTTTGAAAGATTTTTGGGAAACCGACGTGGTTAATGTGAGGGTCGTACTTTTGGTTGAGGACGACATGACTCTATACATCCCATGTAGAGTTGGAAACTCTTGGGGTTTTCATGTGTATGTACATGATGGTTACAAGCGTACCAACAAAAAGATAGATTCTCACACTACCAAAATTTGACGAGCCTTTCGGCGCTCGGTTCCATTTTAAAAGATTTTTGGGAACCGACGTCGGTTAATGTGAGGGTCGTACTTTTGGTTGAGTACGACATGACTCTATACATCCCATGTAGAGTTGGAAACTCTTGGGGTTTTCATGTGTATGTACATGATGGTTACAAGCGTACTAACGAAAAGATAGACTTTTACACTACCAAAATTTGATAAGCCTTTCGGCGCTCAGTTCCATTTTGAAAATTTTTTAGGGAACTGGTGTTGGTAGATGCGAGGGTCGTACTTTTGGTTGAATACGACAAGACTATGCACATACGTCCCTATATAGAGTTGGAAACTCTTAGGGCTCGAGTGGTTTGCATGGGTATGGACAACGTGGTTATCCTTTCCCTTTATCAAACAATGACACGCAAACAAAGGTTCAGATAGATAGAACCTGGTTCGACTCCATTTATTTTATCACCACCTGGAAAATAGCATAACACTTTTCCCTTAACTCATTTTGAAAAAGACATGTCTTATTTTCGGGCATCCTATCTTAGGTTGGATGTTCACTCAGTTGGCTTTTACTAGAGCCCTCACAGGTAAGTTTTCTACTCTATAGCTGACTATATGCAACATGGTATGACACGGTTTGGAATTCTATTTCCTAAAGGAGCCGATGATCATGCCTATTTTGCCCTCTCGAAGGAAGCTAAAGGGTATTGGATCATCGAGGAATCACTTTCACACCAGGCCCTTGATCCCCATGGGAGTGGAGGAAGAGTGGAGGATTTTCATGATTCCAGGTCCTAGATATAGAGGGTTCGTGGTGGAGCCTGTACTAGCCCAGCTACCACCTGAGTCCGGGTTCGACCCAAAAGTCCAATGAGGGTAAATGTCATGATTTTGAAAACAAAAAGGGAAAAGACTTCTTTTTTGTACAAAGCACAATATACAATATGTGTTGCATAAAATAAATCTCTATCCTATGTTCACAGTTTATATATACAAGAATATAGACATGCTAAAATCAAAACACTATACAAGATGGAATAAAGAGAAATAATCAAATAATGAATACCAACAAATGTATAAACACATGCTTAGCAAAGAAAACACCGAAAGACTATAGGCTTAAACCCTCTAAGTCCCCAGTGGAGTCGCCAAGCTGTCAATACCGGCGAAAAAATTATTACTTACTCCACTTACTTCTAAGTGAGTCTTTTTTCTTTTTCCTTGATCCCAACCCCCATTTGGCGAGTGCATGTGTGATCTCTATCTCTCTTTGAGTTTCGAGATATGAGTTGTGTGTGTGTGTGGGGGAACACGTGTGTGTGTGTGTGTGTGCATGTGAGCACAAGTTTGGAGTCGCCACCAATCATGGGAAATTTAAGGTGTGATTGGGCACCTATGTCTAATAGATTTTATCTTATTTAGACATTTAAAACAAAATGGTCTTGGACCAGAGATGGGTTAGGGGGTTTGCTTATGCGTGGGGAAGGTGTTAGGCACCCCACGACATCCGTTAAGAAACGGTTACCTCCCTTCTAGTGTTCCCTTTTATTTGCTAAGCCTAGATTGTTGGTTTTAATTATGTACAAATGTCCCAAATTCCGTCGTGCAATATACCAGGAGTGGTAAATGCAATTTGACTTCATTTGGTTTTGATTAGACTCTTTATTTCACCGTCCCTCATCTTTGTATCTTTTAAATTTCCGGGCAGTTCGGTGGTAGGATGTACTTGAAATCCTAACACCTAGTGCCGGGACAAACAATTAATGTTTTTGATGCCATATTCGGGATCTCTTTACCCTTGATTTCCAAGAATAAAGCGGTCCGTTGAATGGCGGGGTTTTGGATGATTAATTCATACTTTGGGGAATTTTAGACCATGATCTTATGGGAGTTAGAACGTGTAGAATCCTTTACAACAAGGACACGTACCAGCCACATCGTGTAAAGGACTCATACCATGATGTCTTAATGCCAGGGTGAGCCATAGCTCTTGGGTTGCACCAACTTCGTTTATAACGCCCACATTACCATGTTTACTCTTTTTAAAGTTTTCATGGCAAAGTGTATTTTAATCACATTTATATCAAAGCTAATAAACACTCAAGCAAGTAATCATGGCATGTTCGCAGCACATAAATTACTAAAAATAATTCTAACAAGTATGGGATGATCATGGTATGTTCGCAACACATTAATCATAAAAAAGCAAAACAAATGAGTAATCACGACATATTCGCAGCACGTAAATCACTTAAAATACAAGTATGAGATTATCATGGCATGTTTGCAGCACATTAATCATAAGTATGGGATGATGAAAATGACAAATATTATGACATGAATGTAATGTTCAATCGAAATGACAAAGTGTAATTCATGACAATATGATGTGTCTTAGGGAAAGGGTCAAGACCTCGTGGGGTCGGGATTCAATGCTATTGAAAGGCTTACTCGAATCTCGACACCACCTTAGGATTTACATGAATAAAATAAGGCAATTTAGAAGAGAATTCAATGCCTTTTCGGGCTTACACGAAAGATTAGTGCTATTAAAAGACTTACTTAATCCTTGGAGGCCGAATAGGACTTATATGAGTGAGAAATCATTTTTGAAAGGGAGTTCAACGCCTCTCGGGCTTACACGAAGGATTAGTGCTATTGAAAGACTTACCTAAACCTTCGAGGCCGAATAGGACTTATATGAGTGAAAAATCATTTTAAAGCGACATTGGGAAACTTATGGGTCCAATGCCTCATGGATTTACATGGGGTTTAGTGCTATTGAAAGACTTATCTAAAACCTCCAATACCGTTTGGTATTTTCATGTCCAAATCAAAGGGAAAGGGGGATGGGCGGAACAATATTTACAACGTAGTAAATAATGAAATAACGGCAATAAATGAATTTAAAGCATAACGAGAAGCGATAAATGTATTTAAAGCAAGAACGGAATTTAAAGCAAGGGATATTCTTGGATCCAATGCTTTATGGAATTACGTGGTTGTTAATGCCTCGTTGAGGTCTTACATAATCCACCACGACCAATCGGGATTTTCATGCCCAATTCACAAAGGGGAAAAGGGGGAGAAAATAAATATTCTCAACGTAGTAAATAATAGTATAAAGCAATAAATATATTTAAGGCATTGCGGAAAGCGATAAATATATTTAAAGCAAATATGGAATTTAAAGTAAGGGATTTTTGTGGATCCAATGCCTTATGGAATTACGTGGTTATTAATGCCTCGTTGAGGTCTTACATAATCCACCACGACCAATCAGGATTATCACGCCCAAATCACAAAGGGGAAAAGGGGGAGAAAATAAATATTCTCAACGTAGTAAATAATGGAATAAAGCAATAAATATATTTAAGGCATTGCAGAAAGCGATAAATGTATTTAAAGCAAATATGGAATTTAAAGCAAGGGATTTTTGTGGGTCCTAATGCCATATGGAATTACGTGGTTGTTAATGCTTCATAGAGGGCTTACATAATTGTCATAACCCCATTTTTTCCCCTCGGGATTTTCTCGGGTGTCGGCACGCAAAACGAGACAGCCTCGAACTGAGTCGGCCTGATCCGACGAGGGCTCACCACATCAAATAACCTCAAGAAGAAGGCCCGAGACATATTTCCCTAAGTTTGACCAAGTTTGACCAAGGGTTGACCAAGCCGTTTCTGACCCGACTGGGGTCCACTATGCCCTAAAACCTTCGAAACGCGGCCCGAGATACATTTCCCAGAGTTCGGAGAATATAGACCAAGTTTGACCAAGTTTGACCGAGGTTGACCAAGTTTGACCGAGGTTTGACCGGACCGTTGACCGGACCAAAAGTTGAATCGAACTGACCACCCCTTGACCAATGCGTGGAGCACGTTGAGAGCTTCGATTCGATACTTTACGGGTGGAAAACGGACGAGAAACGAGGGAGTTATGGGCAAAACTGCGGAAAAACGGTCCGACACTTAGTCAAATTTTACCAAGTGTTGTCAACAAAACAGCCTACTTGGAAAGCAGTGTTCACCCGCGAATTCTTTCCAACCGGCGACAACTTGGTCCACAAGTTGAAACCTTTAAGCAAGAGGGTCGCTTCAGCTACAACGTGCAACTCCCGGATCATCAAGAGCTCCTCCGGTCAAGCCGGAATCTCGATCGGAAAACGACCCCGTGGAATAAGGAACATTCCAACGGCCTCCGTTCACAAGATCATATCTTGCGGACCCAAGTTCGCCTCTGTGCGGGGCCTATACCTTTAGAAAGTATGTAGCACAAGCTTTCCGGCTACGCCAAGATCGCCAAAATCCGACATCGGGAGCTACGTCTGCCACGCGCACGAAAATAGGTCGACGAAACAAGGTTGTGCTGAAATTTTCATAACCTTCCCGCCGACGTTGCCGCGCTTGCACGCAGAGTCTTCCTGGCTCACAACAAGTTGATCCGCAAGCCCAGGCACGTTAGAAAGAAGACACACTCATGCACGGTGTGGAACTCGCGGATCGTCAAGACTTTCTCCGGTCTAGCCGGAATCCTCACCGGAAAAATGCCCTCCGACAGACCAAAAACACTCCGGCGACCTCTGTTCGCAGGACCATATCTCTCCACCCCTAGCTCGGTTTCCCACAACTCTGAAACCTGGCAAGAGAGGGTAGCGCAAGCTTTCCGATGATACCAAGTTCGTCGAAATCCGACATCGGGAGCTAGGTCAAATACGCGCGCAAACACAGACAAAAAGCAAGGAAAAATGAGTCAAAGGTTTTGTGCGTTTTTCTCCCGGACAGCCGCCTTCGCGCGCAGAGTCTTTCCTGACTTGCTGCAAGTTGATGCGCAGGCCCGGGTGCGTTGGAAAGATGACAACTCCAGCTATGACGTGCAACTCTCGGTTCGCCGGTAGCTTTCCCCGTTTGATCGGAATCTTCATCGGAAAAACACACAAAAACAGCTTCGGCACCCCGACTTCCGGGAGCCATAACTCTCTCGTCCGAACTCTGATTCATGTAAAATTTATACCGTCGGAAAGTAGACGTCGAGAGCTTTCCGACGATATGATGCATGACCCATTTTGAGTTCCGGAAGACCTCCAAAACTTCCCTCGAAAATCGGGTCAAAAAGGGTACGCACGCGAAAACCGAGGAAGATTCGGAGGGGGGCTGGCGTGGAAGGATAAGACTGCCATGTGGCAGCTGCACGGCTTGCGCGGCATCATCACGCGCCGCGCGGCATGATGCCGCGCGAGGCGTGCACGCCTTTCTATAAAACCAGCCCTCCCCCCCTCATTTGCACACAATTTTTGCTCGGGCATTAGGCCTTCTTGAGCGTAGAGTAGGCAGAAAATAGGGGTTTAGGGGGTTTTAGGAAGGGTTTTTGGGTAGTTTTAGAGTGAGAGACTCCTCTCTAGGTACTCTCTCTCTCTAAGCTCTTTCTCTCTCCTCTCCTTTCTCCTCCTTTTTTTTTCTTTCTTTTAGTGGAAGTGACTAGTGATGATCCCTAAAATGGGAAGGGATTCACAAGGATCCACTTATATTTAGGCTTTTTAGTTCATTTATGTTCTATTTTATGCTTTTTTGTTCATGTATGTTCTATTTATGCTCTCCTAGTTCATTTATTGTCTTGCTATTGCTTTATCTATATGCTTTGAGTTATTTACTGCTTCTATTTGTAGATCTGAGTATATTTATTGTTTTATTTACATTTACTACGTTATTGTGGATATATTGTTGTGGTTATCCCTTCCCTGTGTGTTTTAGTACGGCAATACTGAGTGGCTTTGGCGGAGTGCGTAAGACCTCTATGAGGCCGTAACAACCATGTTAGCCCACGAGGTACTTGACCCGAAAAATACACCTCCTGTATCTAAATAATGTCATTTATTGCTTTATTTACATTTGCTACATATTTGTGAATATATATTGTGTTGTGGTTATCCCTTCCCCGTGTGTTTTAGTACGACAATACTGAGTGGCTTTGGCAGAGTGCGTAAGACCTCTATGAGGCCGTAACAACCATGCTAGCCCTACGAGGTACTTGACCCGAAAAACACCCTCCATGTTTAAATAACGTCATTTATCGTTTTACTACGTTGTAAATATTAAATTGTGAATATCCCCCATTTTTCCCCTTTGTGATTTGAGCGTGATAATCCCGATTGGTCGTGGTGGATTATGTGAGACCTCAATGAGGCTTTAACCTCCATGTAATCCCATAGGAGTTGGACCCACAAAAATCCTTTATTTTAAACCCCGTTATTTTCGTCATTTACGATATCGTTGTGATTATTGTCCGTTTTTCCATTGTTGATTTGGGCATGAAAACACCGAACGGTTTTAGTGGTTTTAGGTAAGTCTTTCAATAGCACTGAAACCCATGCAAACCCATAAGGCGTTGGACCCTTAAATTGCAAACCCCTTTTCAAAATGATTTTCATCATATAAGTCCTATTTGGCATCGAAGGTTTAGGTAAGTCTTTCAATAGCACTAACCCTTCGTGTAAGCCCGAAAAGGCATTGAAAACCCCATTTTTAAATGATTTTCATCATATAAGTCCTATTTGGCATCGAAGGTTTAGGTAAGTCTTTCAATAGCGCTAACCCTTCGTGTAAGCCCGAAAAGGCATTGAAAACCCCCTTTTTTTGAAATGATTTCCTCGTATAAGTCCTATTTGGCATCAAAGGTTCGGATAAGTCTTTCAATAGCACCAACCCTTTGTGTAAGTTCGAAAGGCATTGAATTCTCTTTAGATTGTTTTATTTTATTCATGTAAATCCTAAGGTGGTGTCGAGATCCGAGTAAGTCTTTCAATAGCATCGAATCCCGACCCCACGAGGTCTTGACCATTTCCCTAAAAATTCCCACGTTGTCATAAATTACACTTTGTGATTAAGCGTCATATTTATGTCAACCCATATTCATCATCATCATTCATTCTCATGATTTATGTGCTGCAAACATGCCATGATCATTCCATATTTGTCATTTTTGGTAATTTATGTGCTGCAACCATGCCATGATTACTCATTTGATTTATTTCTTTTTATGATTAATGTGCTGCAAACATGCCATGATCATCCCATACTCATAGACTTATTTTTAGTAATTTATGTGCTGCAAACATGCCGTGATTACTTGCCTTGAGTATTTATTCGCTTTGATATAGAAATGTGATTAAAATACACTTTGCCATGAAAACTTTAAAAAGAGTAAACATGGTAATGTGGGCGTTAGAAACGAAGTTGGTGCAACCCAAGGGCTACGGCTCGCCCTGGCTTTGGGACACCATAGTATGAGTCCTTTACACGGGGGCGTGGCTGGTACGTGCTTTCGTGTAAGGGATTCTACACGTTCTAACTCCCATAGGATCATGGTCTAAAATTCCCCAAAGTGTGAATTAATCATCCAAAACCTCGCCATTTGACGGACCGCTTTACTCTTGGAAATCAAGGGTAAAGAGATCCCGAATATGGCACCAAAAATATTAATTGTTTGTCCCGGCACTAGGTGTTAGGATTTCAAGTATATCCTACCACCAAAATGCCCGGAAATTTAAAAGATACAAAGATAAGGGACGGTGAAATAAAGAGTCTAATCAAAACCAAATGAGGTCAAAATGCATTTGCCATTCTTGGTATATTGCTCGACCAAATTTGGGACATTTGTTCATAATAAAAACCAACAAACCTAGGCTTAGCAAATAAAAGGGAACACTAGAAGGGAGGTAACCGTTTCTTAACGGATGTCGTGGGGTGCCTAACACCTTCCTCACGCATAAGCAAACCCCCAAACCTATCTCTGGTTCAAGACCATTTAGTTTTAGATGTCTAAATAAGATAAAATCTATTAGACATAGGTACCCAATCACACCTTAAATTTCCCATGGTTGGTGGAGACTCCAAATTTGTGCACACACGCACACACGTACACAAGTTCCCACACACACACACACAACTCATATCTCGAAACGGAAAAGAGATAGAGATCACACACACACTCGCCAAATGGGGGTCGGTATCTAGGAAAAAGAAAAGAAAAGACCTTAACACCTTTTTTTAGAGGTCGGATTTTCCGCCGGTGTCGACAATAATCCACCACGACCAATCGGGATTATTACGCCCAAATCACAAAGGGGAAAAGGGGGAGAAAATAAATATTCTCAACGTAGTAAATAATGGAATAAAGCAATAAATATATTTAAGGCATTGCAGAAAGCGATAAATGTATTTAAAGCAAATATGGAATTTAAAGCAAGGGATTTTTGTGGGTCCAATGCCTTATGGAATTACGTGGTTGTTAATACCTCGTTGAGGTCTTACATAATCCACCACGACCAATCAGGATTATCATACCCAAATCACAAAGGGGAAAAGGGGGAGAAAATAAATATTCTCAACGTAGTAAATAATGGAATAAAGCAATAAATATATTTAAGGCATTGCGGAAAGCGATAAATGTATTTAAAGCAAATATGGAATTTAAAGCAAGGGATTTTTGTGGGTCCAATGCCTTATGGAATTACATGGTTGTTAATGCCTCATAAAAGGCTTACATAATCCACCACGACCAATCGGGATTATCACGCCCAAATCACAAAGGGGAAAAGGGGGAGAAATAAATATTCACAACGTAGTAAAGCGATAAATGATGGAATTTAATCAAGGGGGTGTGTTCTTGGATCTAATACCTTGTGGGTTTACACGGTTGTTAATGCCTCATAGAGGGCTTACATAATTCGCCAAAACCACTAAGGATTTTCACGCCCAAATACACAAGGAAAGGGGATAATCACAATATAATGTTAACAAGTACGTAGTAAATGTAAATGAAAGCGATAAATAAATTTAAAGTATTGCGGAAAGCGATAAATGTATTTAAATCAAATATGGAAAGCAATAAATGAATCTTAAAGCATAAAAGCAATAGATAAACTTAAAGTAAGTAAATAAAGCAATAATGAACTTAAAGAACATAAATGAACTAAAAGAGTATAAATAAAAGTGGATCCTTGTGAATCCTTTCCCATTTTAGGGATCATCACTAGTCACCTCCATTAAAAAGAAAGAAAAAAAGGGAAGAGAGGGGAGAGAGAGAGTTTAGAGAGAGAGATTACCTAAGTAGGTGTCTCTCACTCTAAAAACTAGCCAAAAAAACCCCCTAAGGAAGACCCCAAACCCCTATTTTCTGCCTAAACTACGCTCAGAATGGCCTAGAGCCCGAGCAAATCACACCTGGAAATGAGGGGGGGGATATGGCTTCTTTTATAGGCGGAGTTGCACGCCTCGCGCGTCACCATGGCACGCGGCGCGTGATGGTGGCGCGCAAGGCGTGCTCCCCGCCACGTGGCGATCTTATCTGCCATGCGGCCCCTCCACTGAATCCTCCTCGATTTTCGCACGCGTACTGTTTTCTAACCCGATTTTCGGGGCCAATTTTGGAGGCCTTCTGGTGCTCAAAATGAGTCATGCAGCATATCATCGGAAAGCTTGCAACATCTACTTTCGAATGATATAATATTTGCGTGAATCAGAGTTCGGAAGAGAGAGTTATGGCTCCCGAAAGTCGGGGTGTCGAAGCTGTTTTTTCTCGTTTTTCCGGCGAAGATTCCGGCCAAACTAGGGAAGCCACTGTCGAACCGAGAGTTGTACGTTGTAGCTGGAGTTGCCATCTTTCTAACGCACCCAGGCTTGTGGATCAACTCGCAGCGAGCCGGAAAGAGTCTGCGCGCGAAGGCGGTTGTCCGGGAGGAAAAATGCGTCAGATTTTCAGCGCGTTTTTCTTACTTTTTGTTTGTGTTCGCGCGCACGGTTGACCTAGCTCCCGACGTCGGTTTTTGACGTTCTTGGTATCGTCGGAAAGCTTGCACTACCCTCTTTCTTAAAGTTTTGGACTTGCGGGAAACTGAGCTTGGGCTGGAGAGATATGGTCCCGCGAACAGAGGCCACCAGAGTGTTTTTGGTCTGTCGAAGGGCATTTTTCCGATCGAGATTCCGGCTAGACTGGGGAAAATCTTGACGATCCGAGAGTTCCACATTGTGTCTGAACATGTCCTCTTTCTTACGCACTCGGGCTTGCGGATCAACTCGTTGTGAGTCAGGAAGACTTTGTGTGCGAGTGTGACATCGTCGGGGGGAAAATTATAAAATTTTCAACATAGTCTTATTTCATCCGTCAGTTTTCGTGCAAATGGTAGGCTTGGTTCTCGATGTCGGATTTCGGCGATTTTGGTGTCTCCAGAAAGCTTGCATTACCTTCTTTCTAAAAGTACGGGCCTTGCACAGAGGCAAACTTGGGTTTGTGAGACACGGTCCCGCGAACAGAGGCCGTTGGAATGTTCCATATGCCAATGGGTCATTTTCTGATCGAGATTCTGGCTTGACCGAAGGAGCTCTTGACGATCCGAGAGTTGCACGTCGTAGCTGGAGTAATCCTCTTACTTAAAGGTTTCAGCTTGCGAACCAAGTTGCTGCGGGTTGGAAAGAATCTACGCGCGAACACTACCTCCCAAATAGGCTATTTTGCCAACAATACTTAGCAAAATTTGACTAAGTATTGGATCGATTTTCACGGTTTTGTCCGTACCTCCCTTGTTTCTCGTCCGTTTTCGACCCGTAAAGTACCGAATTGAAGCTCTCAATGTGTTTCACATAATGGTAAAGGGGGCGGTCAGCCCAATCCCGCTTTTGGTCTGGTCAACGGCTTGGTCAAACCTCGGTCAAACTTGGTCCAAGTTGGTCAAACCTCCCCGAACTCTGGGAAATGTGCTCCGGGCCCCGTTTCGAGGCTCTTTTGATGTGGTGGGCCCCTGCTGGGTCAGAATGGCTTCGATCAAACCTCGGTCAAAGTTGGTCAACCCTAGTCAAACTTGGTCAAAGTTGGTCAAACCTCCTCGAAACCCGGGAAGTGTGCTCCGGACCCCGTCTCGAGGTTTTTTTGATGTGTCGAGTCTCTGTCGGGTTTGACTGGTTCGGTCTGGGTTGCCTCGTTTTGCGTGCCGATACCCAAGAAAATCCCGAGGGTAAAAATAGGGTTATGACAATGATCTAGCTCGAGTTGTTTGGTTTGGAGCTGACATTCCAATCATACACCTAACAGAAACTGCAATCACAGTGGACAATTGGGTTAAGGATCTACTCAAGCAGCACAATGACTCCAACAATAACACTTCTAATCTCCAAATGATTCTAACACTACTGTGGTGCATATGGTTTCATAGAAATCCAATCATGTTTGAAGGGAAACAACCCAATCCAATGGAAATCATTTTAACATCTAAATCTTTGTTGAACAGGTTTTTGCTAGCTTCACCTAACAATGCAAGTAACACTGGTTTGGTAAGGAACACAACACATGCAACATCATGGACTCCTGATAACAATTGGTAAGTTCTCATCACCACTGCAGGAGGTGCTGCAAAGAATGGCACAAGGCAAGGAATGGCATATATGGGAAAGAATAGAGATGGCCAGGTCATTTTTGTTGGTTGTAAAACCACAACAACACAAGACTCTAAACTGGCAAGACTCATAGCTATTAGGGAAGCCATCATCAAAGCTATCCAATTGGGATTTTAGAGGATGATCATTCTGATTGAAGACAAGGACATTGAACAAATGTAGGGAAGTAACCACCTTTCCAGATGGAAGCTCACTACTATATTCTAGGACATCAAAAACCTCCAACAACAACAACACCTCAGTCTACATATAAAGGCAACACCAAAGCAGGTACTCAAAGAAACCAAGTCTATGTCCCTCACAGCTTCTCAAACCTTCCTTGATGTGTATCATGAACACTCAATGTTTTGTAACTCTAGTTCTAGATGATGTTTTTGTAACTTTGTTTCTTTGGCAAAGTATCAAAAAAAAAAAAAAAAAATGCCTTTAATTTCATTTTCATTTTAGTTAAGATAATATTGTAATGGGCTTTTGTTGGTAATTTTAGTGTTGGATTAATTATGTGCCAAACATTTCCATGTAATTATAATGCTCTTGTAATCAAGATTTATTATTGTAAGTTGTAATTACTTGGTGACCATTTGTGGTAAATTTGTCAAAAGGGGGAGAAAGCTTGTTGTTATGATTTTGGTGTTCATAGTCGAGTGAGCTTCTTGGGACAGGCGAGAAGATTCGAGTGAGCGTGATTTAAGGAGAGGTTGTTACATCAAGCGAGTTTGGGGGTTTCGAGCGAGTTGTCAAGCGAGTTTTGGGCAACCCATTCTGTTTGGACATAATCGCTCGCCTGACCTTCACTTGAAAGCTCGGTTGAGCGAGTTTGACGCTGATGCAAAATATCATGGATTTTTGTGATCAAACAACCACTATTGTGTCACCTAATAAATAGAACCTTATACCCTAATTTTTTTGTAGAGGTTGGAGAGACCAAAAAGAGAGACCCATATCCTCTAACCTTAGAGCTCCTTGTTAGGATTAATGATTCCTCTTCTCAATCTCACACTCTCCCATTGCTAATCTTTTGAGATTTTTATTTATTATATATATATATATATATTTTGTTTTTACAACCAAACACCATCATCCTTGTGAGATTGTTTGTTTTGTGTTGTTAGAAGATCATAGAGGGAATCACCACATAAATCTTCACGTAGGCTTGTAGTGAGAAGAGAAAGCTAGTACAACAGGTTGCATGAGGAGCTGAGAGCTCGGATACTTAGTTCGCTTTCATTAATGGAGGTCTTTGAGTAGAGTGTATCACAATTCTGTTCTCATCGTGAATTCGACGAGTTGGGCTAGGCCCTGAAGAGTTTCACTCGTTGTGGGTTTCTCTTCATGAACAAATCTGTGTGCAAGTGTGTGTGGGTTTTGATGTTTGCCTTTGTACTCTGGATCCATATTTTAATTGGTTTACTTTGCACTATCCATGATTACTTGAACCATGAAATCAGTTAAATAATCAATTGGGTTTTGGTTAATTTGATAAATTAAATTTTGGTCAAGCCATTTTTTGATAATTGTGTTTGGGGGAAATTCTATCTTAAGTTTAGTAAATTTTCGTGTGGTAATTATACTTTAAGTAAAATTGGCTTTTCAATTGGTATCAAAGTAGCTACACTAGAATAAGAATTAAACTTTCCTTGTGTGATCCTCTTTCACTTGTTTATGTACTTATTGTGCTTGTTGGAATTGTGTTAATGGATAAGTCTCACCCAAATTCTATAGTACCCTTCTTTGATGGGAATAATTATGCTTATTTGAAGGTGAGGATGCGTACCTTTTTGAAATCCATAGATGACCAAGTTTGGGTCAGTGTTGTTGCGAAGGGATTTGTGATCCCTCCTGTTCCCAGACCTCAATGGTCTAAGGACCAACTTGCTGAATCGAGTCACAATATCAAAGGGCTTAACTCAATTTTCAAGGTTGTTTCGGTGGATGGAATTTAAGAGATTTTCTAATGTTGACACCGCCAAGGAAGCATAGGACATACTTAGAACTACTCCTGAAGGTATTAAGGCTGCAAAAAGCTCGAAACTCCAAATGGTTATCTCTAGATTTGAAGCCGTTACGATAGAGGATGATGAGACTTTTGATGAGTTCGATGCCAAACTGAAGGACATAGTCAACTCAAGATTTTACATCAAAACAATAAATTTCAAATTGATTACATCTTTTTTTTTTTTTTTTTTTCATCCTCCTTCATAGGCTAATTATAAAATACTCTGGGAGTACATTAAATGTGTATTACCTCCTCTCACATAAGTGGTTAGTCCCGTTAATTAAATACATGGTAAGACCTCACCACTTGTGTGAGAAAACGGAATACGCATTTAATATACTTCTATTTTCCCTGAATTATACTTTAGTATCACATCATAGACCCTACCTCAACTCTATCTTCCTTATCAGTGAATCGGAAATAGTGCATAGGTACTCGTCCACCTTCTTTTGCAGCTATTGGATCTCCAATCGAGGTAATTTCCTTGCTGGTACTCTCTAGATCTGGCAAAAGCAAAAGACCTCCTAACGTAATTCGAATGGGGGCTAACCTGACCGCTCAGCGCACTCAAATTCCTTGAGAAACTTATTGATTTTTCGAAACAGTTTTAAATATGCTGCGAAGTATTCTATAATTTTCATCAGATGCATACTCTCTTGTAAGGAGGGGTACTAATATCAAGATAACTCTCAATTTCCAAGGTGGACCGATCGTGTGTAGTGGTAGGAAAATCCTCCAATATTGAGATTCATTTGGACTGACTGTGTCTTGACCTGACCTCAATTGTTATTTGCCAAACATTCTTTTTCCACTCTCGTCGCTCAATTAGTAGGTAGCCTTGGTACGAGTAATATAGTTTGTGCTTTGTAGGCATGAGCTCGGTTTAGGCTTTCGGCTGGTGTTGTAACTTCTTAGAGATGCTTCATATGCTTAAACACACTCACATGCCAACGTCATGGGCCGTGTTCAGGGTAGGCCGCCTCCTTCACAAATGCATGGTCATATGAGAATGTTTACCTTTGTACTTGAGCTTGGGACAACAGATCTAAAAAGACACACCTTGAGGCATGATGCTTATAGGCTTGTAGTGGGCTTAGTTACCCCGAGTATGCTTTCCCCCTCCATCCACCTTAGCTTTTCCAATAGTTGAATGGAAAAAGAGGCGGCTTGTGTTTGAAAAAATGGTGTAGATATAGAGGTGAATTGACTTCGACAAATTAATGGATGATTAATACCACATGCGGTGGTGGCTTAGTGTTAGGAAGTTATTCGGAAATATCATCTTGTGAGTTCGAGGTTGTAGATTCGAGACTTGACATGCCCCATTATTGCGCGGGCGGTAATGGATGATGCCTTGGTGTTCTTACATCCTTCTCATTCTCCTGAGTCATGACTGCTTGGAAAGGTACTAGTGGGTGGCATGAAAAGAATGCCTTTTAGGAAAATCTGTGTCGTGTGGCAGTGCTCGTTTGCAGGACGTTGGTTGTTTTTAGGGGATTTTTTAAAGGGGGTGAGCGAATCAGTTGCAAATCAGAGATGGAGATTAATTTTTCCAAGGGCCATTGTTAAGCACTGGTAACAGTAGGTCCATGAGGGGGTGAACGAACCAGTTGCAGTGTTAGAATGCTAGGAATTAGAGGGAACCAGAAGGAATAGACAGACAGACTCAATTAGTTTTGTTACTGTAAGTAATTTCACTGAATGAATTTATACAAGCTCGAGCTAGGTATACACAGATGTACAGCTTACTAATCTTGCACATGTTAAAATAGATTTAAGTGAATGCTAACAGCAGTAACAAATTGTAAATGATTGAGCTAACTGTGTGTTGACCACACGTCTTAATTGCAGACATTATAAGGCTGGGCATATCAGTTGGAAAAGTGGACAGCCAAGTAGTTGCAAGAGCAGTAGAAAAGTTTTGCTGTGAAGATGGAGAAATAGTCTGTGTGGTACGACAAGGTAGTAGTGTTCATGAAAAAGAACATGTTGACAGTTTTTCATAAATCCAATCCACAAATTTCAATACATGAACATCCATTCCAAATTTCCAAGAAGGGGAAGAAGAAATAAAAAATACCCCCAAATCATATAGGAAGAAGAAAGTGCTCATGGGGATGGATTATTAAAATCCCACAAAACTGCTCATGGGGATGGAGGTCTATACTGAAGCTACAACAAGAAGCTAGGCATTTCCTAAGTTGAGGTTGGTGATGCTACCAGAATTTTTTTATGGCATGATTTGTGGCACCCTGATGGCATTCTTTTTCAAAAATATGGTCATAGGGTCCTCTATGATGCAGCTAGTCATTTTGATGCTAAGGTTGATTCTGTCCGAAGAGATAAACAGTGGGTGTGGAATGCAGCCAAATCTGACCAGCTTGTTGACATCCAAAGCAAGCTTGGCTTAATCCATTTGAAGGATTCTGATAATGCATTATGGGATTCCTCTTATAAATTTAATTATGCTGATATTTGAGATGAAATCAGAGTAAATGGGCACATAGTATTATGGTGGAAACTGATTTTTTTTTATTCTACCATACCAGGGCATGCTTTAATTGGTTGGCTTGCTATGAGAAACAAATTACCAACCAAAGAGTGAATGATTAAATGGGGCTATAATGGGGAGAGTAATATGTCCTTTGTAATGCCTTCTTAGAAAGTAGAGATCATTTGTTTTTCTCTTCCTCTTTTACAAAAAGGATATGGGAGAATCTTATGGGTTTGTGTTTAATTTCTGATGTTAACTATTACTGGCTGGATTGGTTGATTGGGCTACTGTTCATCTCAAAGGTAAGCTTCAGGATTGCAATCTGTAAATTGGCTTGGTGGGCTGCTGTGTATCATTTGTGGCAACAACGAAATGCTGTTATTCACTCTGGAAAGATAAGGACTGAGGAGCAAATCATCAAAGATGTCAAAAGAGATGTCAAGAATGCAGAAGCATTGTTGCTGCCTCTGTGCTTAATGGAATCATGTGTTATAAATGGAGAATCAGCCCTGCTATCCTCTGTTCCATGCCTACTAAGTAGGCTGCAAATGTTTGAGGAGAGGACATTATGCTATAGATATCTTGTTTGGTGTTCATCAAAAAACAAAAAAAAGATATCTTGTTTGGTGTGTTCTCTCCTAGCCTAGCTTGTCAATAAGCATAGGTTAGAGGCTGGGCTATACTGCTTGTTTGTACTGAGTTTGTACCTCTAGTGTGGTGTTGTTTTTGTACTGAGTTTCTTTTAATGAAATTTAACTGATTCATAAAATAAAATGGATAAAACTTAGGTACAGTTCCTTAAATCAAGTACATTAGGTTCCTAGTTGAATTCCGATACATTGAATTTAAATATTCTTGAAAATGATAATATTGTTTGTGTTTCATTGGTTAATGCAACTATATGTTTGAATTCAATTAAGAAACCTAATATACGTAATATAAGGAACTGTATCTAAGTTTTACCAAAAAAAAAAGTGTTAAGAAGAAGAAATGACTTTTCGATCGATACCCATGAGAGAGAAAGGAGAGATACTTTTTGATCGATACAAATGAGTTTTTTTTTTTTTTTTTTTAAATTAAAAAAAAAAAGACCACCGATTTTTAGTTCCTAGTAGATTCTAAATTCTACTGACAAAACACTACCTTAATCTTTGTTTTGTTTCCTCATTTTAAGCCAAAAAAAAAAACCAACACGACTCCTAGGTAAAACTTACTTTAAGTTTCTTATTTTATTTAATTGTAATTCCTTGAAGGAATAACATGATATGATTTAAAAAAAAAAAAAAAAAAAAATTTACATTTTAATTAAAACTTGATAGAAAAGCTAAGGTTTAATTTAAAACTTCCCAACTTGAGGAAATTATGTAATTCACCCCAAACAAGTCACATGCAAAGGACATGTAATGCACGGGCCTCCAAAAGTAAATTGGTAAGTTTCATACCAACGCCATATGAACTTGTTCATAAATGTTTTATTTTTATACTTAGATAATAAGAGTATGGGGTATCCAAAGCTTCATCCCAACTAATCTAATGGCATGTGCAATCTTTTGTCCAATACACACTGGGTAATTATCAGGTCCAATGGTCCTGAGAATGGACCCAATGAAATCCGCCGTCATGAGGTGTCAAATTCTGCATATTACAACTTGTCATCCCACTAAGCTATCCCTTGTTGTTCAACTTGTCCATGGATGTAACCATTATATAAACTCAAGAATGTTGGAAGTTTGATCATCCATAAAAGAATAAACAAGAATACTCCCTAATACGGCAACCTAGCATCCAAGATAACAAACTTTTGGCCAGGAAACAAGAATAGCAATGAGCTATATTTGTGAGGATTTTTCCTTCATAAGTTATCATTGATACTGTGCTTGTATTGGAAGTTATATTTAACGAGATTAAATTCTATACGGATCCGATATAGAGAGAGATTTTTACACCCTCCAATAGTATTGTGCCATGTTAGATTTGTGCAAATAAAAGATTAACGCATACCACACACAATTGATTCCCATTTTCTCATCTCTCATTCTAGACTCCAATCTCCATTGTTGCTTCAATGGTCGAATCACCAGCAAGACCTGGCTCTACCACCTACCCTCCTCCCATGGACGGAACCAACACCACCACTGTAGGTGATGTCCTCTGGCACCGCCACTAGCCACCGATCCCACCATCTCTCTTTCTCCCTTATTTTACCCAAATTTCATTTTTTCTCTAATTATTTTATTTTATTTTTTAATTTGTTGTCACAGATCATATTTTTAATCTTATGAACAGATTATTCACATATATGACCCAGAAAACAAATGAGTTAGAAATAGATGAAAACCCATAGATCAAAAGCAACAAATTTTCGCCTCTAAATGAGCCACAAAGTCCATTTGGCCTTGAAAATAGAATCGGGGGCAGTTTCATAAAAACATTCGGGTTTGTCATAACCCTATTTTTAACCCCAGGATTTTCTCGGGTGTTGGCACGCAAAACGAGGTAATCCGGACCAAGCCGAGTTAACCTGAGAGGGGTTTAGTTGCACTTAAGAACTCTTAAAACATAGCCGGGAGCGCATTTCTCAAGGTTTGGGAAGGTTTGACCAATGTTGACCAAGTTTGACCAGAGTTAACTGGGGTTGACCAAGTTTGACAAAAGTTTGACCAAGACCTTGACTGAGCCAAAAGCAAGATTTGATTGACTACCCTCTGACCATTGGATAAAGCATATCGAGAGCTTCAATTCAATACTTTACGAGTCAAAAACGGACGAGAAATGAAAAAGTTATGAGCAAAACCGTGAAAAATGGTCTGATACTTTGCAAAATTTTGCTAAGTGTTATTGATCAAAATAGACCTATTTTGGGGCAATGTTTGCACATAGATTCTTTCCGACCCATGACAATTTGGTCCGCAAGTTTGAAATTTACGGAAGAGGGTAACTTCAGCTACAACGTGCAACTCTCGGATCGCCAAGAGTTTCCCCGGTTTGGTTGGAATCTCGATCGAAAAATGGCCCTCCAGCATGGAAAAACATTTCGGCAGCCTCTGTTTGCGAGGCCGTATCTCTCGAACCCAAGCCCTACTTCTCGCAAGTTCAAAACTTTAAGAAAGAAGGTGTCACAAACTTTCAAGGGACACCAAGATCATTGAAAAAAAACATCGGGAGCTAAGTTAACCGTGCACGGGAAAACTGACGAAAGTAAGGAAATTATGCTGGAAATCTGGCACGTTTTCCCCCGAAGAAGTCACCTTCGTGCACAGATTCTTCCCTACTTGCCACGAGTTGATCTGCAAGTCCAGAACTTCAAGAAAGAGAACACGTGCAGCCACAACGTGCAACTCTCGGATTGCCAAGATCTTCCCTAGATTGGCCGGAATCTCGATCGAAAATGGCCCTCCGGTGGCCTCTGTTCGCGGGGCCGTATCTCTTAAACCCAAGCTCGACTTCTCACAAGTCCAAAACTTTAAGAAAGAGGGTATCGCAAGCTTTCCTAGGATACCAAGATCATCAAAAACCAACATCGGGAGCTACGTCAACCGTGTGCGGGAAAACTGACAAAAATAAGAAAAACGTCATGGAAATTTGACGTGTTTTTCCTCCCAGACAGCCACCTTCGCGCACAGATTCTTCCCTGCTAGCTACGAGTTGATCCACAAGTTTGGAACTTTAAGAAAGACTGTAACTCCAACAACAGTATACAACTCTCGGTTCTCCGGTAACATCTCTCGTTTGGCCGGAATCTTCGTCGGAAGAATGCAGAAAAACAGCTCGGATGCCCCGACTTCTGGGAGCCATAACTTTTCCATCCAGGCTCCGATTTGCGCAAACTTGATATCTTTGGAAAGTAGACTTCTCAAGATTTCCAAAAGTACCACACATGACCCATTTTGGTAACCAGAAGGTCCTAAAAAGCTTCCTCGAAAATCGAGTAAAAAAATTGTACAGGCACGCGATTCGAGGAAGATTTGTTGGAAGTGCCACGTGGCAGATAAGATTACCACGTGTCACGCAGCATGACCATGCGTGAGACCCCTCTATAAATTGGACCCCCTTCCCCCTTATTTCTACAAGCTTGGCTCGAGTCCCTAGGCATTGGGCGATTTTAGGTAGAAACTCGGGGAAGGGGTCTCTCTCTTTGGGTTTAGACTAATTTTTGGTTAGAGATTAGGAGATCCTACTTAGGTAATCTCTCTCCCTACCCCTCCAAGCACTTCTCATTCCTCTCTTCACTCATACACTCTCCCATACCCATTCTTTTTCATTTTCATGGAGGTGATTAGTGATGATCCTACAATGGGAAATAATTCACAATGATCCATGCTTATTATCCTTTAAATATGTTTATTATGCTTTCATTTATGTTTTGAATACTATTTATTGCTTTCATTATGCTTTAAATACATTTATTGCTTTCATTATGCTTTAAATACCATTTAATGCTTTCACTATGTGGATTATTTGCTATTTCCTTTCTGTCATTTACATTATTTACTACGTTGTTGATTATTATCCCCTTTTTCCCTTGTGATTTGAGTATAAAAATCCCGATTGGTCTTGGTGGATTATGTAAGACTTTCAATAGCATTAACAACCATGTAATCCCATAAGGCATTGGACCCATGAACACCTCATTGCTTTAATTCCGTCATTTACTACGTTATTGTGGATATTATCCCTTTTCCCCTTTGATTTGGGTATGAAAATCCTGATTGGTCTTTGTGGATTATGTAAGACTTTCAATAACATTAACAACCATGTAATCCCATAAGGCATTAGACCCACGAAAATCTCCCTTGCTTTAATTCCGCTATTATTTCATTATTTACTACGTTGTGATTATTATCCCCTTTCCCCCTTTGATTTGGGCATGAAAATCCTGATTGGTCTTGGTGGATTATGTAAGACTTTCAATAGCATTAACAACCATGTAATCCCATAAGACATTGGACCCATGAAAATCTCCATTGCTTTAATTCTGCAATTATTTCATTATTTACTACGTTGTGATTATTATCCCCTTTCCCCCTTAGATTTGGGCATGAAAATCTCGATTGGTCTTAGTGGATTATGTAAGACTTTCAATAGCATTAACAACCATGTAATCCCATAAGGCATTGGACCCATGAAAATCTCCATTGCTTTAATTCCGCTATTATTTCATTATTTACTACGTTGTGATTATTATCCCCTTTCCCCCTTCTGATTTGGGTATGAAAATCCCGATTGGTCTTGGTGTATTATTTAAGACTTTCAATAGCATTAACAACCATGTAATCTCATAAGGCATTGGACCCACGAAAATCTCCCTTGCTTTAATTTTCGCTGTTATTTCGTTATCACGAGTAAATTGAAAATTAATGGAATAAAATCACGAGTAAAGAAAAAATTAATGATAAAAACCAAGTCAATAGTAACCTTTGGAATCGTAATCGGTCGTGTCTGTGTCAAAATATTTAAGAACTATGTTTTGGTTCAAATACAATCTGAGAGTTCCGTTTAGTTCCATTAATTGGTCCTGAGAAACTATGATAATAGAAAGAAGTCGAGAGAAACCTTTGAAACCCAAATGGAGCAGTTATGGTGAAAATTACGTTTTGTTTCAAAGAAATTTGAGAAAGTCCTTTTGGGACACAAGAAAGTTGAGAATAACCTTTGGAACATAAACAAGAGATTTTGGAGTGAATACATTTGACGAAGCTTAGATTCAAATAAAAAGCAAAAGTACGTTTTTGGGTCCAAAACAAGCCAACGGTAACTTTTGGTACCCAAACGGGAGATTTAGTTGAGAAAACTTGCAAGAATTACAATATTAATTAAAATGAAATCGATACGGTCGTGTTTGGGCCAAAATAAATCGAGTATAACTTTTTGGAACAAAAATTGGTGCTTTTGGTTTCCCAAAATGCGAGGACAATGTTATTCTTTAAATCCAAACCAAAATTTCATTTTGGATCCAAAACAAGCCGAGGGTAATCATTTGAACCAAAATGAGAGATTTTCATGTCAAAACATGTGAGAAGGATGTGAGAAGACAGATTTTTTTTTTTTCAAATAAAATCTGACAGATTCTTTTGAAAGAAAAAACGACTCATTGAGTAAATTGATGGTAAAAAACAAGTCAACAATAACCTCTGGAATCGAATGAAAGATTAATGGTAAAAACCAAGTCAACAAAAAATTCATTTTGGGTTCAAAACATGCCAAGAGTACTCATTTGAACCAAAATGAGAGATTTTGATGTCAAAACATGTGACAACAAAGTTTTGTTTCAAACATAATCTAAGTTATCCTTTTGAATAAAATCATGTGTAAAGAGAAAATTAATGGAATAAAATCATGAGTAAAGCAAAAATTAATGGTAAAAACCAAGTCAATAGTAACCTTTGAAATCGTAATCAGACGTGTCTGTGTCAAAATATTTAAGTACTATGTTTTGGTTCAAATACAATCTGAGGGTTTTGTTTAGTTCCAACAATGGTCCTGAGAAACTATGATAATAGAAAGAAGTCGAGAGAAACCATTGAAACCCAAATGGAAAATTTCGTGAAAACTACGTTATGTATCAAAGAAATTCGAGAAAGTCCTTTCGGGACACAAGAAAGTTTAGAATAACTTTTGGAACATAAACAAGAGATTTTGGAGTGAATACATTTGAGGAAGCTTTGATTCAAATAAAAAGCAAAAGTTTGTTTTTGGGTTCAAAACAAGCCAACGGTAAATTTTGGAACCCAAACGGGAGATTTAGATGAGAGAACTTGCGAGAATTACGATATTAATTAAAATGAAATCGATACGGTCCGTTTGGGGCCAAAATGAGTCGAGTATAACATTTTGGATAAAAAATAGGTGCTTTTGGTTTCCCAAAATGCAAGGACAATGTTATGCTTCAAATCCAAACAAAAATTTCATTTTGGGTCCAATATAAGCCGAAGGTAATCATTTGAACCCAAAAGAGAGATTTTCATGTCAAAATATGTGCAAAGGATGTTTTTTTTTCAAATAAAATCAAACAGATTCTTCTGAAAGAAAAAAACGACTCATTGAGTAAATTGATGGAAAAAAACAAGTCAACAGTAACCTCTGCTGTGATGCCCTACATCACCTAGCATTATAAATTAATTATATTAGTACTAAGTCATTAAAGAATTATAGATTTAATAAATTCTTATAGTAAGTTAATTTAAATTAGATAACTACCACACTACGTTAACTTAGATGCATTAGTATTGCTAATAGATATATCAAGTGACTATTTAATAGTCAAAGTGAAATAGAGGAATATAGTGATGCTACATGATTAATGTTAGTTATAGTAAAATATTATTGATGTAAGTACAATATCATAGATACCTATAGTTTTATTATAGATAAACCTTAAATTATGTAATTGATAGTAAACATAAGGGCAAAAGGGTCATTGCACACATAAGTTTGGTGTCCAATGGGAATTGGCCACTTGTCTCCACCCTAAATCTACCTTCCCATGCATGAGGACACATGGAATTCACTCAAAATACCCCCCTTTAGTGGCTGGCCATCCAAGTCCCACCCACCATTTGATTTTTCTCATTTCTCTAGCATAGACAAAACAAAAGAGAGAAGAACTCAAGCTCTCTTCTCCCTCTTGCACCCCACGGGTCCAGCAGCTAGGGGGAGGAAACAAATCTTTGTTTCCTCTCATCTTCTTCCACAATTCAAGTTAGAGAAAGAGTCTAGCCCTCCTCCTTCAAGAAATCATAAGCTAGGTAAGGGTTTATGATTTTAGTCAAGTTTTGAAATGGGTATAGTTGAAATTGTTGGTTGATCTTCATGATTCTTACATTTTGAGAATATGGGTTTATAGAAATATGATTTTGGGTTAAGGAAAATGAATTTTTATGGACATGCATGTGGGATTTGAAGTGGTAGTTGCTGGAATTTTAGATTGAGCATGAGGTTTGGTGATTCCATGTTGGTTTCTTACAATTGATGATGGAATTGTTGTTATATGTGGATTTATATGGCTTGTATGTTCTGTGTGTGATGGATTACATTGATGTTTGACTTGATTTGGTATTGCATGTGTTGGATTTAGGAGGATTTTTGGTTAATGGTTGATGGGTTTTAAGTTTCTAGAGGAAAATGCAACCTGTCTCTGCTTTCTGTAGTGAACAGAAAGTTGCACGAAATTCTGGGAGTTTTCTAAAATAGGAATGAGGAAACGGTTTTCTCTAGGGTAATCTATCATATGTATAGGTTATGTATATGAAATTTCATAGAAAAATATTGAGTTTTGATAATTATTTGTTATTTTACAAGAAAACTGTACAAATCTGTCAATTTGACAGATTCTGTGTTTGTCAGTTAGAAATTTCGTAATAAATCCAATACTTGGAATTTGAGTGATTGGAGTGTATTTATGGAATCCTAGGATGTATATGTTCTTGATGGAATTATCCCCATGCAATTTTTGTAAATAAGGAATTGTGGGTACTGATCTAAATTTACCTTCAAAACTGTCCTGACAGAATTGAGTTTACTGTCTTAAGTGATTTGTAATAAATTATGAATTTATGATTTGTTCTCGAAAATGTTACTAAGTGTGAAGGATACATTTTTTGTGGTCTCTGTAATTTTGTATAATATTTTAAGGTGTTTTTATAACTCAAATATAATTTATAAGTTAGTTGTACTGTGCTGAAATGGACTGGTTGACAGAATTGAGATTACTTACTTGTGATAATTTTAATGAATTGTAGAAAATTCAAATTGAGCTGAAAATTTAGGGGCACATGCTACACATATATAGGTATTCCTCCTATAAAATTTCATGAGTTTATGACACCTTTTGGTTGGTCATATGAGGCTTACAATTGGGATGTATAGCAGGGGATACGTTGACAGTAACTTGTAAATCAGAAAACTTTGGAGAATTGTTTTCCTGATATGGATTGATTGATTTAAGTTGGATTTTCTTGTATGTATATTATATGAGTGAATTTTGTATGTCTTGTTTCTACTCTTTAGTACGCAAAAGAAATGTTTCAATCCAGACAACTATTGTTGCTATAGCAGACTGTTGTGTGGTGATTTAGAATTTCCACTTTGGTTGAATTGAATGTTTTGAACTTGTTGTTTGGGGTTTAGTAAAGGTTTAGTAAAGATTTGTTAAGTTAAATTAAGTAAATTATGGTCATAAGTGTTGATTAGTCTATTATGAGCTAAGGTTGGCATTAAGTTGAAACTAAGATTAAGTTAAAATTAACTTAACTCCTATACTTGGTTTAGGATAATCAAGGGAGGATAGGTGAAGTGATCTGCTTAAGACTCTTGGAATCCAGCTTTTGGATTAAGGTAAGGAAATGTGCCATGAAAATTTAATAGTCTCTGTTTTAAGAATATATCTATATATGTTTTATCAATGCTTTCAGTAAACTCAGTTTGATACTTGTTTATAAAGAAAACGTGCATTGATTTAGAAACAGTTTTGAGTTGGTACAGTTAAGACAGATTTTAGAAGCAAGCTGTGGATATACTATGAATTTTGGCTTAGTAAGGCAAGAGAGAGATTGAAAAATAAACAAGCATGATATGTTTTACGAACACCTAAAACAGTTTTGAGTGTGATGCCCTGTAGACTGACAACCCAAGGCACGAGGGGGATCGTATGCCCTAAAGACATGGCAGCAGAAAGGCTACGAGGGGTTTTATTCCTTGTAGACCGGCAACAAGTAAGGCCACGAGGGGTTGTATTCCCTGAAGATATGGCAACCCAGGCCACAAGGGGATCTTCGGATCTTTGTAGACTAGCAACCCAGGCCACGAGGGGATAGTTTCCCTGTAGACATGGCACCAGTAAGGTCACGAGGGGCAAAGTCTTAAAGATAAAGTATAGTTACATGTTCCATATAGTTTTTGCTATATTATGCAATTGTATGAGATAAGTTTTCTCTTTAGAACTATTTAAGGGAACATGTTTTATTTACATATAAAGGAATCATGCTATATGTTCAGATTTCAATAGTTATATTATGCCTTACAAGTTATCAGATATTATGTTCATCAGTATGAAACATATATGTTCAAGAAACTCATAAAATCATTTTAGCATGAATTGTTTATACGCAAGTCATATCCATAAAGATTATTTTGTTTTTCATGCATTCATGCATACTGTTAAATCTTCATGTCACGCCTCCCTTACTGAGCAAAGTGGGTTGCTCAGATTGCAGAAACATTCTATAGTACAGCCAAGAGTCTCAGCAAGGAGGAGCAAGTTTGTTGTATCTAGAATTAGTCTTATTAGATATTTTGAGTTATGTATATAAAGAAAAAGTTATGTATATGTTTAAATAGTCTTCCGCTGTATTAGAGTTATTATGTCTACATACTGATATATTTTGTATAAACAGTTATAAATACTCTGACTACTATCACTTCCTTTAGGTGGACTAGTTTACTCATTCGTTTGTAAAGGAGTATGGTTATAGTATTGAGAGTTTCCAATCTAAGAAGAAGTTAAAGAATCAGGACGAGAGAAAAGAAAGAAGAAAAAAACTTTATACTCCTTTTAGTTGGTTCGTGTTAATATCAGGCACATGCTTGGTATTAGCATGCCGGTTCGACTTCGAATCATATTACGGATTAAGGACGTGACATCTGCAACCGAATGAAAGATTAATGGTAAAAACCAAGTCAACAAAAAATTCATTTTGGGTTCAAAACAAGCTAAGCGTATTCATTTGAACCCAAATGAGAGATTTTGATGTCAAAACATGTGAGGACATAGTTTTGTTTCAAACATAATCTAAGTTATCCTTTTGAATAAAATCATGTGTAAATCGAAAATTAATGGATTAAAATCACGAGTAAAGCAAAAATTAATGGTAAAAACCAAGCCAACAGTAACCTTTAGAATCGTAATTGGACGTGTCTATGTCAAAACATTTAAGTACTATGTTTTGGTTCAAATACAATCTGAGAGTTCCGTTTAGTTCCAAAAACAGTCCGGAGAAACTATGATAATAGAAAGAAGTCATGAAAAAGCTTTGAAATCCAAATGGAGCAGTTGTGGTGAAAATTTCGTTTTGTTTCAAGGAAATTCAAGAAAGTCCTTTCGGGACACAAGAAAGTTGAAAATAACCTTTGAAACATAAACTAGAGATTTTGGAGTGAATACATTTGAGGAAGCTTTGATTCAAATAAAAAGCAAAAGTACGTTTTTGGGTCCAAAACTAGCCAATGGTAACTTTTGGAATCCAAACGGGAGATTTAGATGAGAAAACTTGCGAGAATTACGATATTAATTAAAATGAAATCGATATGGTCGTTTTTGGGCCAAAATGAATTGAGTATTACTTTTTGAAACAGCAATAGGTGCTTTTGGTTTCCCAAAATGCAAGGACAATGTTATGCTTCAAATCCAAACCAAAATTTCATTTTGGGTCCAAAATAAGCCGAGGGTAATCATTTGAAGCCAAATGAGAGGTTTTCATGTAAAAACATGTGAGAAGGATTTTTTTTTTTTTTTTTCAAATAAAATCTGACAAATACTTCTGAAAGAAAAAATGACTCATTGAGCAAATTGATGCTAAAAAACAAGTCAACTGTAACCTCTGGAACCGAATGAAAGGTTAATGGTAAAAATCAAGTCAACAAAAAATTCATTTTGGGTTCAAAACAAGCCAAGAGTACTCATTTGAACCCAAATGAGAGATTTTCATTGCAAAACATGTGAAGACAAAGTTTTGTTTCAAACATAATCTGAGTTATCATTTTGAATAAAATCACGAGTAAAGAGAAAATTAATGGTAAAATCCAAGTCAACAGTAACCTTTGGAACTATAATGGGACATTTCTATGTCAAAACATTTAAGTACTATGTTTTGGTGCAAATACAATCTGAGAGTTCAGTTTGGTTCCAAAATGGTCCTGAGAAACTATGATAATAGATAGAAGTCGAGAGAAACTATTGAAACCCAATTGGAGCAATTGTGGTGAAAACTATGTTTTGTATCAAAGAAATTCAAGAAAGTCCTTTCGGGACACAAGAAAGTTGAGAATAACCTTTGGAACATAAATAGGAGATTTTGGAGTGAATACATTTGAGGAAGCTTTGGTTCAAATAAAAAGCAAAAGTTCGTTTTTGGGTCCAAAACAAGCCAACGGAAACTTTTGGAACCCAAACGGGAGATTTAGATGAGAAAACTTGCGAGAATTACGATATTAATTAAAATGAAATCGATACGGTTCTTTTAGGGCCAAAATGAGTAAAGTATAACATTTTGGAACAAAAATAGGTGCTTCTGGTTTCCCAAAACGCAAGGACAATGTTATGGTTCAAATCCAAACCAAAATTTCATTTTGGGTCCAAAATAAGCCGAGGGTAATCATTTGAACTCAAATGAGAGATTTTCGTATCAAAACATGTCAGAAGGATTTTTTTTTTTTTTTCCAAAAAAATCTGATAGATTCTTTTGAAGAAAAAAACAACTGATTGAGTAAATTGATGGTAAAAAACAAGTCAACAGTAACCTCTAGAACTGATTGAAAGATTAGTGGTAAAAACCAAGTCAACAAAAAATTCATTTTGGGTTCAAAACAAGCCAAGAGTACTCATTTGAACCGAAATGAGAGATTTTGATGTCAAAACATGTGAGGACAAAGTTTTGTTTCAAACATAATATGAGTTATACTTTTGAATAAAATCACAAGTAAATCGAGAATTATTGGAATAAAATCATGAGTAAAGCAAAAATTAATGGTAAAAACCAAGTCAACAGTAACCTTTGGAATCGTAATCGGACGTGTCTGTGTCAAAACATTTAAGTACTATTGTAATACCCGTAACCCACATGATAATAGAAAAAGAGTTTTTGTTTAAGTGGGTAACCTAGTAATTTTAATTGTGGGGTAAAAATACAAATAAATCATTTATTTAAGAAGTTTGTGGAAATAAAATAAATAGGTTGTAACCCTAGCATATTAGGATATAAATAGAGTTATAAACATTATTCAATACCTATAGACACTTTTTGACGGCAATATTTTGAAATATTTCAAGAAATGAGAAACTGAAGAATTCTTGAGGTTGCATAGAAAACTTTTCTTTTAGATTTATAAATTTTAATCATCATAGAGATTTATATGTATGAACCGGAATTAGTTAAGAATAGGTAGCAAGATCTAGATTTGATTTATAGGAACTAGCTCTAACGTAAAGAACGAAACCATCATTCTTGAATTTATTGGGTTTCCATCTTCTAGTAAAGAGATTAGTGTGAATCGGGTTCAAGATAAAATAAAAGAAAAGAAAAGAAAGCAATAATGGCCACACCTATAGGACTAATAGCATGTTATGTTGACGTGATAGGAAGTAATGGCCACTGTACATGCAGTCAAAGAAAAACAAAGAAAAAAAAGAAAAAGATATGTAAACGCCTAGGCTATTAGCACACAGACATGGTGGGGCAAAAGGCTAGAGGTGAGGCAGTATATTTATTTTTCCTTGGTTATCTAAGTCAGTCAATGGCCTTTGAAAAATAAAAAAAATTAATAAAACTTGTCATCCCATGGCTATTGACGTGAAAGCATGGAGAAGTGTTTAGGCCAATATTAGGCAGTCTAGTGAATAAATCAGTTGCTAAGTAAATAGCATTGTTTATGTCAATTAAATGTATTTTGATTATTGTATAATTGATTAGGATCTGATTTGTGAGATTTGAAAAGAGAAGAGAGAAAGGATTACATTATCTTTTACTTGCAAATGGTAAGTAACCTTTATCCTTAACTAGTATTTTCTCAATTTTATATATTAAATATTCCTATTTGCGAACTTATTATTATAGTTTATTATTCTATTATGCCAAAATCAATTTTGTTTCGAAATATCAGAAAAATCGTTGTATTTGAAAGGTATTGTTTACTTCAAAAATTCGGATCAAGCATGTGATTATATGTTACAAGAATCTTGATACAGCTTATTTGTTAAACTGATTTGTTTCTGTACGTAATTTGAATAAGGTTTGAAAATCAATATGTTTTGGAATTCAAATATATTTTAAATGTGTTTTAATATTTGAAACCTCTCAGTCTAACTATGTTCTGGGCCCCGCCAATGGGGATATACGTTGGTATCGAAACTAGTTTCATTCTGGGGTTTGCCACCGACCTATGTGTGGTTTTTAGGCCTTGTCACAAGGATAATGTGGCCGTAGTCATCAAGACTGTTTAGTATATGTATTTATATCTATATCTGTATCCGAATCTGAATCTGAATCTGTATTTGAATCTATATTTGTATCTGTAATTATTTCTGAATATGTTTAATTTGCTGTTTGCAAATAAAATAATATATTTTATTTTGTGACTAAACCAAATGCTTTATCCAAACAATCATTTGAGAATTTGGTAGTACCTATGTATATCTGTTTTTAACAAATGTGTATTTGATCCGATTGGATAAGGATATTGGTTATTTATTGGGCTTCCCTGGCTTACCCCCTTTCTTTTCCATTTCAGATTCTGAGGATTAGCTAGCTCGGACATTGCGGGGGAGTTGTGTGAGAAGGACTTCTAGGCATGGATAATAGTAGTATTTCTTATTTGTTGATTAAGGACTTTATGTGATAGACTTTTTGCTTATTAGGATTTGAAATAGCAATGCATGGATTTAAATTCATTTGAACTTACTGGTTATTATGTTAATTTGGAGATTTTATGTCAAGGATATTATTTTTAGAATCTGTTTGTAAGGCCTGGCACACTTGTAAGGCACGGTTTATGGGTGTGCGGCAGTTGCCACGTGTTGAGCTCATGCTTTGGGTTTGAGGCGTGACAATTAAGTGGTATCAAAGCTTAGGTTATGATTCTGAAGGATTTATGAAGTTTAAGCTATGATTTTATAGAGGTCCTTCCTAGGTTATAATCCTATAGACGTTATGATTAGGTTTGATTCTTAGGAAGTACTATGGAGAAATTGTGAGTGGGGTAGGAAATAGTTTTGGGACACTTTCTGTAATGCTTATGATACATTTTACATTATTTGTGGAACCTCAACTCTGAAATCGAATAAAATTTTAGTGTTTTGACTATTAATTATAGGTTTAGATGGCATCCCATAAGAGGAAAGCTGCAAACATCCCTGAAAACACCGATGGTACTGGCGTTGACAACCAGGGACAACAACCAGATATGTTCCAACTGATGCAGACTTTGATTGGGGTAGTGCAACAGCAAACCACTATTGGAAATAATCTGGCAAGGATGATGGAACAACGCCAAGGACATCGGAGCAACATGACTGAATTTAAGAGGCTGACTCCACCATCTTTTGAGGGGTCCACTGAACCCCCGGTAGCTGAAAAGTGGCTGATTGAGATGGAGAAGGCATTCAGGGTGCTAAAGTGTGCTGAGGAAGAAAAGGTGAATTATGGCACTTACATGGAAGAGGATAAACATAATCATGACCCAAAACCTTACACCTGGGAAATGTTTAAGGCAGCATTTTATGAGAAGTACTTCCCTACAAGTGTTCGTTGCCAGAAGGAGAGAGAATTTATTGAGCTAGAGCAAGGGAACATGACCGTTAGTCAATATGAGGCCGAATTTGCTAGGTTAGCAAGATTTGCTCCTACATTGGTGGCAGAAGAAGATAGTAAGGCTCAGAGATTTGAGGAGGGGTTGCGACCTCGAATCAAGACATCTGTGATAGCATTTGAATTGACCACTTATAGAGCAGTGGTGAACAAGGCTTTGTTAATTGAGAGATGGCTCAATGAGACCCAAGCTGACAGGGAAGATAGGCAGAAGAAGAAGCCCAGACCTACAGGGCCACAGAGTGGTCAGAGTTCAGGTGGTCAGGCTAAGAGACAAGGTAACCAAACCACTACTGGTAATGCACAATCAAGTTGCTCTAGATGCAGTAAGTCACATGCAGAAAAGGATTGTCGTTGGCTCTCTGGAGCCTGCTTTGCATGTGGCCAGCAAGGTCACAAGATTGCGGATTGTCCTAAGAAGAAAGAACCTCAGGTAGCACCAACCTTCGCAACAAGACAAAATAATGGGAATCAAAGGCCTAGGAATCAAGGGAGGGTTTATGCACTCACTCAACAGGATGCCAACCCCTCTAATGCCATGATAACAAGTATTATACAAGTATCCTCAGCCTATGCATATGTGTTGTTTGATCCTGGTGCCACTCATTCTTTTGTATCTATTGTTTTTGCAAAGAAGCATAACTTAGAGTCTGTACCTTTGGAGATTGAGTTGTGTGTAGACACTCCAGTTGGGAGTGTAGTTATTGCAAGTGATATTTGTAAGTCATGTGTTACCAAAATAGCAGATAGTGAATTAGTGGCAGATCTAACATTGCTGGAGATGAAGGATTTTGATGTTATACTTGGGATGGATTGGCTGGCTGCCAACTATGCCTCTGTTGATTGTCGTAGCAAGAAGGTGAAGTTTCAAATACCAGGTGAGATGGAATTTAGTTTTGTGGGAAGTGGGGCAAGCATTACTCCATGTGTGATTTCGGCTCTACAAGCTAGACGGATGCTAAGGAAGGGATGTAGAGGATATTTAGCCATAGTAAGGGATACCCAACAGGATGAATTGAAAATAGATAATATTCCTATAGTGAGTGAATTTCCTGAAGTCTTTCCAGAAGATTTGCCAGGATTGCCACCAGATAGGGAGATTGAATTTTCAGTTGACTTACTACCAAGTTCAGGCCCTATTTCAAAGGCTCCATACCGTATGGCGCCAGCTGAGTTGAAGGAGCTGAAAGAGCAATTGCAAGAGTTACTGGATAAAGGCTTTATTAGGCCTAGTGTCTCACCTTGGGGCGCACCAGTGTTGTTTGTGAAGAAGAAGGATGGAAGCATGCGACTTTGTATTGATTACAGGGAGATAAATAGAGTGACAGTATGGAACAAGTACCCATTACCAAGAATTGATGATTTGTTTGACCAGTTGCAAGGAGCACAAATTTTCTCTAAGATCGACCTTCGATCAGGTTATCACCAATTGAAAATTAAACCAGATGATGTACCTAAGACCGCTTTTCGAACAAGGTACGGACATTATGAATTTTTGGTGATGCCCTTTGGGCTAACCAATGCGCCTGTAGCCTTCATGGATTTGATGAATAGGGTGTTCAAGCCTTTCCTAGATCAGTTTGTGGTGGTTTTTATAGATGATATCTTGATTTATTCAAAAAGCAAGGAAGACCATGAAAGGCACTTGAGACTTGTACTACAAGTACTTGAGGAAAAGAAGTTGTATGCCAAGTTGAAGAAGTGTGAGTTCTGGTTGGACAGTGTGGGTTTCCTTGGGCATGTAATATCTAAAGATGGAATTTCTGTTGATCCAAAAAAAGTGGAAGCAGTAGTGGAGTGGACTAGGCCAAACAATGTAACTGAGATTCGTAGTTTCTTGGGTTTGGCGGGCTACTATAGGAGACTTGTTGAAGGCTTCTCTCACTTAGCCATGCCCTTAACTCGTTTGACCCAGAAAGGGGTTAAGTTTGAGTGGTCTGAGGAGTGCGAGCAAAGCTTCCAGGAACTAAAACGAAGATTGGTGTCAGCACCTATACTTACTATACCTGATGGAAGTGGTGGTCTCATTATTTATAGTGATGCTTCCAAGAAAGGCTTGGGATGTGTTTTAATGCAACATGGTAGGGTGGTGGCTTATGCTTCTAGACAATTAAAACCCTATGAACAAAATTACCCTACGCATGACATGGAATTGGTAGCTGTGGTTTTTGCTTTGAAGATTTGGAGGCATTACCTTTATGGCGTACAGTGTAAGATATTTACGGATCATAAGAGCCTTAAATACATCTTCACCCAAAAAGAGTTGAACATGAGACAGAGGAGGTGGTTGGAGTTGATAAAAGATTATGATCTAACCATTAAATATCACCCTGGAAAGGCTAATGTGGTAGCTGATGCCTTAAGTAGGAAGTCTACAGGGAATTTGGCAGCAATGTTGACTACTCAAAGGTTTATACTGGAGGATTTGAGGAAGTTAAGAATAGAAGTACGATTACATGAACCAGGAGCACAATTAGCAAACCTTAGGGTTCAACCTACCTTGGTTGAGAGGATTAAGGTTGCACAAGCTGGTGATCCACATTTGCAAAAAATGAAGCTCATGGTAGAGTCAGATGCATCATCTGAGTTTTGCATTCACGAGGATGGATCCTTGAGGTTTGGCAATAGGCTTTGTGTGCCTAATGACCCAGATCTTAAGGAGGAGATTTTAAGTGAAGCACATAACACTGGGATACACAGTTCATCCGGGAGGCACCAAGATGTATAGGGATTTGAAGGGAACCTTCTGGTGGAACAATATGAAAAGAGAAATTGCAAGATATGTCGCACGATGCTTGGTGTGTCAACAGGTGAAGATTGAACACCAAAGGCCAGGAGGGTTGCTACAATCTCTTCCTATTCCTGAATGGAAATGGGAACACATTAGCATGGATTTTGTAACAGGCTTTCCAAGAACTCCTAGCGGTAATGATTCTATTTGGGTGATTGTAGATCGCTTAACAAAATCTGCACACTTTCTAGCCATTAAGGTTGGCTTGTCATTGGAGAGGCTAGCAAAACTTTATGTTGATGAGATAGTGAGATTGCACAGAGTTCCAGTAACTATTGTGTCAGACAGGGATCGAAGATTTGTATCTCAGTTTTGGAAGAAATTACATATGGCTATGGGAACAAATTTGAATTTTAGCATAGCCTTTCACCCTCAGACAGATGGGCAATCTGAAAGGACTATTCAGATACTGGAGGATATGTTAAGGGCGTGTGCCATTGATTTTAAGGGTTCATGGGAGGGACACCTACCATTGGTGGAGTTTGCCTACAATAATAGCTACCAGGCAAGTATCCAAATGGCACCTTATGAGGCTTTGTACGGAAGGAAGTGTAGATCTCCAATATGTAGGGATGACATTGGTGAAAGGAAAATATTGGGGCTAGAGATTGTTCAGTACACTGTGGATAAAATTCAGTTGATCAGAGAGCAACTTCGTTTAGCTCAAAGTAGGCAGAAAAGCTATGCAGATACTAGGAGGAGAAAATTGGAGTATCTAGTGGGTGATCATGTGTTCTTAAGAGTGTCTCCTACCAAAGGTGTTATGAGATTTGGTATCAAGGGCAAGCTGAGTCCTTGATTTATAGGCCCCTTTGAAGTTCTAAACCGAGTAGGCAAAGTGGCTTATAGACTTGCCCTGCCCCCTATGTTGGCAGGGGTACATAATGTTTTTCATGTCTCAATGTTGAGGAAATATGTTCCAGACCGCAACCATGTGGTGGCATATGAACCTTTGCAGCTAAGGGAGGACTTAACGTATGAAGAACAACCAGTAAAAATTGTAGATAGAAAGGAGCAAGAATTGAGACATCACACCATACAGTACGTTAAGGTACAGTGGAGGAACCATTCTGAGAGGGAGGCCACATGGGAGCTAGAGGAGGAAATGAGGGAGAAATACCCTTATCTCTTTGAGGAGTCAGGTACGTCAAGTTTAGAGGACTAAACTTTTTTTTAGGGGGGAAGAATGTAATACCCGTAACCCACATGATAATAGAAAAAGAGTTTTTGTTTAAGTGGGTAACCTAGTAATTTTAATTGTGGGGTAAAAATACAAATAAATCATTTATTTAAGAAGTTTGTGGAAATAAAATAAATAGGTTGTAACCCTAGCAATATTAGGGTATAAATAGAGTTATAAACATTATTCAATACCTATAGACACTCTTTGACGGCAATATTTTGAAGGATTTCAAGAAAAGAGAAATTGAAGAATTCTTAAGGTAAGAGCATAGAAAACTTTTCTTTTAGATTTATAAATTTTAATCATCATAGAGATTTATATGTATGAACCGGAATTAGTTAAGAATAGGTAGGAAGATCTAGATTTGATTTATAGGAACTAGCTCTAACGTAAAGAATGAAACCATCATTCTTGAATTTATTGGGTTTCCATCTTCTAGTAAAGAGATTAGTGTGAATCGGGTTCAAGATAAAAGAAAAGAAAAGAAAGCAATAATGGCCACACCTATAGGCTAATAGCATGTTATGTTGATGTGATAGGAAGTAATGGCCACTGTACATGCAGTCAAAGAAAAAGAAAGAAAAAAAAAAAAAAAAGATATGTAAACGCCTAGGCTATTAGCACACAGACATGGTGGGGCAAAAGGCTACTGGTGAGGTAGTATATTTATTTTTCCTTGGTTATCTAAGTTCAGTCAATGGCCTTTGAAAAATAAAAAAAATTAATAAAACTTGTCGTCCCATGGCTATTGACGTGAAAGCATGGAGAAGTGTTTAGGCCAATATTAGGCAGTCTAGTGAATAAATCAGTTGCTAAGTAAATAGCATTGTTTATGTCAATTAAATGTATTTTGATTATTGTATAATTGATTAGGATCTGATTTGTGAGATTTGAAAAGAGAAGAGAGAAAGGATTACATTATCTTTTACTTGCAAGATGTAAGTAACCTTTATCCTTAACTAGTATTTTCTCAATTTTATATATTAAATATTCCTATTTGTGAACTTATTATTATAGTTTATTATTCTATTATGCCAAAATCAATTTTGTTTCGAAATATCAGAAAATCATTGTATTTGAAAGGTATTGTTTACTTCAAAAATTCGGATCAAGCATGTGATTATATGTTACAAGAATCTTGATACAGCTTATTTGTTAAACTGATTTGTTTCTGTACGTAATTTGAATAAGGTTTGAAAATCAATATGTTTTGGAATTCAATTATATTTTAAATGTGTTTTAATATTTGAAACCTCTCAGTCTGACTATGTTCTGGGCCCCGCCAATGGGGATATACATTGGTATCGAAACTAGTTTCATTCTGAGGTTTGCCACCGACCTATGTGTGGTTTTTGGGCCTTGTCACAAGGATAATGAGGCCGTAGTCATCAAGACTGTTTAGTATATGTATTTATATCTATATCTGTATCCGAATCTGAATTTGAATCTGTATTTGAATCTATATTTGTATCTGTAATTATTTCTGAATATGTTTAATTTACTGTTTGCAAATACAATAAAATATTTTATTTTGTGACTAAACCAAATGCTTTATCAAAACAATCGTTTGAGAATTTGGTAGTACCTATGTATATCTGTTTTTAACAAATGTGTGTTTGATCCGACTGGCTAAGGATATTGGTTATTTACTGGGCTTCCCGGCTTACCCCCTTTCTTTACCATTTCAGATTCTGAGGATTAGCTAGCTCGGATATTGCGGAGGAGTTGTGTGAGAAAGACTTCTAGGCATGGATAATAGTAGTATTTCTTATTTGTTGATTAAGGACTTTATGCGATAGACTTTTTGCTTATTAGGATTTGAAATAGCAATGCATGGATTTAAATTCATTTGAACTTACTGGTTATTATGTTAATTTGGAGATTTTATATTAAGGATATTATTTTTAGAATCTGTTTGTAAGGCCTGGCACACTTGTAAGACACACTTTATGGGTGTGTGGTGGTTGCCACGTGTCGAGCTCATGCTTTGGGTTCGGGGCGTGACAACTATGTTTTGGGCCAAATACAATCTGAGAGTTCCATTTAGATCCAAAAATGGTCCTGAGAAACTATGATAATAGAAACAAGTCGAGAGAAACCATTGAAACGCTAATGCAGCAATTTTCGTGAAAACTACATTTTGTATCAAAGAAATACGAGAAAGTCCTTTTGGGACACAAGAAATTTGAGAATAACCTATAGAACATAAACAAGAGATTTTGGAGTGAATACATTTGAGGAAGCTTTGATTCAAATAAAAAGCAAAAGTTCATTTTTGGGTCCAAAACAAGCTAACGGTAACTTTTGGAACCCAAACGGGAGATTTGGATGAGAAAACCTGCAAGAATTACGATATTAATTAAAATGAAATCGATACTGTCCATCTGGGGCCAAAATGAGTCAAGGATAACATTTTAGATCAAAATTAGGTGCTTTTGGTTTCCCAAAATTAAAGGACAATGTTATGCTTCAAATCCAAACCAAAATTTCATTTTGGGTCCAAAATAAGCCGAGGGTAATCATTTGAACCCAAATGAGAGATTTTCATGTCAAAACATGTGAGAAGAAATTTTTTTTTTTTCAAATAAAATCTGACAGATACTTCTAAAAGAAAAAAACGACTCATTGAGTAAATTAATGGCAAAACACAAGTCAACAGTAACCTCTAGAATCGAATGAAAGGTTAATGGTAAAAACCAAGTCAACAAAAAATTCATTTTGGGTTCAAAACAAGCCAAGAGTACTCATTTGAACCGAAATGAGAGATTTTGATGTCAAAACCTGTGATGACAAAGTTTTGTTTCAAACATAATCAGAGTTATCGTTTTGAATAAAATCACGAGAAAATCGAAAATTAATGGAATAAAATCACGAGTAAAGCAAAAATTAATGGTAAAAACCAAGTGAACAGTAACCTTTGGAATCGTAATCAGACGTGTTTGTGTCAAAACATTTAAGTACTATATTTTGGTCCAAATACAATATAAGAGTTCAGTTTAGTTCCAAAAATTGTCCTGAGAAAGTATGATAATAGATAGAAGTTGAGAGAAATCATTGAAACCCAAATGGAGCAGTTGTGGTGAAAACTACGTTTTGTATCAAAGAAATTTGAGAAAGTCCATTTGGGACACCAGAAAGTTGAGAATAACCTTTAGAACATAAACAGGAGATTATGGAGTGAATACATTTGAGGAAGCTTTGATTGAAATAAAAAGCAAAAATTCGTTTTTGGGTCCAAAACAAGCCAACGGTAACTTTTGGAACCCAAACGGGAGATTTAGATGAGAAAACTTGCGAGAATTACGATATTAATTAAAATGAAATTGATACGGTCCTTCTGGGGCCAAAATGTCACGACCCAAATTCATAATATGATTCGAAGTCGGACCGGCATGCTAATACCAAGCCTGTGCTTGATATTAACACGAACCAACTAAAAGGAGTACAAAATTTTTTTCTTCTTTCTTTTCTTTTCTCTCATCCTGATTCTTTAACTTCTTCTTGGGTTGGGAACTCCCAATACTATAAACATACTCCATTTACAAACGAATGAGTATACAAGTCCACCTAAAAGAAGTGATAGTAGTCAGAGCATCTATAACAATACAAAATACATCAGTATGTGGACATAATAACTCTAATATAGCAGAAGACCATTTAAAACTATACATCACTTCTGCTTTATTTACATAAAAACTCAAAACATCTAAGACTTGTTCTAGATACCACAAAATTGCTCCTCCATGCTGAGACTCTTGGCTGCACTATAGGATGTTCCTGCAATCTGAGCAATCCACTTTGCTCAGTAGGGGAGGCGTGACATGAAGATTTAACAATATGCATGAATGCATGATAAACAGAATAATCTTTGTGGATATGACTTGCATATAAACAGTTCATGCTAAAATGATTTCATGAGTTTCTTGAACATATATGTTTCATACTAATGAACATAATATCTAATAACTTGTAAGGCATAATATAACTATTGAAATCTGAACATATAGCATGATTCCTTTATATGTAAATAAAACATGCTCCCTTAAACTGTTCTGAAGAGAAACTTATCTCATACTATTGCATAATATAGCAAAACTATATGGAACATGTAACTGTATTTTATCTTTAAGACTTTGCCCCTCGTGACCTTACTGGTGCCATATCTACAGGGTATGAAATCCCTCGTGGCCTTCTTGCTAGTCTACAAAGATCCGAAGATCCCCTCGTGGCCTGGGTTGCCATATCTTCAGGGAATACAACCCTTCGTGGCCTTACTTGTTGCCGGTTTACAGGGAATAAAACCCCTCGAGGCTTGCTGCCATGTCTTTAGGGCATACGATCCCCTCGTGGCCTTGGGATGTCAGTCTACAGGGCATCACACTCAAAACTGTTTTAGATGTTCATAAAACATATCATGCTTGTTTATTTTTCAATTTCTCTTTTGCCTTACTAAGCCAAACTTTATAGCATATCCACAACTTGCTTCTAAAATCTGTCTTAACTGTACTAACTTAAAACTGTTTCTAAATCAATGCACGTTTTCTTTCATAAACAAATATCAAACTGAGTTTACTGAAAGCATTGATAAAACATATATAGATATATTCTTAAAACATGGACTATTAAATTTTCATGGCACATTCCCTTACCTCAGTCCAACAGCTGGATTCCAAGAGTCTCAAGCAAATCGCTTCACCTATCCTCCCTTGATTATCCTTTAAATGGATGGAAATGGAAGCCCTATCCAAGTGATAATATCTTTGAGGAATGATATGATGCTTGAAGGAAAACAAACAAAAGCTCCCTTTGGAGCTGCTGGAACCCGTGGGTCTCAAAGGAAAGGGAAAAAGCTTGAGCTTTCTTTCTTTGCATGTGTGAAAGGGTGGGGTTTTGGAGCTTCTGCTTGTTCTATTTTTTCTAGGTGAGAATGTTAAAATGAAAGGGAACTAGAGGGGTTCATTCTTGGGGCTGCTGGACCCGTGAGGGAGAGGGAGACGGGACTCTTTTCTGTTTTCTTTTTCTTTGTTTTTCTTCTTCAATTGAGTGAGGATGAGAGAATAACAAGGGTGGGGTGGGTTTTGTTAAATATGTGGCTGGCTGGGTTAGTGGGAGTGGTTTTCTTTTTGTTTTTATTTTTATTTTCAGCAAGTTGACTAGACTTAAGTTTATGGTGTCTCTTTAACTAAACTTAGCTAAGTTGCTAATCATGATATTACACTACTTGATATTACACCATTTCATATATATATATATATATATATACATATTACTATCATTTTAATGTCAATGTAATATAATATTATCACTTAATCAAACTATATGTTATATCCATTTTAATAATTTACCATGTAAATTATTAAACCTATAGTCCTTTTGTGACTTAATATTAATATAATTAATTTATAATGCTAGGTGGTGCGGGGCATCACAATCTCCCCTCCTTATAAAATTTTCGTCCCCGAAAATTGAAATCATTTATTCTGACCTATGACTCAACTCTACAGTTGTATCTTTAGTTTATCTCATAAAGGCCTCAATCAACACATAAGACGCATATACCTCAAGGGGTTTCTATTACTTCAACATGTCTTTAAACTCCTCAATACACTGTTTTTACCCTTCATAAACTTAGAGTAACATTTCCTAAATTCAGCCTAAAGGTTACACACTAAGCTTTCGCTGTACTCCTTTGATTTACTTACTTGACATATTTAACTCTAAATCTCACCTTTTCTAAAGTGCTACAACTGATTTAAACCCTCACTTCAGGATTATATATTACCTCTAGGACACATACTTTTAGACAGTTTGTTTAGCAAGTTCTAACTCCTCATGGCTTCTTTGTTTCTTGCTCTTACTATTTTAGAGGAATATTTTGTCTAAACTCCTCAATGTGAGTTGACACATCATGCTTTTGTTGCGCTACTCTGATTCCTTACATGAAGGATAAGCTCTAATGTCATCATTTTTCAACATGACACTATTAATTTAGGTTTTCATACAACGGAAATCAAGTGGTTTCCATTTCATAATAAGGGGTAACCTAGCTCTTTATGGATTCATTTAAACTTTCAAGCTATGACTAGACTACTCTAAACCTCAGGGTTAAGTGTTACTTCTATTCCTTGATAGGTCATGAGCACTATGCTTAACTGCTTTCCTTCCTCAGATAGTAAAGAGAAGTTTCCTAGTCCTTCAAGTATTCAATGAATCACTACTCATAGTGTATATGCACGGAGAACTAATCTTGACATATTCCTTGTCACCATCGACAACATTGATTTAGCTCAAACTTTTGGTTTGTTGAAAACAATCGCCTCTAAGTTTAATTCCTCAACAACTTGTATTTATCTTAAGGTTATTGTCTTACTCTTGATAGGTTATCAATCTTAAAACTATATGTTTTTATCTCACTAAGAAGTAGATATTCCTTAATCATATATATTTGGTCATTTCTTGTATCTTATATATACTTGGTCCTTTCTTGGATCCTACCTGTCTATCATCATAGCACCAAGGTGCCACGACCACCTATAATAAGTTGTAATCTTAACCTCAATAATGTCCTTCAAATCAATTCATTGAACTTAAGTATCAATTGACCTTGGAATAACTAATCCTTTTAACAATGTTGTAAAACTCACAATGTTCCTAAAACCAATTTCCAAAGGATCCACACAAATCTTGGCCTAAACCTCATTAAGTTCATCACTAGACATTAAGTCTATACCTTCAAAATATGCCTCTAAAACAGTTTACAAAAGTGATGCTTCTAGATTAGGTTTCTAAGAGTTCAAAGTTACAACCTCCACATTAATTTCTGGAACAGATCAGCCCACTAAGACTTAAAAATTAAAATACCCAGAAGTCTCCAAAAATTTCCAAATTCTCAAGATTATAACATATATATGTTAATTTCATATACCCCAAATTTCGTATCAAGAATTAATTTCTAAGTAGAGCTACAAAGGATTCAACCTCGAGTACTCAGATTGCATTTTGCAGTAACACAGCTCTAATTAGACTGTCTTTAGACACCCTAAAACCATAATGAAAACTCATGAAATTTCACAGAATTATAGAATATCAAGTTGAGTATCTATTCCCAAAATTTTTTCCAAAATTCCACTCCAATCTCAAGTTATGCCTTACCCAATTCGGTACAAACAAACTGAAATCCAGAAACAATTACAACCACATATTCAGATTTGATCCTAACTTTTAATCAAGAAAAGGGTAACATCCAAAGTTCAACATCTTAAATCAGGAAAATACTATAAACATTATTATCTCTTTTTACCTCTTACTAGACTACCAATACAACTCAAATCAAACAATTCATGATTAACTTTAGTAAGCATACTAATACTAATAACATAAATACTAAAGCCATGATCATAACACTTAAGTATGAATCCTCAACAACATCCCCTTAAGCCAAAAATAAAACATAGCCCTTAACATGTTCCTAGTCACTTCTCAACCCTATAGGCATATTATCACATATTAGACTCAAACTCATGTTAACATGCAACAACTATAAATCATCAAACCGGATAGGAACTCCTATTTCCCAATTACCTTTGTTTCTATAACTTCTTATGACTAAGCCTAATATTATATCATGAATCTACTTGGCAGATCAAAAATCTAATGCATTGAATCAACATGTCCATGTATTGTCGACACCGGCGAAAAATCCGACCTCTAAACAAGGAAGTGTGTTTAGGGTCTTTTCTTTTTATTTTCCTAGATACCGACCCCCATTTGGCGAGTGTTGTGTGTGTTCTCTATCTCTTTTCCGTTTCGAGATACGAGTTGTGTGTGTGTGGGAACTTGTGTACGTGTGTGCGTGTGAGCACAAATTTGGAGTCGCCACCAACCATGGGAAATTTAAGGTGTGATTGGGCACCTATGTCTAATAGATTTTATCCTATTTAGACATCTACAACTAAATGGTCTTGAACCAGAGATAGGTTCGGGGGTTTGCTTATGCGTGGGGAAGGTGTTAGGCACCCCACGACATCCGTTTAAGAAAACGGTTACCTCCTTCCTAATGTTTTCTTTTATTTGCTAAGCCTAAGTTTGTTGGTTTTTAATTATGTACAAATGTCCCGATTTCCGTCGTACGATATACCAAAAATGGCAAACGTAATGTGACTTCGTTCGGTTTTGATTAGACTCTTTATTTCACCATCCCTTTATCTTTGTATCTTTTAAATTTCCGGGCATTTCGGTGGTAGGATATACTTGAAATCCTAACACCTAGTGCCGGGACAAACAATTAATGTTTTTGGTGCCATATTCGGGATCTCTTTACCCTTGATTTCCAAGAGTAAAGCGGTCCGTCGAATGGCGGGGTTTTGGATGATTAATTCACACTTTGGGGAATTTTAGACCATGATCCTATGGGAGTTAGAACGTGTAGAATCCCCTACACGAAAGCACGTACCAGCCACGCCCCCGTGTAAAGGACTCATACCATGGTGTCCAAAAGCCAGGGCGAGCCGTAACCCTTGGATTGCACCAACTTCGTTTCTAACGCCCACATTACCATGTTTACTCTTTTTAAAGTTTTCATGGCAAAGTGTATTTTAATCACATTTTTATATCAAAGCAATAAACAATCAAAGCAATAAACAATCAAGCAAGTAATCAAGACGGTAAAATGGTAAAACATCCAAGCAAAATAGTCATGGCATAGTCGCAACACATATATCATGAAAGTATGAATGAAGATGACAAATATGGGTCGGCATGAATGTAATGCTTAATACGAAGTGCAATTTATTATGACACAAGAATTTTTAAGGAAAGGGTCAAGACCTTGTGGGGTCGGGATTCGATGCTATTGAAAGACTTACTCGGATCCCGACACCACCATAGGATTTACATGAATAAAACAAAACAATCTAAAAGAGGGTTTCAATGCCTTTTCGGGCTTACACGAAGGGTTGGTGCTATTGAAAGACTTATCCAAACCTTCGACGCCAAATAGGACTTAAATGAGAAAATCTATTTGAAAACGGGGTTTCAATGCCTTTTCGGGCTTACACGAAGGGTTGGTGCTATTGAAAGACTTATCCTAAACCTTCGATGCCAAATAGGACTTAAATGAGAAAATCTATTTGAAAATGGGGTTTCAATGCCTTTTCGGGCTTACACGAAGGGTTGGTGCTATTGAAAGACTTATCCAAACCTTCGACGCCAAATAGGACTTAATATGAGAAAATCTATTTGAAAAATGTTTGCAATTTACGGGTCCAACGCCTCATGGATTTACATGGGGTTTAGTGCTATTGAAAGACTTACCTAAAACCGCCAATACCGTTTGGTATTTTCATGCCCAAATCAAAATAATGCAATATGAACAATATTTACAACAACGTAGTAAATAATGTAAATAACCGGCTTTGGAAAAGAGTATTTTTGTGGGTCCAACGCCGTATGGATTTACATAGGGTTTAGTGCTATTGAAAGACTTACCTAAAACCACCAATACCGTTTGGTATTTTCATGCCCAAATCAAAATAATGCAATATGAACAATATTTACAACAACGTAGTAAATAATGTAAATAACCGGGTTTGGAAAAGAGTATTTTTGTGGGTCCAATGCCGTATGGATTTACATGGGGTTTAGTGCTATTGAAAGACTTACCTAAAACCACCAATACCGTTCGGTATTTTCATGCCCAAATCAAAATAATGACGGATAAATCATATTTACAACGTAGTAAAAATGGCAAGAAATTTAGAGCATAACGGGAAGCAATAAATTAATGGAATTTACAAGGAGGGAATTTTGTGGGTCCAATGCCTATGGGATTACGTGATGGTTAATGCCTCTTTGAGGTCTTACATAGTCCACCACGACCAATCGGGATTATCACGCCCAAATCACAAAGGGAAAAATGGGAGAATGACAATATTCACAATATAATATTCGCACAACGTAGTAAATGTAAATAAAGCGATAAATGACAATATTTAAACATGGGGATTTTTAATGGGTCCAATGCCTATGGAATTACATGGTGGTTAAAGCCTCTTTGAGGTCTTACATAGTCCACCACGACCAATCGGGATTATCACGCCCAAATCACAAAGGGAAAAGGGGAGAAAATGACAATATTCACAATATAATATTTACGCAACGTAGTAAATGTAAATAAAGCGATAAATGACAATATTTAACACATGGGGATGTATTTTTCGGGTCAAATACCTCGTAGGCTAACAAGGTTGTTACGGCCTCGTTAGAGGTCTTACGCAACTGAGCCAAAGCTACTCAATATTTGCCGTACTAAAACACAAGGGACCGGTGTATTTTTCGGGTCAAGACCTCGTGGGCTAACATGGTTGTCACGGCCTCGTTAGAGGTCTTACGCGAGCCGCCAAAGCCACTCAATATTGCCGTACTAAAACACACCGGGGGAGGGGGGGTAATCACAACAATATATATATATTCACAAGTACGTAGTAAATGTAAATAAAGCGATAAATGACTAGAAAATGTAAATAAAGCGATAAATGACTAGAAAATGTAAATAAATAAAGCGATAAATAGACTATAAATAAACTAATAAAGCATAAATGAACTAACATGAACTAAAGAATGTAAAGTAGAAGAATAAAATGAACTTAAAAGAATGAGAGGGAGAGAGAGAGAGGGGGGAAGATGAGGAGAGGTTAGAGAGAGAAGCACCTAAGTAGATGCTTCTCACTCTAAAAACCCCCCAAAATCCCTAAAGAAAAGAGTTTAGAGAGAGAGAGAGAGCTTAGAGAGAGAGAGAGATTACCTAGAGAGGAGTCTCTCTCTCTAAAACTACCCAAAAACCCCTTCCTAAACCCCCTAAAACCCCTATTTCTGCCTATTCTAACGCTCAAGGTGCCTAGAGCCCGAGCCAAATTGTGTGCAAATGAGAGGGGGGGAGGCTCTATTTATAGGGGGGCGTGCACGCGGGGCGCGCCATGATTGTGCGCGGCGCGTGATGGTGGCGCGCGGCGCGTGATGGTGGCGCGCGGCGCGTGATGGTGGCGCGCCTCGCGTGCACGCCTCCCAAGACAGCTGTCTGCACTTCCTCGGTTCTCGCGCGCGTATCCTTTTTCGACCTGATTTTCGAGGGCAGTTTTGGAGGTCTTCCGGAATTCAAAATGGGTCATGCAGCATATCGACGGAAAGCTCTCGACGTCCTCTTTCCAACGGTATAAAGTTTGCACGAATCGGAGTTCGGACGAGAGAGTTATGGCTCCCGGAAGTCGGGGTGTCGGAGCTGTTTTTGTGCACTCTTCCGGTGAAGATTCCGATCAAACGGGGTATGCTATCGGCGAACCGAGAGTTCCACGTTGTAGCCGGGGTCGTTATCTTTCCAACGCATCTGGGCTCGCGGATCAACTTGTTGCGAGCAGGAAAGACTCTGCGCGCGAAGGCGGCTGTCCGGGAGGAAAAACGCGTTTTACTCCCAGCGCGTTTTTTCTCAAATCTTGTCCCAGTTCGCGCGCATATTTGACCTAGCTCCCGATGTCGGATTTTGACGTTCTTGGTACCGTCGGAAAGCTTGCGCTGCCTATTTTTGCAAGGTTCCAGATTTGCGGAAATCCGAGCTTGGACTTGTGAGATATGGCCTCCGCGAACAGAGGCCACCGGAGTGTTTTTGGTCCGTTTGAGGGCAGTTTTCCGATCGGGATTCCGGCTAGCCCCGATAAATTCTTGGCGATCCGAGAGTTCCACGTCGTGCATGAATGTGTCTTCTTTCCAATGTGCACCTGGGCTTGTAGATCAACTTGTTGCGAGTCAGGAAGACTCTGCGCGCAAGCGTGGCAACGTCGGTGGGAAAATTCCGGAAGCTTTCAGCAAAACCTTATTTCGTCGGCCTGTTTTCACGCGCGTGGTAGACGTAGCTCCCGATGTCGGATTTCGACGATCTTGGTATCGTCGGAAAGCTTGCGCTACCTACTTTTCAACGGTACAGGCCTTGCACAGAGGCGAGCTTGGGTTCGCAAGATATGATCTTGCGAACGGAGGCCGTCGGAATGTTCCTTATGCCAAGGGGTCATCTTCTGACTGAGATTCCGGCTTGACCGGAGGAGCTCTTGACGATCCGAAAGTTGCGTGTGGTAGCTGAAGTGAACCTCTTGCCTAAGGGTCTTGGCTCGCGGACCAAGTTGCAGCGGGTCGGAGAGAATCTTTGCGCAAACGTTGCCTCCCAAATAGGCTGTTTTGTCAACAACACTTAGCAAAATTTGGCTAAGTGTTGGACCGTTTTTTCGCAGTTTTGGCCATAACTCCCTCGTTTCTCGTCCGTTTTCGGCCCGTAAAGTGTCGAATCGAAGCTCTCATCACGTTCTTCAGAATGGTCAAGGAGCGGTCAGTTCGATTCAGCTTTCGGTCTGGTCAATAGTCCGGTCAAACCTTGGTCACTTGGTCAACCTTGGTCAAACTTGGTCTTGGAATTTGGTCAAAGCTCTCCAAACTCTTGGAAATGTATCCCGGACTTCATTTCAAGGGTTTCTGGGCACGGTGGGTCCTAGTCGGGTTGGAAACGGCTCGGTCAAACCTCGGTCAAACTTGGTCAAACCAGTCAAACTTTGGTCAACCCTAGTCAAACTTGGTCAAACCTTGGGAAATGTGTCCCGGACCTTCTTTTTGGGAGTATTTGAGGTGATGAGCCCTCGTCGGAACAGGCCGACTTGGTTCGGGCTGCCTCGTTTTGCGTGCCGACACCCGAGAAAATCCCGGGGGTAAAAATGGGGTTATGACATGTATAAATCACCGTAATACACTTTACTCTCAATGACAATTTCAATATAATATGGAGAACCATTAAGAACTTCGCTTAGTACACTCAAAATACAAAATCAAATAACACGTAGATTAAATCCTATTGGCACCTATTCCCATGTTGTAGGTATACATACCAAAATTTATCAATAATAGATGTTCATCAAATAGGTGCAAAGTGTGAGATTACTCGAGCAATCTATCTATTCTCTACCACAATCAATTTCATGAGAATATCATAAACATTATTCTCTCATTTACACATCTTCATCTAAGAAAATCTCTTGAAAAATCATTTGACTAAATCTTCTTTTCTAGAAATGTCTTTAGGAAAATAATAACTAAACCTTTTATCTTTGGCATGTGAAAACCCTTTTTATTTTTATTTTTTATAGGGTCTAAAATTTGTTCAACCACATGGGAGCTCAATGGGGTTAACAAATTATCTGACCAAAATAGGGTCACATACATATCATAGTTAAAACTTCAGGTCGTACCACACTAAGGTTAGATGATCAAAATTTATTGGACCACACGCGGCCAACGGGGTTCGACAAATCCAATTCAAACTAACATTAGGGAGGTCGACAATATATATTTTAGAAAATAATATATATATCTTTGTTAAAATACTTTACATTTTAACTTTTCAAGACCACACCAACTCAATCATTTAAATCCACATAAAAATTATAACCAAATCTTACAATTACTAGGTTGGATATCCCATCTCATCTTAGGCACGTTATAGAATGTAAAAATCATAATCATGCTAGTATGTAGAAAATAATCACTCATCAATCATTAAGCAAACAAAGTCCTACATCCCAACTACCCTTCTACCTTGCTATAGTTCTCAAATTCAAGCCTAACTTCTAAAGATCACTTCCTAACCTAGCTCTGATACCACGTCTGTCACGACCCAAATCCGTAATATGGTTCGAAGTCGGACCGGCATACTAATACCAAGCCTGTGCTTGATATTAACACGAACCAACTAAAAGGAGTATAAAAAATTTTTCTTCTTTCTTTTCTTTTCTCTCATCCTGATTCTTTAACTTCTTCTTGGGTTGGGAACTTCCAATACTATAAACATACTCCTTTACAAATGAATGAGTATACAAGTCCACCTAAAGAAAGTGATAGTAGTCAGAGCATCTATAACAATACAAAATACATCAGTATGTGGACATTATAACTCTAATACAATGGAACACTATTTAAAATTATACATCACTTCTGCTTTATTTACATAAAAACTCAAAACATCTAAACTTGTTCTAGATACCACAAAATTGCTCCTCCATGCTGAGACTCTTGGTTGCTCAGTAAGGGAGGCGTGACATGAAGATTTAACAATATGCATGAATGCATGATAAACAAAATAATCTTTGTGGATATGACTTGCATATAAACAATTCATGCTAAAATGATTTCATAAGTTTCTTGAACATATATGTTTCATACTAATGAACATAATATCTGATAACTTGTAAGGCATAATATAACTATTGAAATCTGAACATATAGCATGATTCCTTTATATGTAAATAAAACATGTTCCCTTAAACTGTTCTGAAGAGAAACTTATCTCATACTATTGCATAATATAGCAAAACTATATGGAACATGTAACTGTACTTTATCTTTAAGACTTTGCCCCTCGTGACCTTACTGGTGCCATGTCTACAGGGTATGAAATCCCTCGTGGCCTTCTTGCCAGTCTACAAAGATCTGAAGATCCCCTCGTAGCCTGGGTTGCCATATCTTCAGGGAATACAACCCCTCGTGGCCTTACTTGTTGCCGGTCTACAGGGAATAAAACCCCTCGAGGCCTGCTGCCATGTCTTTAGGGCATACGATCCCCTCGTGGCCTTGGGTTGTCAGTCTACAGGGCATCACACTCAAAACTGTTTTAGATGTTCATAAAACATATCATGCTTGTTTATTTTTCAATCTCTCTTTTGCCTTACTAAGCCAAACTTTATAGCATATCCACAACTTGCTTCTAAAATCTGTCTTAACTGTACTAACTTAAAACTGTTTCTAAATCAATGCACGTTTTCTTTATAAACAAATATCAAACTGAGTTTACTGAAAGCATTGATAAAACATATATAGATATATTCTTAAAACATGGACTATTAAATTTTCATGGCACATTCCCTTACCTCAGTCCCACAGCTGGATTCCAAGAGTCTCTAGCAGATCGCTTCACCTATCCTCCCTTGATTATCCTTTAAATGGATGGAAATGGAAGCCCTATCCAAGTGATAATATCTTTGAGGAATGATATGATGCTTGAAGGAAAACAAACAAAAGCTCCCTTTGGAGCTGCTGGAACTTGTGGGTCTCAAAGGAAAGGGAGAGCTTGAGCTTTCTTTCTTTGCATGTGTGAAAGGGTGGGGTTTTGGAGCTTCTGCCTCTTCTATTTTTTCTAGGTGAGAATGTTAAAATGAAAGGGAACTAGAGGGGTTCATTCTTGGGGCTGCTGGACCCGTGAGGGAGAGGGAGACGGGAGTCTTTTCTTTTTTCTTTTTCTTTGTTTTTCTTCTTCAATTGAGTGAGGATGAGAGAATAACAAAGGTGGGGTGGGTTTTGTTAAATATGTGGCTGGCTGGGTTAGTGGGAGTGGTTTTCTTTTTGTTTTTATTTTTATTTTCAGCAAGTTGACTAGGCTTAAGTTTAGGTTGTCTCTTTAACTAAACTTAGCTAAGTTGCTAATCATGATATTACACTACTTGACATTACACCATTTCTATATATATATATACATATTACTATCATTTTAATGTCAATGTAATATAATATTATCACTTAATCAAACTATATGTTATATCCATTTTAATAATTTACCATGTAAGTTATTAAACCTATAGTCCATTTTAATATAATTAATTTATAATGCTAGGTGGTGCGGGGCATCACACAAAATGAGTCGATAACATTTTGGAACAAAAATAAGTGCTTTTGGTTTCCCAAAATGCAAGGACAATGTTATGCTTCAAATCTAAACCAAAATTTCATTTTGGGTCCAAAATAAGCCCAGGGTAATCATTTGAACCCCAATGAGAGATTTTCATGTCAAAACATGTGAGAAGAATGTTTTTTTTTTCAAGTAAAATCTAACAGATACTTTTGAAAGAAAAAACCACTCATTGAGCAAATTGATGGTAAGAACCAAGTCAACTGTAACCTCTGGACTCGAACAAGGTTAATGGTAAAAACCAAGTCAACAAAAAATTCATTTTGGGTTCAAAACAAGCCAAGAGTACTCATTTGAACCCAAATGAGAGATTTTCATTGCAAAACATGTGAAGACAAAGTTTTGTTTCAAACATAATCTGAGTTATCATTTTGAATAAAATCACGAGTAAAGAGAAAATTAATGGTAAAATCCAAGTCAACAGTAACCTTTGGAACCGTAATGGGATGTTTCTATGTCAAAACATTTAAGTACTATGTTTTGATCCAAATACAATCTGAGAGTTCAGTTTAGTTCCAAAATGGTCCTGAGAAACTATGACAATAGATAGAAGTCGAGAGAAACCATTGAAACCCAAATGGTGCAATTGTGGTGAAAACTACGTTTTGTATCAAAGAAATTTGAGAAAGTCCTTTCGGGACACAAGAAAGTTGAGAATAACCTTTTGGAACATAAACAGGAGATTTTGGAGTGAATACATTTGAGGAAGCTATGGTTCAAATAAAAAGCAAAAGTTCGTTTTTGGGTCCAAAACAAGCCAACGGTAACTTTTGGAACGCAAACGGGAGATTTAGATGAGAAAACTTGCGAGAATTATGATATTAATTAAAATGAAATCGATACGGTCCTTTTGAGGCCAAAATGAGTAAAGTATAACATTTTGGAACAAAAATAGGTGCTTTTGGTTTCCCAAAACGTAAGGACAATGTTATGCTTCAAATCCAAACCAAAATTTCATTTTGGGTCCAAAATTAAGCCGAGGGTAATCATTTGAACCCAAATGAGAGATTTTCGTGTCAAAACTTGTTAGAAAGATTTTCTTTTTTTTTTTCCAATAAAATCTAAAAGTTTCTTTTGAACAAAAAAACGACTGATTGAGTAAATTGATGGTAAAAAACAAGTCAATAGTAACCTCTAGAACCAAATGAAAAAATTAATTGTAAAAACCAAGTCAACAAAAAATTCATTTTCGGTTCAAAACAAGCCAAGAGTACTTATTTGAACTCAAATGAGAGATTTTGATGTCAAAACATGTGAGGACAATGTTTTGTTTCAAACATAATCTGAGTTATCGTTTTGAATAAAATCACTAGTAAATCGAAAATTAATGGAAGAAAATCACGAGTAAGGCAAAAATTAATGGTTAAAACCAAGTCAACAGTAACCTTTGGAATCGTAATCGGACGTCTCTGTGTCAAAACATTTAAGAACTATGTTTTGGGTCATATACAATCTGAGAGTTCCATTTAGATCAAAAAATTGTCCTCAGAAACTATGATAATAGAAACAAGTCGAGAGAAACCCTTGAAACCCAAATGGAGCAATTTTCGTGAAAACTACGTTTTGTATCAAAGAAGTACGAGAAAGTCCTTTCGGGACACAAGAAATTTGAGAATAACCTTTAGAACATAAACAAGAGATTTTGGAGTGAATACATTTAAGGAAGTTTTGATTCAAATAAAAGGCAAAAGTTCATTTTTGGGTCCAAAACAAGCCAACGGTAACTTTTGGAACCCAAATGGGAGATTTAGATGTGAAAACTTGCGAGAATTACGATATTAATTAAAATGAAATCGATACGGTCGTTTTCGGGCCAAAATGAATCGAGTATAACTTTTTGGAACAAAAATAGGTGCTTTTGGTTTCCCAAAATGTAAAGACAATGTTACTCTTCAAATCCAAACTAAAATTTCATTTTGGGTCCAAAATAAGCCGAGGGTTATCATTTGAACCCAAATGAGAGGTTTTCATGTCAAAACACGTGTGAAGGATGTTTTTTTTTTCAAACAAAATCTGACAGATTCTTCTGAAAGAAAAAATGACTCATTGAGCAAATTGATGGTAAAAAACAAGTCAACAGTAACCTCTGGAACCGAATGAAAGATTATTGGTAAAAACCAAGTCAACAAAAAATCCATTTTGGGTTCAAAACAAGCCAAGAGTACTCATTTGAAACCAAATGAGAGATTTTGATGTCAAAACATGGGAGGACAAAGTTTTGTATCAAACATAATCTGAGTTATCATTTTGAATAAAATCATGAGTAAAGAGAAAATTAATGGTAAAATCAAAGTCAACAGTAATCTTTGGAACTATGATAATAGATAGAAGTACTATGTTTTGGTCCAAATACAATCTGAGAGTTCAGTTTTGTTCCAAAAATGGTCCTGAGAAACTATGATAATAGATAGAAGTCGAGAGAAACCAATGAAACCCAAATGGTGCAATTGTGGTGAAAACTACATTTTGTATCAAAGAAATTCGAGAAAGTGCTTTCGGGACATCAGAAAGTTGAGAATAACCTTTAGAACATAAACATGAGATTTTGGAGTGAATACATTTGAGGAAGCTTTGATTCAAATAAAAAGCAAAAGTTCATTTTTGGGTCCAAAACAAGCCAACGGTAACTTTTGGAACCTAAACGGGAGATTTAGATGAAAAAACTTGCGAGAATTACTATATTAATAAAAATGAAATCGATACGGTCCTTCTAGGGCCAAAATGAGTCGAGGATAACATTTTGGAACAAAAATAGGTGTTTTTGGTTTCCCAAAATGCAATGACAATGTTATGCTTCAAATCCAAATCAAAATTTCATTTTGGGTCCAAAATAAGCCGAGGGTAATCATTTGAACCCAAATGAGAGATTTTCATGTCAAAACATGTGAGAAGAAATTTTTTTTTTTTTCTTTTTCAAATAAAATTTGACAGATACTTCGTAAAGAAAAAACAACTCATTGAGTAAATTTATGGGAAAACACAAGTCAACAGTAACCTCTGGAACCGAATGAAAGGTTAATGGTAAAAACCAAGTCAACAAAAAATTCATTTTGGGTTCAAAACAAGCCAAGAGTATTCATTTTAACCCAAATGCATGTGAGGACAAAGTTTTGTTTTAAACATAATCTGAGTTATCCTTTTGAATAA
>OU015765.1:8335977-8380094 GCA_907173295.1 Fagus sylvatica
TACCTGTAATCATATATGAGATTACATGCAAAGATTATCAACTAATACAAATATTCAGGGAAATCCAAATATTAATATAAGAGAATAAACTAATCCTTTCGTTTATTATATTAATACAAAATGTGAGATAAACTCTGTGAACACGTCCAGGTACCATGTCAGAAACACCAGCGCGTAAAGCATGTCTTTCTCTTCTGTAGGAAGGAAAGAGATCTATGGATTAACGATGGAAAGGAGCAGCATCATCATGTGTGGAGCAGCACTCAATCTTGAAGGTAATTTATCAAGAAATATCATACAAGAAGTAGTGCATGCAGGTATGAAGATATAACCTTTTCTATCTTCCTTTTCAAACTAAATATTGCTGAATTTTGATGACATTGGCTGATATTTGAGATTGAGTATGTTCTTAGAATATTGTGGATTTGACGTGAGTGAATGATGCATGTGATGATCATATAAATTTGCATTTAAGTTTATAAACTAATTAAGTACATGATTTCTAAGAGAATTTGAATTAGGTTCAAACACATTGAAAATAGATTTAAATTGGTTTGGAGTAGTTTTATTAACTTTTAACTTATTTGAAAATAGTTTCAAATAGAAGAGACATTCAGCACAAAATTAGAGTGGAATTGAAATCTAATTTTCCAAGTAGAACAATATAATTATATTGTCATAAAAGAGAGAATAGACATTAAAGATGAAGAGGACAAGAAATATTCATAGGCACTACAGCAAAAAGAGAGATGTATTCACAAGTAAAGACCCAAATGGACAAGAAAAATAACTATGCTATTTTATAAGGGATAAAGGCAAAAAGAGAGGTGCATTCACAAGTAAAGACCCAAATGGGATATTGATTAATATAGTCATCATAAATCAAGGTGACATAAGCAAAGAATGCTTAGATTTGAAGTTTATATACCACTATGATGAAAGTCTTCCAAATAAGATCCCACTGAAAATAATAGCACCAAACCACTTGTTGGAAACAAATCTGCAAGCAAGCAAAGAATGAAACATGATACTCTTAAGTTAGTAACTAAATAAAGGGCTTCTACAAGCCCCATGTTATTTGTAAAACTCGTTACCCATACTTTCAAAAAAATAATATACAGGATTAACAGTAATATCTTTTTTGCATAAAGATTCTACTATTGATTTCTGCTTAAGATTGAGCAAGAGAAACAGAAAATACATAGCATAACCTAGAGATGCAGTGGAAGCAGCCCAAGTTAATACTAAGTTTCAGAGCGCAGACACTCAACATGGTTATGAACTTAGGAGAATTATGTACAAGAAGACTTCTGACAATTTTTAGAGGCTGTCTCCTCAGAATAAAGAGGCAGTAATGCCAATTATTGGAACTGATACAGCCAAAAACCATGCATGCAACCGAATTTAACAATTAAGACTTCATGCCAGCAGGCTGGAGAGTATTAACCTTTTCATCTACTCTATTGACTTAAACTATACATAATGAGGACCAAAACTGATACTTATGACTATTTCTTGTTCACCCCTGTTCTATTTTTCATCTACTCTATTGTAATGACTTAAACTATACATAGAAGATTCCCTTCCATAAGCCAAAGGCACATTTCCATTAAAAGAACAACTTATATTCCAAATCCATGTGGATTACTCAAACACAACAACAAGAACAATTTAAGTTTACAAAAGAATTCTACGCTATGGTTCCTGAAAACAGTACTAAGACAACATAACAAACAAAAAATACTTAGACGTGGATTGTTATCAAATTTAAATTTGCTTTAACTAAGGAATTACATCATTACCTACAGATTATCACACACTGACAACGTTCTCCTCGCTAGCTCTGTGATCCATTGCTCCCCTGCACACACACAAATGATAATTAGCAAAGGAATTAAGCTTAATTGACGAGCAAATCAGGCTGAGTTTCTCACGCATCGGGAGCCAAACAAGCATTTTCTCGAGAATATGAAAAGGAAATTCAATTTTGAGTTGAGTTGAGTTGAATCAGTGTGATTGAATTGAATTACCTTTGATTGGAAAATTCTGGAATGTAGTTGAAGTGAAACCCTTGACGAAGTCTCGCAGATCGTTGGTCACACCGAAAATCCGGAGTTCCGAAGGGGAATAGGAGACGGAGTCGGAATTGGCGGAGGGGAGGGAGAGCTGAGAAGGGATAATGTCAGAGAGGGAGAGAGATTTGATCTGCTGAATCTGAATCTGATCGAGAGCAGCAGATTTGATCTGATCGACTGAGAATATGAAAAGGAAATTCAATCATACTGTCAAGGTAATTCAATTTTGGGGGTTTCAACTATAGTGGGTAAGTTTTTAGTGCTACAATTAATTTCTTAAAGTAGTAAAAAGTACTTTTGTCAGACTTTCCAAAAATAACCACCCCTTTCATTAATGTTCACTTTTGAATTTATAGTACACAGTACTTCGTATTCTGTTCCCTTTCCTCAATGTGGGACAATTCTTTACACAATGAAGTACAGTAGTAAAGTACAAAGTTTCTATTGAAAAGTACAGTATTCTATTTGTCTCCTATTGTTCTTTGAACCGCTATTTCCATCCTCTGATATAGGCTTGGGCCGAGCTTTACACTTTGACCTTTGATACAGGCTTGGGCCGAGCTTATACTTTGGCCTCTGTCGTAGGCTTGGGCCGAGCTTTATACTTTGGCCTCTGATAAGAGCTTGGGCCGGGCCGCTACAGCTTTTTATACTTTGGCCTCTGTCGTAGGCTTGGGCCGAGCTTTATACTTTGGCCTCTGATAAGAGCTTGGGCCGAGCCTTATACCTTGTTCCCTGATATGGGCTATTCATTTATGGGCCTATTTTATATTTAGATTTCCCCACCTCCAATTGCCCCTCAAATCTTTACTCTTTATTGAAGAGAGAGATTTGACCGAAACAGTGGAGAAATATATAGTACTTATTCGAAGTTTTGAACGAAGTTACGGTCAGGAATAGGGTGGTCGGCCATTTCTACTAGAGAATAGGGTTCGGTTTACGGGTTGATAACTCGGTTGCTATCCCTGAAAGATCCGAACTAGATCGTTACGGCGATGAAGTAGAACCTTCTAACTCAATGTTGCGCTTATTGGATGATGAAAAGAGATGGGGATGAATTAGTTCAATTTTAACTTGGTAACAACCGTATGCCATAATTAAGGAAAGACGTTTGGCGTTCCCTAAGTCATTTCGTCTTTAATGTTTTATTGCGATTAGGACGACGTTTGGAGTTCCCAAGGATGTTTTGTTTCCAAGGATATATTGCAAACCGGAAAAATCATTTTCCCTCGTTATTATTTTTTATTTACTTTTCTTTTTCTTGCAGGTTTTTTACCGGCCCACGACTGGCTGGATTCCGGTTGCCTGTGGTTCCTTTGGCAGTATATAAGAAAGGGAGACCCCACATTACATTTTTACCTTTAAAACTATTCTCTGCCCCAAATCGTGAACTTTTTCACTGATTTGAATTTGGTTTCTTTCGTCTAGCTCATTTTTACTCAGAGCATAAGTAAAAACATGCCTATCCAAAAGAGGACCGTCGACATACGATCGGTGCTCGGTACGCGTGCCCCAGAGTTGCCGAGAGTTCCTAACGCTCCCCTTGCTTCCGGGTTCTCTGAGGGAGAATCTGTTATAAAAAAGAGGAAAAAGGGAGAGGAGGAAGCTGAAGTAGCCAAAAAGCAACAGGTCGCGATTAACACCGAACCCTTCCGCGGCCAAGTCCTCGTCCAAAAAGGGTAGAAGTAAGGATAGCCGAACTCTCCAAAAAGCCGTCGGTCATGTTTCACATAAACGCAAACATCAAAAAGAACTGCCAGCGCCCTGGCAGTGTGAATTCTATGTAAGATGGTCGACCGGTGAATGAAGATGATTCGGTCTGGAAAAGTAAGGACGTCCGTGGTGGACAAATAGCTGATGCCCTTGGGAGTGCCCTTCTCCTTCCCAAAGACATGAAGAATTGGAAAGGAAATAACTCAACACAGATGATCGAAAATCTGAAGCGTGATTCGGTCGTGGTGAGTTTTGTTTTATATCCTTTCTTTTATTACGATAATCCGTCATTCTCATTACTCATTGTGACGATTATTTATAGGCCGTCCAAGGGGTTTTCGAAGCCGGGTATCGACTGATAGAAGCCGAACGTCTTCTTAACGAATCTCTCGCTGAAAACGATAGGTTGCGTGAAGTCGAAAAGGTGGCGTCTGCTAGAATTCGGGAGGTCGAGAGTCAACACAAAACTGCCGAAGAAGGGCTTCAGAAGGCTGAATGTCAACTGGTGGAGATGTCGGCTAAGTTGGAACGAGAATGTGAACGTTCCAGTGGATTTCAGGCGGAAATTGATAAACTTAAGGCCGAGTTGGCTGAAGCTCGGCAAGTGTCAAGCAATGCTGAGAATGAAGCTCAGGCCACCTACGACCGGGGTTTCGCAGATGCTGCAGGATCTTTGAGGCTTCAACTGCGTAGGGAGTGTAACATTCATTTCCTGAAAGGGTGGGCTTTGGCTCTTGAACAGGCTGCGGTTGATGATGAGTCTGAGCTTTACGTTTTGGGCCGGCGTTATCGACCCTATGATTCAGGAACCCCCGAGAATCTTGAAGAAACGAATGTTGAGGTTTTGGGAGATTGTGAAGCCTTTGACGGTCCTACGGCCATGGAGAACGCCGAAGTTTTTGATCACCAGGAGCGGGCTCAGACCGAAGAGGTTCAAGATATGGAGAAAGGTGTCTCTGATAAAGAAGATAATGTAAACGTGGATGATTAAGGGGGATCTGCCTATGATCCTTGAATGCATCTATGACTGCATTATACATTTCATTTCTCCATTGAAGCAAATCGCACCAAACAGACATATTATCCCATTCATTTGGGGTTCTCGGTCTTCGAATCGCAAGAATGTCCTTGAGATCAGCATAAAGGTTTCCATGTACACCAACGACAGAACTTTTGGAGAGTTTGTTGCCACCGAGGGGAAATGAACGTTGACCGAAGGGGTTCAAGATTATGGAGAAAGGCGTCTCTGATAAAGAAGATAATGTAAACGTGGATGATTAAGGAGGGTTTGTCTATATAATTGTCCCCTCTTCCTTTTCTTTTCTTTTCTTTTCCTTTTATTTTTTTATTTTTTTAAGGAGGGGGGAGAAGTGCTACGATGTAATTGGTTGCCCCGTTTTGTTTATGGATAAAAGCTTTTGCTTCGTTATAGATCTGAATTGAGTTATGCATGAGTTTGTTCTTATCTTTTGCTTTGTAAAGGCTAGTTCGTTTATCGCTAGGGCCGAGTTTATTTCGTTGCCCCGAACTATCCTCGGCCTATATAATTTGGGTGTATTTTGTTTGAATTGAGATAAATGGATCAAAACACGCTTCATACCCATCATAAGGTCCTCCGCGCGAACGTTCGGTCTGATCAGACCGCTTTAAATAATGTAGTCCAAAGACCATAGGATTATTCACTAGGTCGGTCAGATTTTGAAATGATTAGTGAGAAGGCAGAGTTTCACCGTTTCAGTGTATAGCAACTCTTTTATTAATGGAGATCTGACATTGGTGTCTTTTCGATTTTCGGCTAATAAATGAACGACGGCTTGCGTCATTTATTACGCCGTTATGTGTTCCCTAGGCCATCAAATCATTATGAGGGTTTTTTGGGGGCCGAGAGAAGTTATTTCACTGGCTCTCTGGTTTTTACCGGCCCATGACCGGCTAAGTCCCGGTATCCGTAGCCTATCAACTCTCGTATAAAAAGGGGGAAGACCCCACTTCATTTTCACTCTTTACTTTCACTTCTAGAGATAAAAAACATCTCCCTCAATCCTTTGAGTCAACCTTTCCTAACTCTTCTGTGCCGTCTTCACGTCAGTAAGTCTTTTTCTACTCTTGTATTTTCCTTCCGTCGTCCTAGTAGTACTCTTCGGTCCATTAGTTTTTTATGTTATGGGTAAATTTGCTAAACTCGTAAATACCGAAGAGAAAATCGTACAATTTAAAAATCGTTATGGGATTCCTGAGGACGTACATATTCGGTACGTTCCTTATGATGATCTTGCACTTCTCCAGTATGAAGATCTCGTGCTTCCCATTGTAGCAATAGTCGAGGGAGGGGTTAGAATACCCATGCATACTTTCTTACTGCGGTTTTTAACTCATTTTAGGCTATCCCCTCTCCAGTGTGCCCCCAACGTTTTTAGGATAGTAATGGGGACGGCCGTTCTCATGGAGAAACTCGGCCTAAACCTTACTGTACATGATATAACATACGTGTATAGTCTCCAAGCGACCGGTAGGGATCAGTATACCTTATTTGCCCGTAATGTTGATAGAAAACTGGTGACCGGGCTTCCGGACTCTAGCAAGGGCCGAGATGAAGATTTCTTGGTGTTCACGGGGAACTGGCAAAACCCCCATATTAATTGCCCTTTGAGGCCCGGTGTACCAGGTTTTAACTGTTTCACGTCTTTTATGCAATGCATTTTTGTCTATTTTTGTCTATCTTGACTGTACGTTTCTTCCTTTTTTCAGACAAGGAATTTACAGCTAAGAAGATAGAACTCGTGGAAAGGAAGGACGGTCGAACACCTCTTAAAAAAGCCGTGTTTCATTGACTCGGGTGGTCGTCCTCGTGCGGCTTCCGTTTTACTGGACTACGTGCCTTCATACAAGTCCTTTCCAAAAAGGTCCCACCGTAAAACACTTTAGACAGGAAGAGGTTACGGTCGTGCGGCCTGGGAGGGATCAGGAGGACATCATCCAAGGCGGTCCCTGTCACAGTTAGAAGAGGAGTGCAAGTACCTCAGCTTGTGCCACCTCTTAGTAATCCCGACTTCGTTCCTTCCCTTGAGTCTTCGGAAACCGGTCTTCCAATCATTCGGTTTCCGTCTATTTTTGACCCCGATCCCAAACCGACCGAAGAAATGCCGATCCAGAAAAGAACAGTCAATATAGCGGACGTGCTTAGGACGTCGGCTCCAGAGACGTCACGGACTTCTCCATCTGCTTCTCCCCTCCCTCCTCCCCCTGGATTTTCTCAAGGAGAGGGTGTCATGAGGAAGAAAAGGAAGAGAGGAAAAGAGCAGGATGATGACGGCTGCGGTCAGGAGGGGTCGTCTCCACCTCAACTTTCAAAGGCTAAGTCCCCTAAAAAGGCTAAGAGTAAGAATGACCGAGCTCCTCAGAAAGCCACGGGTCAAATTCCTCAAGGTCGTATGCGTCAAGACGACTTGAAACAACCGTGGAGCTGCTCTTTTCTTCTTGAGAATCGATCGGTCGATGAAGGAGACTCGGTCCTCAAGAGCGGAAGAGGAGTTCGAGGTGGACAAGTGGCCGAAGCGGTTGGAAAGGCTCTCCTCCTTCCAGAAGACATGAAGGTCTGGCAGGAGAAGAGATCCAAGCATATGTTGGAGAATCTTAAGCGTGACTCTATCCTGGTAAGTTTTAGTACTCCAATGTTTCGTTATGCATGTTAAATGTAGTATTCAGACACACACTCGTATTTTACTTTATCCTATTCTTTGTTTCTTTTTTAGGCCGTTCAAGGCATATTTGAGGCCGGCAACCGACTTTTGGAGACCGAACGTCGCCTCAACCGGTCTGCAGAAGAGATCAAACGCCTTAAGGATCTTGAGAGCTCGGCCTCTGTAAAAATTCGTGCTGCTGAGAGTGCCCAAAAGAGTGCTGAGGCTGGTCTGCTAAATTTGCAGAATCAATTGGCCGAGCTTCAGAGAAAGCTGGACTCTGAACACAAATCTGCCTCTCAAGTCCGGATTGAGAATAGCCAGCTTAAAGATGCTCTGACCGAGGCCGAAGCGAAGGTCGTAAAGGCTGAGCAGCAGGCTCAGGCTTATTATGACGAAGGTTTTGACCAGGCATCCGAGTCCTTATTAGAACAACTGAAAGGTGAGTGCAACAAATATTTTGTCCAAGGATGGCATAAGGCCCTTGATAATGCCGGGGTTGATGATGACTCTGAATTATACGATTTGGCGTATACACGCCAACCTTACGAGGATCCTGTGCCAGAGGAAGGAAACGAGTTGGAGGCTGGAGAGGGTGCCACTGGAGATCCGACAGTTCCTGGGTCCCATGAAGCCTTGAGTGAGCCCGCGCTGGCTGATGACCCTAAGGTGACCGAAGATAGGCCTGATGATCAAATCCATACTGCTGAATCTCAAGAAGGAGGAGAGGGTTCGGACGTTGATGAGACCATTGATGTGGTAGATTAATTTAATATGTAACTTTCGAACTCCGTTATTTTGTATTCCCCGTTTCCTTCATAAGAAGGGGGGAATGATACAATTTGTTTTTTGTGTTCCCTGTTTCCTTCATAAGAAGGGGGGAATGATACAGTTTGTTTTTTTATGACTAGTGCCCTTATGTGAATCTCATATTTGCGTGATCATGTTTTCTACTTATATCCTTGCATACCGAATGGGTATTAGGGGATTGTTTAAATTTACTGAACTTTGAGTTGGTTTCTATTTTCAACTTGTCAGTTTTCTTGGATTATAGCACTTGGAATCCCTTAGGTTGAGCAAAGCCTAAGTCAAGTTGGTTTTTCTAACTTTCTCTTCTTTAAGGAGCTTAGTATTTGGAAAGTTTTGTTTTGGCCGAGGCCTAAGCCGGGTCGGTCGTTCCAACTTTTAGCTTATTAGTCTTCTTGGGGTTTAGCACTTAGGAACCTTTAGGTTGACCGAAGCCTAAGTCAAATTATATTTTTAGCTTTTAACTTGCCAGTCCCCCTGGGCCTCAGTGCTTGGGAACCGTTTCGGTTGACCGAAGCCTAAGTCAAGTTATTTTGTAACTTTTAACTTGCCAGTCCCCCTGGGCCTCAGTGCTTGGGAACCGTTTCGGTTGACCGAAGCCTAAGTCAAGTTATTTTTGTAACTTTTAACTTGCCAGTCCCCCTGGGCCTCAGTGCTTGGGAACCGTTTCGGTTGACCGAAGCCTAAGTCAAGTTATTTTTAACTTTTAACTTGCCAGTCCCCCTGGGCCTCAGTGCTTGGGAACCGTTTCGGTTGACCGAAGCCTAAGTCAAGTTATTTTTGTAACTTTTAACTTGCCAGTCCCCCTGGGCCTCAGTGCTTGGGAACCGTTTCGGTTGACCGAAGCCTAAGCCAAGTTTATTTTTTAACTTTTAACTTGCCAGTCCCCCTGGGCCTCAGTGCTTGGGAACCGTTTCGGTTGACCGAAGCCTAAGTCAAGTTATTTTTTAACTTTTAACTTGCCAGTCCCCCTGGGCCTCAGTGCTTGGGAACCGTTTCGGTTGACCGAAGCCTAAGTCAAGTTATATTTTTAACTTTTAACTTGCCAGTCCCCCTGGGCCTCAGTGCTTGGGAACCGTTTCGGTTGACCGAAGCCTAAGTCAAGTTATTTTTTAACTTTTAACTTGCCAGTCCCCCTGGGACCTCAGTGCTTGGGAACCGTTTCGGTTGACCGAAGCCTAATTCAAGTTATATATCTTTTATTTTTTATTTTTTATTTTTATTTTTATTTTTATATTTTTTTTAGGTGTTTATGAACAAAGATAGTGAAGTGGTAGGGACACCAGATTTACCGTGGTTCGGCCAATGGGGCCTACGTCCACCTAGTTGTTTTTCTTATTCATTATTGGTTTACAACTTGTGCTAAACATCTATCCCAAACCACCCTTTTTTTTTCTTTTCTTTTTTTTGTGTGAAGGGAAGAAAGAGATATGAACTAATGGAAATACTTCCGAAGATTGCTGACATTCCATGGCCGGGGCAGGGGTAAGGAATTTAAGTCTTCTAGGTGATAGGCTCCTGTTCCTGTGACAAATCGCACCCGGTACGGTCCTTCCCAGTTTGGCCCAAGCTTACCGTCGGTCGGGTTTTTAGTGTTGCCCAAAACTTTTCTGAGGACCAGGTCTCCTTGTTGAAAGGACCTCGGTCGAATGTTCTTGTTGTATCCCTTTTTCAGTTGCTGCTGGTAGGAGGCTAACCTGATCATTGCTTGTTCTCTTCTTTCTTCTAGTAAGTCTAGAGCCTGGGATTGAGCCAGATCGTTCCTTGTCGGTTCCCATTCCGACGTTCTGAGGGTGGGCAGTCCGATTTCTAATGGGATGACTGCTTCTGATCCATATGCTAATGAGAATGGGGTCTCCCCCGTTGATCTCCGTGGAGTGGTTCTGAAAGTCCATAGGACATTAGGTAATTCTTCCACCCATCTTCCCTTGGCATCTTCCAGCCTTTTCTTGATTCCGTCTAACACGGTTTTGTTCGAGGCTTCGGCTTGTCCATTACTCTGAGGATATGCCGGTGAACTGTAAACGTTTTTTATACCAAGTTCTGAGCAATACTTCGTGAAAGGTTTACTGGTGAATTGTGTCCCATTATCAGAGATGATAGTCTTGGGTATTCCGAACCTGGTTATAATATTCTTCCAGACGAACTTAATTGAATCTCTGTCTCTGATGTTTGCCAGCGGTTCGGCCTCGACCCATTTTGTGAAATAATCTGTAGCGACAATCAGCCAGCGTCTATTACCTGTTGCTTTAGGTAAGGGTCCGACCAGGTCCATGCCCCACTGTGCGAATGGCCACGGACTTACTAATGGCTGCAGCTCTCCGGCCGGTTGATGAACTGAATGTGAGAATCTTTGACATTTATCGCACTTTCTTACGTAGTCCACAGCGTCTTTCTGCATGTAGGGCCACCAATATCCCTGGGTAAGAGCTCGGTGTGCCAGAGATCTGCCCCCAGTATGACTTCCACAGATGCCTTCATGTATCTCGTATAATAAATCCTCGATGATGTCAGGGTGAACGCATAAAAGATAGGGTCCCGAGAAGGACCGTTTGTAGAGCTTCAAGTCCTTCGACAACCAGAACCTCGCGGCTTTCCTTTTGATAATCTCGGCTTCCTTTTTCTGTTCTGGTAGAACACCCTCTTTAAGGTAGGTGACGTAGGGATCCATCCAACATGGACCGACTGTAATAGTGTTTATGTAGTTCGCAGGTTGGTCGATGCTGGGCGTTGTGAGGGTCTCAATTGGTATGAATCGTTTAAAATCAGCACTCAGAACAGATGCCAACGTTGCCAATGCATCCGCGTGATTATTCAAGTTTCGACCGATCTGTTCGACTCTTACTGTTTCGAAATCGGTCATGGCCGTCTGAACCTTCAACAGATAGGCTGACATACGCTCATCTCGAGCCATGTACTCCCCATTGATTTGACTTGCTACTAACAACGAATCGCAGTAGACGATCAGACGTCTGGCTTCCAACGTTTTTGCCGATTTCAATCCAGCCAGGACTGCTTCATATTCGGCCTCATTGTTAGAAGTTTTAAAATCAAGACGAATCGATTGTTCAATCACTGTTTCATCCGGTGTTATTATGACCACCCCGGTTCCTGACCCTTTGGCGTTGGAAGCTCCGTCTACATATACCTTCCACCAACCTGTATGCTCGGGCGAGTCTTCTCGGGGCGTTGATTCGCCTAAGTTATTTTGTTCCGAGGTCGGTGCGAATTCTGCAACAAAATCGGCCAGCACCTGCCCCTTTATGGCAGTCCTTGGGAGATATTTTACGCCTAAGGCACTAATCTTTGCTCCCCATTTCCAAATCCGTCCCGTGAAGTCGGCCTTGTTAAACATGGCTTGCACCGGGTATTGTGTTACCAAGTAAACGGTGTGTGCTTGAAAATATTGTGGTAGCTTATCGGCCGCTGTGATCAATGCTAGGCCGACCTTTTCTAGAGGGGGATAGCGCGTTTCTGCCTCCGTCATAGTTTTGCTTGCATAATATACCGGACACTGGACGGTATCTTTAATTCGAATCAATACGGCACTTACAGCTCGGTCAGACACGGCCAAATACAAAAAAAGTGGTTCACCTGGTGTGGGATTAGACAAAAGCAAGGAGGAAGAAAGATACCTCTTCAGATCTTCAAAGGCCGAAACGCATTTGTCGTCCCATTTGAAAGTAGTGCTCTTTTTCAGGAGCTGAAAGAAAGGCTGGCATCTGTCGGCGGATCTTGAGATGAATCTGCTCAAGGCTGCGGTCATACCTGTTAGCCGTTGGACTTCTTTGTGAGTTCGTGGTGCTTTTAATTCTTGGATGACCTTGATTTGATCTGGGTTTACCTCAATACCTCTATGTGATACCATGAAACCTAGGAATTTTCCAGAGCCGACCCCGAATACGCATTTAGAAGCGTTCAATCGTAGCTTGTGCAGTCTTAATACCCGGAATGTCTCCGTCAAATCCTTTAAGTGGTTTTGGGACAACCTGCTTTTTACAACCATATCATCAATGTATATCTCCATTGTCCTCCCTATTTGATCTTTGAACATCTTAGTGACCATCCGCTGATATGTGGCGCCGGCGTTTTTTAGACCGAATGGCATTACTTTGTAGCAGTATATCCCCAGTGGGGTGATGAATGCGGTTTTTTCTCGATCTTCAGTTGACAGGGCAATCTGATGATACCCTTGGAAGGCGTCTAGAAAACTCATTCGGTCGTGCCCGGCTGTTGCGTCCACCAACTGATCGATCTTGGGTAAAGGGAAGGGGTCCTTTGGGCATGCTTGGTTGAGGTTTGTGAAATCTACACATACTCTCCACTTCCCGTTTTTCTTTTTTACTACCACCGTGTTAGAGAGCCAAGTAGGATATTGGATTTCCCGTATTGCTCCAGCCTGCAATAGTTTCTCTACTTCCTTTTGTACTGCTTCTGCATGCACCGGAGCCGATCTCCTTGCCTTCTGTTGCACTGGTTTGGAGTGAGGATCTGTATTCAACCGATGTTCAATGTAATTGGGATCTACACCTGGTACTTCGTAGGGGTCCCAAGCGAACACGTCCACGTTGTTTACGAGGAAGTCTACGAGTTCGGTTCGGTCGACTGGACTGAGTTCTCGGCCGATTTTAAAATGCTTCTCAGGATCAGAAGAGAAAGTTACCGTTTCTAATTCTTCACAGGGCGAGTATGTTTCTGTGCAGGTATCCCTCGCCTTCTCTGACTGCTATAAGCCCTTGGAGCACTGTGACACCATTTTCCCCTTTTGTTTTGATTCTGGGGGATTCCGTTTGACAGCCGCCATGATGCACTGCTTGGAGGCAACTTGGTCACCCTTAATCTCCATTATACCGAAATCTGTTGGGAAACGGAGTTTTTGATGGAAAGAGGAAGGCACGGCTTTCAACCTGTGCAGCCATCTTCGTCCCATAATTGCCGTGTAGGGGGACGGCACGTCTATTACCACGAATTCGGTTTCCAAACTGATTGGTCCGGTATGGACGTTCAATGTGATCCGGCCCATTGGCCGAATGCTTTCTCCTGAAAATCCAAATAGAGGTGCGTCGTAAGGTTGGAGGTCGGACTGTTTGAGACCTAGTCCGTGAAACAAGTCTGGGTACATTATCTCAGAACAACTGCCTTGGTCTATTAGTACCCGTTTGACATCCGAGTCCCCAATCCTTAATTTGATCACTAATGGATCGTCGTGTGGGGTCTGGACATCTCTCAAATCCTCGTCGGAGAAGAAAATCTGCTGTTCATTTTTTGGGTAATCCATCCTCGGTTTTTTGGACATAACCGATCCTTCATGTACTTGAAAAACCTCTCGAAGGTGTTGAGCTTTCTTTAGGTCGGACTTCAGTCGATCGTATGAATGCCCATTCGACCGAGAAGTATGGATTGTTTCTATGACCCTTGCAGCAGGTTTGGTGTTGTGGACGATCGTTGGTCCTTCATGGTAATGCTGTCTTTGGCCATCACTTATGTAGCGTCGTAGGTGTCCGGCTTTAGCCAGGTCATCTAGGTGCTTTTTTAATGTAAAACATTTCTCGGTCATATGCCCCTTTTCTCTGTGATAGGAACAGTATTTGTTGGGATCTCTTCTAGTTGGATCTCCACCCAGGGGCGCAGGCCATATGAAGAAAGGTTCATTCTTTATGTCGCCCATGATACGATAAATTGGTTGATTAAAAACCGTATATACTCCGCCTGCTTCTTTTGTTTGCGGAAAACGGGCAGGATTCCTTGGCGGTATTTCGGCCCTTTTTTGCTCCGTATTGTTGGGCCTTCTTTGGGGTCGACTTTGTGTGGATAATGCCCCAGTTCTAGCTCTGTCTTCCTCCACCCGTACATATTGTTCAATTCGTGACATAAGATCTCGCATGCTTCTAGCCGATCTTTTGGAAAGACTGTGTCTTAACTCGGATTCGGGGTGCAAACCCTCTTTAAAGGTTTTCATGGCCATATCTTCTGTACCACCGTCTACCTCGTTATAGACTTCCCAGTATCTGGCAGAATAGTTCTTTAGTGATTCTGAGTCCTTCATTCTCATAGACATTAGGGAGGCAAACTCCTTAGGTTTCCGACTGTTGGTTATGAATCGGGAGACAAATGCCTCAGCTAATTCGTTCCAAGAGTAAATCGAGGAATGTGGGAGGCGGTTGAACCATCTAAGGGACATCGGTCCTAAGCTTGATGGGAACATTCGGCACATCAAAGCATTGTTGCCGAGGTGTAAAGCCATGCTTTGTCTATAATGGCTAATATGTCCGACAGGGTCGGCCTTGCCGTCGTACATTACGTAGGTCGGGGCTGAAAAGTTTCTTGGCAGGCGGGCGCTCTCTATTTCTTTCGAAAATGGAGAGTGTGATATTTGATGAAGGGCTTTCCACACTGTTTCCCGCCCTATTCTTTCTCCGTATGGTTGTCTTACGGTTGAGGGGGATTCGGACCAGTTGCCCCTGGACCCTCTCTCCAGAGTTCTTCCCCCTTTATTTCTTCCGTCAGAGCTTTCTTCTTCATCAGTTTCCGCGGTTGACCTGCTGGAGCTATCGGATGACAAACATCTTGCATGTCTGGTTCTAATCTTCGGTCGGCTAGAATGCTGTGATCTTCTGGACCGTTTATTTTTCTTTAACTTCTTCTTCAAGTCAAGAACCTGTTGTTGTAGTGCCTCCACTGTGTCTTCATTATATTCATCCCAGGTTCGGTCGCTAGTCGAACTACCCGCTCTTGGTTCTTCGGTTAGTCTCGCTCTTCTGTCCATTTTGGAGGGTTCACGATATCGGTCTGATGGTTCAGGTTTCTGTTCTCTCCTGACCTCCGATCTAATGACGATTCTTCGGCCTCAGAGTGCTTTTTCAGAAGGAGAACCTTCGGGCCACCTCTTGTCGTTGTTGGAGGAGAGGTCGGTTTCTATTAAGGGATTTTCCTCTTCTGGGATCATTGTTTCTTTCCCTCGGTCTGAGTATCCGGTCGCTTTTTCTATTCGGCTAGTCATTTTCTTCGGAATTTTGTCTCTGTCAAAGTACTTTCCCACAGACGGCGCCAATTGTAGTGGGTAAGTTTTAGTGCTACAATTAATTTCTTAAAGTAGTAAAAAGTACTTTTGTCAGACTTTCCAAAAATAACCACCCCTTTTCATTAATGTTCACTTTTGAATTTATAGTACACAGTACTTCGTATTCTGTTCCCTTTTCTCAATGTGGGACAATTCTTTACACAATGAAGTACAGTAAAGTACAAAGTTTCTATTGAAAAGTACAGTATTCTATTTGTCTTCTATTGTTCTTGAACCGCTATTTCCACCCTCTGATATAGGCTTGGACCGAGCTTTACACTTTGACCTTTGATACAGGCTTGGGCTGAGCTTCATACTTTGGCCTCTGTCGTAGGCTTGGGCCGAGTTTTATACTTTGGCCTCTGTCGTAGGCTTGGGCCGAGCTTTATACTTTGGCCTCTGATAAGAGCTTGGGCCGAGTTTTATACTTTGGCCTCTATCGTAGGCTTGGGCCGAGCTTTATACTTTGGCCTCTGATAAGAGCTTGGGCCGAGCCTTATACCTTGTTTCCTGATATGGACTATTCATTTATGGGCCTATTTTATATTTAGATTTCCCCACCTCCATCAACGATTTGGGGTTTTGAAGATTTGGGGGTTTTGAAGTTTCTATTTGACAATTGCATTTGCTGGGGTTTTCATTCAAGTTGCTATTCACGATTTGGGGGTTTTCATTTTCAGAAATCCTTGGTCGCGCGCGAAGGTATTGAGCTTCTATTTTTTTCATGCTTATTTCGAAGGTATTTATGGCCGTTGAAATAGCTCGGTTAAAAATGCATATTCTGAAGGTTACTGTCAAAATAGGTGAGTAATATAATTTTTTTTTATGTTTATTTCAACGATTTTATTAGTGACCGTCGAAATAGATTAATTGTATATTTCACCCCTATGGCTTATTGCACAAAATTATATGCTATTGCAACCATTTTTAATGAACCCTCGAAATAAATGCGTTGAAATAGACTAAGTTTTTTGTAGTGATATATGCACCCTCCTCCCATGAGCAGATAGAGTTGCATAAGAAGAATAAGATAATTGGTAAGTTTTCCAATCCTTGCATTTTGAATAAATAGGTTATATCTAGGATGCAATTGAGTGTCATAGAAAAGAAAAAGAAGCAAGAGTTGCTCATGAAATTTTTATTTTTTTTTTGTTGATAAATAGTAAGTTTTATTGAAGAAACAGTCCTACCAGAATACTAGACATATACTAGAGGGACCAAAAAATCATGAGTTATGAGTTACAAGAGTTTAAAAAATCCTGAAAAGAAGCAAAGGAGGACAAGTTTGTAGCTTGCATCCACTCAAACAATAATCGAAAAAACTTCGATTTCAGATTAGTAGTAGTTGTCTCGCTGTCCTCAAAAGTTCTGAAATTACGCTCTCGATAAACTCCACATGAGGAAGTGAGGGACAACATTCCAAATCTAGACTTAGACAAACCACCATGGCAACCTTCTATCAGCTCTTTCACTTGCTGAGCCATCACCCAATGCACCCCAAAGAGATACAACACTACGTCCCATAATTCCTTAGCCACTTGGCATTGAAGAAAGAAATGATCAACGCTACTCGTGGGGGCACCTTGGGTTTCCAAATGCCTTTCCAAGGAAAAGTCATTGATGATGGGGGACTTAGACACCGATAAAAGAACTTCACAGCAAAACCCCCCTTTAATCTTCACTGCCAACAAAGATTATCATCCCCATGACCCACCACTGTAGCAGAATAAATTGAATCCAAAAATAAATTCATAGAGTACAACTCCCAATACTGAACATTGCGCAAGAAATTTAGATCCCAACGTAAAAACATAAGCGTCGCCACCGAAGCATCCCTATTTTTAGAAATTGAAAATAGCTCTGGATATACCACCTTTAGAGGTGAACCACCACACCAACCATCATGCCAAATACGCACCCTACTTCCATCTCCCACTTTGAAAGAAAGCAAAGGGGAAAAAGAATCCCAACCCCCCTTATAAATTTCCAAAGCGCCTAATATCAGAACACCAACCACCCCATAAGCTACCATGCTTAGCCTACACAATCTAGTGAAAAGTTGCAAGCTTCTCTTTCAGCCGATCTTGAAAAAACTTAGCAGGAGAAATCAGTTGCAAACCAAAAGGTAATATAAATTTATAATTTGGATGACTCACATTTATCATTTAAATAGTCAAGACTGGTAGTTGTATTCCTTTGTATTTGGTGATTTTTTTTAAACAATGTTTATGATTTTTTTTATTTTATTTTTTTGAAACAAAACATAGTTCTTCGTATTTTGACACGAAAACCTCCCATTAGGATTCCAAAGGTTAGCATCAGATTGTTTTGGACCTAAAATGAACTTTCGAATTGTATTTGAAACTAAACTTAGTCTTTACATGTTTTGACACCAAAAGCTCCCATTTGGGTTCCAATGGTTACTCTTGTCTTGTTTTGGTCCCAAAAGATCCAGGTTTTCTTTAAAACAAAAGAAAATATTCACACGTTTTCACAACAAAAGTTCCCATTTGGGTTCTAAAGACTACCATTGACTTGTTTTCACTCTCACACTTATTCTTAACTCGTAAAGGATTTAAAAAGAATTTTCGGATTGTATTTGAAACAAAACTTCGTCCTCACAGTTTTTGCCTCCAAAAACTCTAATTTGGATTCAAATTATTACTCTTGGCTTGTTTTCAATCCAAAATGAAATTTTGGTTTGGATTTGAAGCAAAACATTGTCTTTGCATTTTGGGACACCAAAAGCATCAATTTTTGTTCCAAAATGTTATAATCGACTCATTTTGGCCCTAAAAGAACTGAATCGATTTTCTTTAAATTAATATCGTGGTGCTCACAATTTTTCTCACCTAAAACTCTTGTTTGGGTTCCAAAATTTTCCGTTGGTTTGTTTTCGACCGAAAAAGGAACTTTTGCTTTTTATTTGAATCAAAGCTTCCTCAAATATATTCACTTCAAAATCTTGTGTTTATGTTTCAAAGGTTATTCTCAACTTTCTTCTTCCCAGAAGAACATTCTTGAATTTCTTTGAAACAAAACGTAGTTTTCACTCGTTTTCACCCCAACTGCTTCATTTGGGTTTCAATGATTTCTCTCGACTTCTTTCTATTATCATAGTTTCTTAAGACCATTTTTGGAACTAAACAGAACTCTCAGATTGTATTTGGACCAAAATATAGTACTTAAATGTTTTGACACAGAAACGTCCCATTATGGTTCCAAAGGTTACTGTTGACTTGGTTTTTACCATTAATTTTCTCTTTACTCGTGATTTTATTCAAAAGGATAACTCAGATTATGTTTCAAACAAAACTTTGTTCTCACATGTTTTGACATCAAAATCTCTCATTTGGGTTCAAATGATTACTCTCAAATTGTTTTGAACCCAAAATGAATTTTTTGTTGACTTGGTTTGTACCATTAATCTTTCATTCGGTTCTAGAGGTTACTGTTGACTTGTTTTTTACCATCAATTTACTCCTAAGTCGTTTTTTCTTTCAAAAGAATTTGTTAGATTTTATTTGAAAAAAAAAACATCATTCTCACATGTTTTGATAAGAAAAATCTCTCATTTGGGTTCAAATGATTACCCTCGCCTTGTTTTGGACCCAAAATAAAATTTTGGTTTGGATTTGACGCATAACATTGTCCTTACATTTTGGGAAACCAAAATCACCTATTTTTGTTAAAAAAAGTTATACTCGGCTCATTTTGGCCCCAAAAGGATCGTATCGATTTCATTTTAATTAATATCGTAATTCTAGCAAGTTTTCTCATCTAAATTTCCCGTTTGGGATCCAAAAGCTACCGTTGGCTTGTTTTGGACCCAAAAACGAACTTTTGCTTTTTATTTAAATCAAAGCTTCCTCAAATGTATTCACTCCAAAATCTCCTGTTTATGTTCCAAAGGTTATATTCAACTTTCTTGTGTCCCAAAAGGACTTTCTCGAATTTCTTTGAAACAAAACGTAGTTTTCACCCCAACTGCTCCATTTGGGTGTCAATGGTTTCTCTCGACTTCTTTCTGTTATCATAGTTTCTCAGGACCATTTTTGGAACTAAATGGAACTCTCAGATTGTATTTGGACTAAAACATAGTACTTAAATGTTATGACACAGAAAGGTCCCATTACGATTCCAAAGGTTCCTATTGACTTGGCTTTTACCATTAATTTACTTTTTACTCGTGATTTTATTCAAAAGGATAACTCAGATTATGTTTGAAACAAAACTTTGTCCTCACATGTTTTATCATAAAATCTCTTGTGATGCCCCAAATTCTGATAAGTGTGTGTGTTTGCTGAGTCCCACATCGGGCAATTATTGGGTCGAACTGGGCTTTATTAACAATTGCAAGGAGCCCTAATTGTAACTTGACTAGTCCTTTTGGGGTATAAGCGCAAATGTGGCTAGCGCTTTCCTTGGGTTGTTACAAATGGTATCAGAGCCAACCCAGTAATCCCGTGTGGGCTCGGATATATGGGCCCTAACGACGACGTTAGGGATTTAAGTGGGGGAGATTGTGATGCCCCAAAATCTGATAAGTGAGTCCCACATCGGGCATATACTGGGTCGAACTGGGCTTTATTAACAATTACAAGGAGCCCCAATTGTAACTTGACTAGTCCTTTTGGGGTATAAGCGCAGATGTGGCTAGCGTTTTCCTTGGGTTGTTACATCTCTCATTTAGGTTCAAATGAGTACTCTTGGCTTGTTTTGAACCCAAAATGAATTTTTTGTTGACTTAGTTTTTACCATTAATCTTTCATTCGGTTACAGAGGTTACTGTTGACTTGTTTTTACCATCAATTTACTCAATGAGTCGTTTTTTCATTCATAAGAATCTGTCAGATTTTATTTGAAAAAAAAAAAAAAATCCTTCTCACTTGTTTTGACATGAAAATCTCTCATTTGGGTTCAAATGATTACTTTCGGTTTGTTTTGGACCCAAAATAAAATTTGGATTTGGATTTGTAGCATAACATTGTCCTTGCATTTTGGGAAATCAAAAGCACCAATTTTTGTTCCAAAAAGTTATCTAGATTCATTTTGGCCTGAAAACGACCGTATCGATTTCATTTTAATTAATATCGTAATTCTCGCAAGTTTTCTCATCTAAATCTCTCGTTTGGATTCCGAAAGTTACCATTGGCTTGTTTTGGACCCAAAAATTAACTTTTGCTTTTTATTTGAATCAAAGCTTCCTCAAATGTATTCTCTCCAAAATCTCCTATTTATGTTCCAAAGGTATTCTCAACTTTCTTGTATCCCAAAAGGACTTTCTCGAATTTCTTTGAAACAAAACGTAGTTTTCACCACAATACTCCGTTTGGGTTTTAAAGGTTTCTCTTAACTTCTTTCTATTATCATAGTTTCTCAAGATCATTTTTGGAACTAAATGGAACTCTCATATTGTATTTGAACCAAAACATAGTACTTAAATGTTTTGACACAGACACGTCCGATTACGGTTCCAAAGGTTACTGTTGACTTGGTTTTTACCATTAATTTTCGCTTTACTTGTGATTTTATTCAAAATGATAACTCAGATTAAGTTTGAAAGAAAACTTTGTGCTCACATGTTTTTGACATCAAAATCTCTCAGTTGGGTTCAAATGAGTACTCTTGGCTTGTTTTGAACCCAAAATGAATTTTTTGTTGACTTTGTTTTTACCATTAATCTTTCATTCGGTTCTAGAGGTTACTGTTGACTTGTTTTTTACCATCAATTTACTCAATGAGTCATTTTTTCTTTCAAATGAATCTGTCAGATTTTATTTGAAAAAAGAAAACATCCTTCTCACATGTTTTGATATGAAAATCTCTCATTTGGGTTCAAATGATTACCCTCGGCTTGTTTTGGACCCAAAATGAAATTTTGGTTTGGATTTGAAGAATAACATTGCCCTTGCATTTTGGAAAACTAAAAGCCTCTATTTTTGTTCCCAAAATGTTATACTAGACTCATTTTGGCCGCAAAAGGACCGTATCAATTTCATTTTAATTAATATCGTAATTCTCGCAAGTCTTCTCATCTAAATCTCCAGTTTGGGTTCCAAAAGTTATCGTTGGCTTGTTTTGGATGCAAAAACGAACTTTTGCTTTTTATTTGAATCAAAGCTTCCATTTGTATTCTCTCCAAAATGTCATGTTTATGTTCCAAAGGTTATTCTCAACTTTCTTGTGTCCCAAAAGGACTTTCTTGAATTTCTTTGAAACAAAACGTAGTTCTCACCACAACTGCTCCATTTGGGTTTTGAACGTTTCTCTCTACTTCTTTCTATTATCATAGTTTCTCAGGACCAATTTTGGAACTAAACGGAACTCTTAGATTGTATTTGAACCAAAACATAGTACTTAAATGTTTTGATGCAGACACGTCCGATTACGGTTTCAAAGGTTACTGTTGACTGGGTTTTTACCATTAATTTTTGCTTTACTTGTGATTTTATTCAAAAGGATAACTCAAATTATGTTTGAAAGAGAACTTTGTGCTAACTTGTTTTGACATCAAAATCTCTCATTTGAGTTCAAATGAGTACTCTTGACTTGTTTTGAACCCAAAATGAATATTTTGTTGACTTGGTTTTTACCATTACTTTTTCATTCGGTTCCTGAGGTTATTGTTGACTTGTTTTTTTACCATCAATTTACTCAAGGAGTCATTTTTTCTTTCAAAAGAATCTGTCAGATTTTATTTGAAAAAAAAAACATCCTTCTCACATGTTTTGACATGAAAATCTCTCATTTGGGTTCAAATGATTACCTTCGGCTTGTTTTGGATCCAAAATGAAATTTTGGTTTGGATTTGAAGAATAACATTGTCCTTGCATTTTGGAAAACCAAAAGCACCTATTTTTGTTCCAAAATGTTATACTAGACTTATTTTGGCCCCAAAAGGACCGTATCGATTTCATTTTAATGAATATCGTAATTCTCACAAGTTTTCTCATCTAAATCTCCCGTTTGGGTTCCAAAAGTTACCGTTGGCTTGTTTTGGACGCAAAAACGAACTTTTGCTTTTTATTTGAATCAAAGCTTCCATTTGTTTTTTTTTTTTGATAAATAATATTGTTTTTTTGAAAAGGAAACAACAAGTATACTAGGGGTATACTTGATGATTCAAAGAATTACAAGAAGAAAGAAAATCATGAAAAGAAGAGAAAGAAAATAATCCTAAGGCCTAAATCCAATCATAGAGAGTCTGTAAGAATAAGAGCTTGAGATCTAGACTACCCGACTCAACATCTTCAAAACTTCTCAAATTACGCTCTCGCCACAAGCACCACATGAGATAGTGGGGGAGGGCTTTCCAAATCAATGAATACTGATGCCGAATCAACCCCCTAATCCAACAATCAAACATGCCCCTTACTTGCCTAGGCATTACCTAAGATATGCCAAACATAGAGAGGGCCATGTCCCATAGATCTTTGGCCAAAGGGCAGTGGAGAAACAAATGATCATCAGATTCAGTGGCTGCCTTGCACATACAACACCTATTTACCAACACCATGCCTCTCTTCCTTAAATTATCAATAGTAGGAAGCTTGCCCAACACTGCTATCCAGGTGAAGAAAGCTATTCGAGGGGGAACTTTCGTTTTCCAAAGGCTCTTCCATGGGAAAGTTTAATGGGGGAGGACTCAGACAGCGATAGTAGGACTTCACAGAAAATCCCAGTGACACACTTCTATTCCAACAAAATTTATCCACCCCAGTACCATCAATCCGGAGAGAGTATACCACATCCATGAAAGAGCAAAGTGACTTTGATGGGAACCAAGGTGGGCCTAGCCTTAAAGATCATTTGCAAGTTCCAGATGGGCCAATTACAAGATCAAGAGCCAAGAAGATCAAGGAAGCAATGCAAGGATTGGTGCAATCCACTTGGGATGAAGCTAGCAAGAGCCCAACAATCAAAGTGGGTTTGAAAGAAGGAGAACCAATTTTGATCCACTTGATACAAGCTGTGGAAGATATGACTTAGGGAAGTTTGGGCCTATTGTTATTTCAAGGCTTTCAATTTATTAAAAGATTTATTTTATTAGTTTAGAATAAGTGGGCTACAAGGAGGCCTTGTATTATGGCCCAAGTTACTATAGCCTAATTATTGTTGCGTGGCACTGTTCACGCAGGGGTATTTTTGAGAAAAAAAATTTCTAGTTTGGTTAGGATTTTAATTAGGTTTTGGTTTAAATACTCTTTGTAGCCTCATTTGAAGGAGACAATATATTGAATTTTCATAGTGAGTTGAGTTTTCTCCTCTTGTTCTTGATTGAACTTTTGAACTTATCAAAGGTAAATCACAACCTTTGTGGTGTTCCTCCTTATAATCTGGGTTCTTGAGATAGGTTCTTCATCGGGTCTAGATTTTAATATAATCTAGGTTCTTGAAACGGGTTCTCAACGGGTCTAGATTCTCCATCCATTGACTTGATCTTGGCTTTCTTGGGTGAGTTTTCAAATTGATTGTGGATTTAAGGGATTCCATTCCGCGGGTTCATATCAGACTCTAATTCCCAATCCTGAATATTCCGTAAGAAATTAATATCCCAATGTAAATCTCCATTTCTAGTGGACAAAAGGGCTACCACCGAAGCCTCTCCGTCTCGAGCAATAGAAAATAACTCCGGGTACAGCAACTTTAAAGGCAGAGGACTGCACCAATTATAATGCCAGAATTCACAGAATCCCCAGAACCCACTGAGTAGGATATGAAAGGCAAAAAACAAACCCATCCTTGTCGAATGGATTTCCATAAGCTGACCCCATATGAACCTTTAACATCTTTAGTACACCAGCCCCCCCACATATTGCCATACTTGGCCTCCACCACCTTACGCCAATAAGCATCCCTCTCCATCCCATATCTCTAAAGCCACTTCCCAAGCAAAGCCTGGTTAAAACGACGTAAATTTTTTACTCCCAAACCACCACTTTGAATTGGTGTGCGGATCTGGGACCAATTAACAAGATACATTTTCTTTAACTCCCCTACACCACTCCAAAGGAAATCTCGTTGGATTCGTTCCAAACGAGACGCCACCCCAGCCGGAATATGGAAGAGAGAAAGAAAATATGTAGGGATATTGGATAAGGTGCTCTTAAGAAGAGTAAGGTTACCTCCCTTAGAAAGATATAAACGCTTCCACCCGCCTAACCTTTTCTCCATCTTTTCCAGAATAGTATTCCATATGATCTTCGAGTTAAATTTGGCTCCCAAAGGAAGGCCCATATAAGTCATTGGAAGAACGAGGTCTACACCCCAAAATCTCCACCAACTCCTCCAAGTTAGGGACCACACCCATCGAAACCATTTCAGATTTTCCCAAGTTAACTTTCAAGCCGGAAACAACCTCAAACCATGAAAATACCGCTTGAAGATGTTCCAATTGCATGGGATCAGTTGGGCAGAAAATCAAAGTGTCATCAGCAAAGAGCAAGTGTGATACTACGAGGGGGGTTGCCTCACCGGGGCCCACTTCAAATCCTGATAGATAACCCCCACCAGAGGCACGATCCATCAAACGACTTAAAGTTTCCATAATTAAAAGAAACAACAACGGGGATAAAGGGTCCCCTTGTCTAAGACCCCTTGAACTTGCAAAGAAGCCTTGAGGGCTGCCATTGATCAGAACTGAAAACCAAACTGTAGAGATACAGAACCAGATCCAATTACACCATTTCCTCGGAAAACCACATCGCTGTAAAAGATAAATGAGGAAATCCCAGTTGACGTGGTCGTATGCTTTTTCAATATCTAGTTTGCAAAGCAGCCCTGGCGTACCTTCCTTCAATCTACTGTCCAACACCTCATTAGCAATGAGCACTGAATCAAGAATTTGGCACCCTTGCACGAATGCATTTTGAGAAGGAGAGATAATCTTATGCAGCACCATTCTCAACCTGTTGGCCAAAAGCTTAGCGAGGAGCTTGTACATTCCACCCACTATTCTCTCCAAAATGTCCTGTTTATGTTCCAAAGGTTATTCTCAACTTTCTTGTGTCCTAAAAGGACTTTCTCGAATTTCTTTGAAAAAAACGTAGTTTTCACCACAACTGCTCCATTTGGGTTTCGAAGCTTTCTCTCGACTTCTTTCTATTATCATAGTTTCTCAAGACCAATTTTGGAACTAAACGGAACTCTTAGATTGTATTTGAATCAAAACATAGTACTTAAATGAATTGACGCAGACACGTCCGATTACGATTCCAAAGGTTACTGTTGACTTGGTTTTTACCATTAATTTTCGCTTTATTTGTGATTTTGTTCAAAAGGATAACTCAGATTATGTTTGAAAGAGAACTTTGTCCTCAAATGTTTTGATATCAAAATCTCTCATTTGGGTTCAAATGAGTACTCTTGGCTTGTTTTGAAACCAAAATGATTTTTTTGTTGACTTGATTTTTACCATTACTTTTTCATTCGATTCCAGAGGTTATTGTTGACTTGTTTTTTTACCATGAATTTACTCAATGAGTCATTTTTTCTTTCATAAGAATCTGTCAGATTTTATTTGAAAAAAAAAACATCCTTCTCACATGTTTTGACATGAAAATCTCTCATTTGGGTTCAATGAAAATGTCTCACTTGGGTTCTGATGATTACTCTCAGCTTGTTTTGGACCCAAAATGAAATTTTGGTTTGGATTTGAAGCATAACATTGTCCTTGCATTTTGGGAAACCAAAATCACCTATTTTTGTTCCAAAATGTTATACTCGACTCAGTTAGGCCCCAAAAGGAACATATCAATTTCATTATAATTAATATTGTAATTCTCGCAAGTTTTCTCATCTAAATCTTCCGTTTAGATTCCCAAAGTTACCGTTGGCTTGTTTTGGACCCAAAAATGAACTTTTGCTTTTTATTTGAATCAAAGCTTTCTCAAATGTATTCACTCTAAAATCTCCTCTTTATGTTCCAAAGGTTATTCTCAACTTTCTTGTGTCCCAAAAGGACTTTCTCGAATTTCTTTGAAACAAAACGTAGTTTTCACCCCAGCTACTCTATTTGGGTTTCAATGGTTTCTCTCGACTTCTTTCTATTATAATAGTTTCTCAGGACCATTTTTGGAACTAAACAGAACTCTCAGATTGTATTTGGACCAGAACATAGTACTTAAATGTTATGCCATAGAAATGTCCCATTACAATTCCAAAGGTTACTATTGACTTGGTTTTCACCATTAATTTTCACTTTACTTGTGAATTTATTCAAAAGGATAATTTAGATTATGTTTGAAAGAGAACTTTGTGCTAACATGTTTTGACATCAAAATCTCTCATTTGGGTTCAAATGAGTATTCTTAGCTTGTTTTGAACCCAAAATGAATATTTTGTTGACTTGGTTTTATCATTACTTTTTCATTCGGTTCTAGAGGTTACTGTTGACTTGTTTTTTATCATCAATTTACTCAATGAGTCATTTTTTCTTTCTGAAAGAATCTGTCAGATTTTATTTGAAAAAAAAAAAAAATCCTTCTCACGTGTTTTGACATGAACATCTCTCATTTGGGTTCAAATGATTACCCTCGGCTTGTTTTGGACCCAAAATGAAATTTTGGTTTGGATTTGAAGAATAACATTGTCCTTGCATTTTGGAAAACCAAAAGCACCTATTTTTGTTCCAAAATGTTATACTAGACTCATTTTGGCCCCAAAAGGACCGTATCGATTTCATTTTAATTAATATTGTAATTCTCTGAAGTTTTCTCATCTAAATCTCCCGTTTGGGTTCCAAAAGTTACCCTTGGCTTGTTTTGGACGCAAAAACGAACTTTTGCTTTTTTTTTTTTGAATCAAAGCTTCTCCAAAATCTCTATTTATGTTCCAAAGGTTATTCTCAACTTTCTTGTGTCCCAAAAAGACTTTCTCAAATTTCTTTGAAACAAAACGTAGTTTTCACCACAACTGCTCTATTTTGGTTTCGAAGGTTTCTCTCGACTTCTTTCTATTATCATGGTTTCTCAGGACCAATTTTGGAACTAAATGGAAACTCTCAGATTGTATTTGAACCAAAACATAGTTCTTAAATGTTTTGACGCAGACACGTCCGATTACAGTACTAAAGGTTACTGTTGACTTGGTCTTTACCATTAATTTTCGCTTTACTTGTGATTTTATTCAAAAGAATAACTCAAATTATGTTTGAAAGAGAACTTTGTTCTCACATGTTTTGATATCAAAATCTCTCATTTGGGTTCAAATGAGTACTCTTGGCTTGTTTTGAACCCAAAATGATTTTTTTGTTAACTTGGTTTTTACCATTACTTTTTCGTTTGATTCCAGAGGTTACTGTTGACTTGTTTTTTACCATGAATTTACTCAATGAGTCGTTTTTTCTTTCATAAGAATCTGTAAGATTTTATTTGAAAAAAAAAAAAAAATCCTTCTCACATGTTTTGACATGAAAATCTCTCATTTGGGTTCAATGAAAATCTCTCATTTGAGTTCAGATGATTAACCTCGGCTTGTTTTGGACCCAAAATGAAATTTTGGTTTGGATTTGAAGCATAACATTGTCCTTGCATTTTTGGAAACCAAAAGCACCTATTTTTGTTCCAAAATGTTATACTCGACTCATTTTTCCCCAAAAGGACCGTATCAATTTCATTTTAATTAATATTGTAATTCTTGCAAGTTTTCTCATCTAAATCTTCCATTTTGGTTCCCAATGTTTTCGTTGGCTTGTTTTGGACCCAAAAATGAACTTTTTCTTTTTATTTGAATCAAAGCATTCTCAAATGTATTCACTCAAAAATCTCCTCTTTATGTTTCGAAGGTTATTCTCAATTTTCTTGTGTCCCAAAAGGACTTTCTCGAATTTCTTTGAAACAAAACGTAGTTTTCACCCCAACTGCTTCATTTGGGTTTCAATGGTTTTTCTCGACTTCTTTTTATTATCATAGTTTCTCAGGACTATTTTTGGAACTAAATGGAACTCTCCGATTGTATTTGGACCAAAACATAGTACTTAAATGTTTTGCCATAGAAACGTCCCATTACGATTCCAAAGGTTACTGTTGACTTGGTTTTTACCATTAATTTTCACTTTACTCGTGATTTTATTCAAAAGTATAACTCAGATTATGTTTGAAACAAAACTTTGTCCTCACATGTTTTGACATCAAGATCTCTCATTTGGGTTCAAATGAGTACTCTTGGCTTGTTTTGAACCCAAAATGAATATTTTGTTGACTTCGTTTTTACCATTAATCTTTCATTCAGTTCCAGAGGTTATTGTTGACTTGTTTTTTACCATCAATTTACTCAATGAGTCATTTTTTCTTTCAATAGAATCTGTCAGATTTTATTTGAAAAAAAAAATAAAAAATCCTTCTCTCATGTTTTGACATGAAAATCTCTCATTTAAGTTAAAATGATTACTCTCGGCTTATTTTGAATCCAAAGTGAAATTTTGGTTTGGATTTGAAGTATAACATTGTCCTTGCATTTTGGGAAACCAAAAGCACCTATTTTTGATCCAAAATGTTATACTCGACTCATTTTGGCCCCAGAAGGACTGTATCGATTTCATTTTAATTAATATCGTAACTTCTTGCAAGTTTTCTCATCTTAATCTCCCGTTTGGATTCCAAAAGTTACCATTGGCTTGTTTTGGACCCAAAAACAAACTTTGGCTTTTTATTTGAATCAAAGCTTCCTCAAATGTATTCACTCCAAAATCTCCTATTTATGTTCCAAAGGTTATTCTCAATTTTTGTGTCCTAACAGGACTTTCTCAAATTTCTTTGATACAAAACGTAGTTTTCACCACAATTGCTCCATTTGGGTTTCAATGGTTTCTTTCGACTTCTTTCTATTATCATAGTTTCTCAGGACCATTTTTGGAACTAAATGGAACTCTTAGATTGTATTTGGACCAAAACATAGTACTTAAATGTTTTGACACAGAAATGTCCCATTATGGTTCCAAAGGTTACTGTTGACTTGGGTTTTACCATTAATTTTCTCTTTACTCGTGGGAAGCGACAAAGAATTAAAAGTTACAAAAATCAATCAACTTTGCAAGGTAGTGAAAAGAAAAATGCCCAACCTTAACACCCAATCATACTTGGTCTGAAAGAAATACAACTTCAACTCCAAAATGGTCCTCTCATGATCTTCAAAGTGATGAGCATTTCTTTCTCGCCAAAGACACCATATCACACAGTGGGGGATTAAACGCCAAATCCCAATACAACTGTGATTCTTGAAACACCCTTGCCAGCACTCAAAAAGAGCCTGAACACTATAAGGCAGAACCCAATGGATCCCAAAAAGGCCAAAAACCATGGACTAAAGCTCCTGCACATTAGAGCAATGCAGTAACAAGTGATTGATACTTTCGCCGCTTTGCTTGCACAAACAACATCGCTCCACCAAAATGAGAAGAATGCAACAGTCAGAATCTTCTCTAAGGCAGTCGTCCAAGAGAAGAATGCAACACGGGGGGGCACCTTGGCCTTCCAAATACTCTTCCAAGGGAATACCCAAGAAGAGGGAGAATTCAAAGATCTATAATATTCTTTCACAGTAAAAAATTTACACACACCAGCCCCCCAACAAGGTTTATCGTCCCCCAAACCACTCAGCGACAAGGAGTAGATCAGCTCCATAAATGAAGCAACAGACTCTAACTCCCAATCCTGCATATGCCGGGAAAAAGATAGATCCCAATGCAGCACACCATGTCTGAAGGATAGAATATCAGCCATCGAAGTAGCCTGATTTCTAGAAATAGAAAAAAACTCCGGGAAAGCCTCCTTCAAACATAAAGCCCCACACCAACGATCATGCCAAAAGTGCACCTTAGCCCCATCCCCCACCTCAAAGGAGAGAGCCTTCGAGAAAGATGGCCAATCCTTACGAATGTTCTTCCACAAAGTCACTCCATAAGAACCCCGGACAATATCCGAGCACCAACCTCCCCACATACTACCATACTTGGCATCAATTACCTTTCTCCATAGGGCCCCCCTTTCAACACCATACCTCCACAACCACTTACCTAAGAGAGCTTGATTAAATATTTGCAGATTTTTAATAGCTAAGCCACCTCTTTGAACAAGGGCTTTTCAATAAAACTATTACTTATCAAATTTATTTATTTATTTATTTTTTCGTGATTTTATTCAAAATGATAACTTAGATTATGTTTGAAACAAAACTTTGTCCTCACAAGTTTTGACATCAAAATCTCTCATTTGGGTTCAAATGAGTACTCTTGGCTTGTTTTGAACCCAAAATGAATTTTTTGTTGACTTGGTTTTTACCATTAATCTTTCATTCGGTTCCAGAGGTAACTGTTGACTTGTTTTTTACCATCAATTTACTCAATGAGTCGTTTTTTCTTTCATAAGAATCTGTCAAATTTTATTTGAAAAAAAAAAATCCTTCTCACTTGTTTTCACATGAAAATCTCTCATTGGGGTTCAAATGATTACCCTCGGCTTGTTTTGGACCCAAAAATGAAATTTTGATTTGGATTTGAAACATAACATTGTCCTTACATTTTGGGAAACCAAAAGCACCTATTTTTGTTCATAAAGGTTATACTTGATTCCTTTTGGCTCGAAAACGACAGTATCAATTTCATTGTAATTAATATCATAATTCTCTGAAGTTTTCTCATCTAAATCACCCGTTTGGGTTCCAAAAGTTACCGTTGGCTTGTTTTGGACCAAAAAACAAACTTTTTTATTTTATTTTTTTATTTGAATCAAAGCTTCCTCAAATGTATTCACTCCAAAATCTCCTGTTTATGTTCCAAATGTTATTCTCAACTTTCATGTGTCCCAAAAGGACTTTCTCGAATTTCTTTGAAACAAAACGTAGTTTTCACCACAACTGCTCCATTTGGGTTTCAAAGGTTTCTCTCGACTTCTTTCAATTATCATTGTTTCTCAGGACCATTTTTGGAACTAAACGTAACTCTCAGATTGTATCTGAACCAAAACATAGTACTTAAATGTTTTGACACAGACACGTCCGATTACAGTTCCAGAGGTTACTGTTGACTTGGTTTTTACCATTAATTTTTGCTTTACTTGTGATTTTATTCAAAAAGGATAACTCAGATTATGTTTGAAAGAGAACTTTGTGTTCACATGTTTTGACATCAAAATCTCTCATTTGGGTTCCAATGATTACCCTCGGCTTATTTTGGACCCAAAATGAAATTTTGGTTTTGATTTGAAGCATAACATTGTCCTTGCATTTTGGGAAATTAAAAGGACCTATTTTTTTCCAAAATGTTATACTCGACTCATTTAGGCCTCGAAAGGACCGTATCGATTTCATTTTAATTAATATCGTAATTCTCGCAAGTTTTCTCATCTTAATCTCCAGTTGGATTCCCAAAGTTACCGTTGGCTTGTTTTAGACCAAAAAATGAACTTTTGCTTTTTATTTGAATCAAAGTTTTCTCAAATGTATTCACTCCAAAATCTCCTCTTTATGTTCCAAAGGTTATTCTCAACTTTCTTGTGTCCCAAAAGGACTTTCTCTAATTTTTTTTTGAAATAAAACGTAGTTTTCACCCCAGCTGCTCTATTTGGTTTCTTTCGACTTCTTTCTATTATTATAGTTTCTCAGGACCATTTTTCGAGCTAAACGGGACTCTCAGATTGTATTTGGACCAAAACATAGTACTTAAATGTTATGCCACAGAAACGTCTGATTACGATTCTAAAGGTTACTATTGACTTGGTTTTTACCATTCTTTTTCGCTTTACTCGTGATTTTATTCAAAAGGATAACTCAGATTATGTTTGAAACAAAACTTTGTCCTCACATGTTTTGACATTAAAATTTCTCATTAGGATTCAAACGAGTATTCTTGACTTGTTTTGAACTCAAAATGAATTTTTTGTTGACTTAGCTTTTACCATTAATCTTTCATTCAGTTCCAGAGGTTACTATTGACTTGTTTTTTACCATCAATTTTCTCAATGAGTCGTTTTTCTTTCAAAAGAATCTGTCAGATTTTATTTAAAAAAAAAAAAACATCCTTCTCACATGTTTCAACATGAAAATCTCTCATTTGGGTTCAAATGATTACCCTCGACTTGTTTTGGACCTAAAATGAAATTTTGATTTGGATTTGAAGCATAACCGTGTCCTTGCATTTGGGGAAACCAAAAGCACCTATTTTTGTTCCAAAATGTTATACTCGACTCATTTTGGCCCCAAAAGGAACGTATTGATTTCATTTTAATTAATATTGTAATTCTCGCAAGTTTTCTCATCTAAATCTCCCGTTTGGGTTCCAAAAGTTACAGTTGGCTTGTTTTGGACCCAAAAACAAACTTTTGCTTTTTATTTGAATCAAAGCTTCCTCAAATGTGTTCACTCCAAAATCTCTTCTTTATGTTTCAAAGGTTATTCTCAACTTTCTTATGTCCCGAAAGGATTTTCTCGAATTTCTTCGAAATGAAACATAGTTTTCATCACAACTGCTCCATATGGGTTTCAATGGTTTCTCTTGACTTCTTTCTATTATCATAGTTTCTCAGGACCATTTTTGGAATTAAAGAGAACTCTCAGATTGTATTTGAACCAAAACATAGTACTTATATGTTTTGACATAGACATGTCCGATTACGGTTCCAAAGGTTAACTTGGAACTACTCAGATTGTATTTGAACCAAAACATAGTATGTTCAATCCGCTTGATAGGGCCCTCGTCCCAAGGCGGGATTCCTGCCTTGAACAAGCTCTTACGAGGCATTGGGTGACACTAGCACCGTCCGCCCTTATGGCAAGAAGCATGCCCCGAGACATCATCTCCAATCACGAGACTTGATAACCCACCAAGCCAACCGAACATCAAAACCATACATCGAGTTGTTTTTGGGGGAAGCGTTTTTTTGGGAGCAGGATACATCGAAGGGAGGGACGTTCGACCCGGCAAGCCAACCAAACATCAAAACCAAAAATCCTTTTTTTTTTTTTTTCATTTCATTTTTTTTTTTTTTCATTTGGAAAACTTTTGGAAAAACGTTTTTTGGGGAAATGGATTGGGGGAAGGGATGTTCAACTCGCTTGATAGGGTCCTCATCCCGAGGCTGAACTCTGCCTTGAACACACTCTAGCGAGGCACTAGGTGACATCAACACCATCCGCCATTATTTGCTTGCGAGCATGCACCGAGGCATCATCCGAACCGCGAGACTTGATAACCCACCAAGCCAACCAAACATCAAAACCAAAAATAATTTGTTTTCTTTTCTTTTTTGGAAAACTTTTGGAAAAACATTTTTGGGGAAGGGGGTGGGGGGGGGGAGGGGATGTTCAACTCGCTTGAAAGGTCCTCGTCCCGGGGCCAAATTTCTGCCTAGAACAAGCTCTAACGAGGCATTCGGTGAAACTAACACCGTCCGCCCTTATGGCTAGGAAGCATTCCTCGAGGCATCATCTCCGACCACGAGACTTGATAACCCACCAAGCCAACCAAACATCAAAACCAAATGAGTACTCTTGGCTTGTTTTGAACCCAAAATGAATTTTTTATTGACTTGGTTTTTACCATTAATCTTTCATTTGGTTCTAGAGGTTACTGTTGAGCTCATTCGGTTCCAAAGGTTACTGTTGACCAGTTTTTTACCATCAATTTTCTCAGTGAGTCTTTTTTTTCTTTCAAAAGAATCTGCCAGATTTTATTTAAAAAAAAAACATCCTTCTCACATGTTTCAACATGAAAATCTCTTATTTGGGTTCAAATGATTACCCTCGGCTTGTTTTGGACCCAAAATGAAATTTTGATTTGGATTTGAAGCATAACATTGTCCTTACATTTTTGGAAACCAAAAGCACCTATTTTGTTCCAAAATGTTACACTCGACTCATTTTGGCCGCAAAAGGACCGTATAGATTTCATTTTAATTAATATCGTAATTCTCGCAAGTTTTCTCATCTAAATCTCCCGTTTGGGTTCCTAAAGTTACCGTTGGCTTGTTTTAGACCCAAAAACGAACTTTTGCTTTTTATTTTAATCAAAGCTTCCTCAAACGTGTTCACTCAAAAATCTCTTCTTTTTGTTTCAAAGGTTATTCTCAACTTTCTTGTGTCCCGAAAGGACTTTCTCAAATTTCTTCGAAACAAAACGTAGTTTTCATCACAACTGCTCCATATGGGTTTCAATGGTTTCTCTCGACTTCTTTCTATTATCATAGTTTCTCAGGACCATTTTTGGAATTCAACGGAACTCTCAAATTGTATTTGAACCAAAACATAGTATTTAAATGTTTTGACATAGACACGTCCGATTACAGTTCCAATGGTTACTGTTGACTTGGTTTTTACCATTAATTTTCGCTTTACTCGTGATTTTATTCAAAAGTATAGCTCAAATTAAGTTTGAAAGAAAACTTTGTGTTCACATATTTTGACATCAAAATCTCTCATTTGCGTTCAAATGAGTACTCTTGGCTTGTTTTGAACCCAAAATGATTTTTTTGTTGACTTGTTTTTTACCATTAATCTTTTATTCGATTCTAGAGGTTACTATTGACTTGTTTTTCACCATCAATTTACTCAATGAGTCATTTTTTCTTTCAAAAGAATCTGTCAGATTTTATTTGAAAAAAAAAATCCTTCTCACATGTTTTGACATGAAAATCTCTCATTTGGGTTCAAATGATTACCCTCGGCTTGTTTTGGATCCAAAATGAAATTTTGGTTTGGATTTGAAGCATAACATTGTCCTTGCACTTTGGGAAACCAAAAGCACCTATTTTTGTTCCAATATGTTATACTCGACTCATTTTGGCCCCAAAAGGACTGTATCGATTTCATTTTAATTAATATCGTAATTCTCACAAGTTTTCTCTTCTAAATCTCCCGTTTGGGTTCCAAAAGTTACCGTTGGCTTGTTTTAGATCCAAAATCGAACTTTTGCTTTTTATTTAAATTAAAGCTTCCTCAAACGTGTTCACTCCAAAATCTCTTCTTTATGTTTCAAAGGTTATTCTCAACTTTGTTGTGTCGCGGAAGAACTTTCTAGAATTTCTTCGAAATGAAACGTTGTTTTCATCTTAACTGCTCCATATGGGTTTCAATGGTTTCTCTTGACTTCTTTCTATTATCATAGTTTCTCAGGACCATTTTTGGAATTAAACTGAACTCTCAGATTGTATTTGAACCAAAACATAATACTTAAATATTTTGACATAGACACGTCCGATTACGGTTCCAAAGGTTACTGTTGACTTGGTTTTTACCATTAATTTTCGCTTTACTTGTGATTTTATTCAAAAGTATAACTCAGATTAAGTTTGAAAGATGGCATACATTGAGTTGTTTTTTGGGGAAGCGTTTTTGGGAGGAGGATACATCGAAGGGATGTTCAATCTGCTTGATAGGCCCTCATCCCGAGGCAAGATTCTTGCCATAAACAAGCTCTTACGAGACACTGGGTAACACTAACACCATCCGTCGTTTGCTAGAAGCGTGCCGAGGCATCATCCCCAACCACGAGACTTGATAACCCACAAAGCCAACCAAACATCAAAACCTTACATTGAGTATTTTTTGGGGCAAGCATTTTTCGGAGGAGGATACATCGAAGGAGTGACGTTCGACCCAGCAAACCAACCAAACATCAAAACCATAAATCAATTTTTTTTTTTTTTGGAAAAACGTTTTTGGTGAAGGGGGTGGGGGGAGGGGATGTTCAATTTGCTAGAAAGGTCCTCGTCTCGTGGCTAGATTCCAGCCTTGAACAAGTTCTTGCGAGGTGTTAGGTGACACTAACACCGTCCGCCGTTTGCAAGAAGCATGCCCCGAGGAATCATCTCCAACCACGAGACTTGATAATCCACAAAGCCAAACAAACATCAAAACCATACATCAAGTTGTTTTTTGGGGAAGCGTTTTTTGGAGGAGAATACATCGAAGGGAGGGACGTTCGACCTAGCAAGCCAACCAAACATCAAAACCAGAAATCAATTTTTTTTTTTTGGAAAAACATTTTTGGTGAAGGGGGGGAGGGGAGAGGGGATGTTCAATTCGCTAGATAGGTCCTCGTCTCGTGGCTAGATTCCTTCCTTGAATAAGTTCTTGCGAGGCACTGGGTGACACTAACACCGTCCACCATTTGCTAGAAGCATGCCCCGAGGCATAATCTCCAATCACGAGACTTGATAACCCACCAAGCCAACCAAACATCAAAACCAAAAATCATTTGTTTTTTTTTTCCTTTTTTTTTTCTTGGAAAAATTTTGGAAAAACATTTTTAGGGAAGGGGGGGTGGGGGGGAGGGGATGTTCATTTCGCTTGGTTGGTCCTTGTCCTGAGGCTAGATTTCTGCCATGAACAAGTTCTTGCGAGGCACTGGGTGACACTAACACCGTCTGCTGTTGTCATAACCCCATTTTTACCCCCGGGATTTTCTCGGGTGTCGACACGCAAAACGAGGCAGCCCAAGTCGAGCCGGCCTGATTCAACGAGTGCCCACCGCGTCAGAATAACCTCAAGAAGGAGTTTGGGGCACATTTCCCGAAATTTGACCAAGTTTGACCGAAGTTGACCAAGTTTGACTGAGGTTTGACAAAACAGCCTATTTGAGAGGCAGTACTTGCGCGAAGATTCTTTCTGCCCCGCAAAGACTTGGTCCGCAAGCTGAAACCCTTAAGCAAGAAGGTTACTTCAGCTACAACACGCAACTCCCGAATCGCCAATGGCTCCTCCGGTCAAGCCGGAATCTCGATCAGAAAATGACCCCTTGACATAAGGAACATTCCAACGGCCTCTGTTCACAAGATCATATCTTGCGAATCCTAAGTTCGCCTCTGTGCAAGGCCTGTGCTTTTAGAAAGTAGGTAACGCAAGCTTTCCGGCGACACCAAGATCGTCGAAATCTGACATCTGAAGCTATGTCTACCAAGCGCACGAAAACAGGTCGATGAAATAAGACTATGTTGAAAATTTCATAGTTCTCCCCCCGACGTTACCACGCTTGCGCACAGAGTCTTCCTGACTCACAACAAGTTGATCTGCAAGCCCAGGTACGTTAGAAAGAGGACATGTTTAGACATCGTGTGGAACTCCCGGATCGTCAAGATTTCCCCCGATCTAGCCAGAATCTTGATCGGAAAAATAGCCTCCAACGGACCAAAAACACTCCGGTGGCCCCTGTTCGCGGAACCATATCTCGCGAACCCAAGCTCGGTTTCCCGCAAGTCCAAAACTTTAAGGGAGAGGGTAACGCAAGCTTTCCGACAGTACCAAGAACGTCGAAAACCGACTTCAGGAGTTAGGTCAAATATGCGCGTGAACACAGACAAAAAGTAAGGAAAAACGCACAGAAGATCAGACGTGTTTTTCCTCCCGGACAACCGCCTTCGCGCGCAGAGTCTTTCCGACTCGCTGCAAGTTGACCCGCGAGCCCGGGTGCGTTGGAAAGATGGAAACTCCGGCTACAACGTGCAACTCTCGGATCACCGGTGGCTTCCCCCGTGTGGCCGGAATCTTCACCGGAAAAACGCGAAAAAACAGCTCCAGCACCCCAACTTCCGGGAGCCATAACTCTCTCGTCCGAACTCCGATTCGCGTGAACTTTATATCGTTGGAAAGTAGACATCGAGAGCTTTCCAAATATTTCCTCCATGACCTATTTTGAATATCCAGAAGACCCCCAAAACTGCCCTCAAAAATCAGGTCAGAAAAGGGTATGCGCACGAAAACCGAGGAGGATTCGGTGGAGGGGTTGCGTGGCGGATAAGATCGCCACATGGCGAGCGTTATGGCTCGCGTGGCATCATCATGCGCCGCGCGGCATGATGCTGCACGAAGCGTGCCACTCTGCCTATAAAAGAAACCCACCCCCCCCAGCTTTAGGTGCGATTTGGCTCGGGCTCTAGGCTCCTTGAGCGTTAGAATAGGCAGAAATAGGGGTTTTAGGGGTCCTTAGAAGGGGTTTTTGGGTAGTTTTAGAGTGAGAGACTCCTCTCTAGGTACTCTCTCTCTCTTCTCTCCTCTCTTTTTTCTTCCTTTTTAGTGGAGGTGACTAGTGATGATCTCTAAAATGGGAAGGGATTCACAAGGATCCACTTTTATTTATACTTCTTAGTTCATTTATGCTCTATTTATGCTCTCCTAGTTCATTTATTGTCTTGTTTATTGCTTTATTTATATGCTTTGAGTTATTTATTGCTCTCGTTTGTAGCTCTGAATATATTTATCGCTTTGTTTACATTTACTATGTACTTGTGAATATTATATTGTGATTATCCCTTCCCCCCGTGTATTTGGGTATGACAATCCCGAGTGGCTTTGGTGGATTATATAAGTCCTCTATGAGGCCTTAACAACCATGTTAGCCCACAAGGCATTGGATCCAAGAACACACTCCCCTTTGTTAAATTCCGTCATTTATTATTTTACTACGTTGTGAATATTGTTATTTTCTCCCCCTTTTTCCCTTGTGACTTGGGCGTGAAAATCCTTAGTTGGTTTTGGTGGATTATGTAAGACCTCAAAGAGGCATTAACAACCATGTAAACCCACGAGGCATTGGATCCAAGAACACAACCCGCATGTCTAAATTCCGTCATTTATTATTTTACTACGTTGTGAATATTGTTATTTTCTCCCCCTTTTTCCCTTGTGACTTGAGCGTGAAAATCCTTAGTTGATCTTGGTGGATTATGTAAGACCTTAAAGAGGCATTAACAACCATGTAAACCCACAAGGCATTGGATCCAAGAACACAACCCCCATGTCCAAATTCCGTCATCTATTGTTTTACTACGTTGTGAATATTGTTATTTCCTCCCCCTTTTTCTCTTGTATTTGGGCATGATAATCCCGATTGGTCTTGGTGGATTATGTAAGACCTCAAAGAGGCATTAACAACCACGTAAATCTATGAGGCGTTGGACCCACGAAAATCCTTTGTCTTAAACCCCGTTATTTTCATCATTTACAATATTGTTGTAATTATTGTCCATTTTTCTATTTTGATTTGGGCATGAAAACATCGAACGGTCTTGGAGGTTTTAGATAAGTCTTTCAATAGTACTAAACCCCATGTAAATCCATGAGGCGTTAGACCCGCAAATTGCCAACATACTTTTTAAAATGATTTTCACTCATATAAGTCCTATTTGGCATCAAAGGTTTAGGATAAGTCTTTCAATAGCACCTAACCCTTCGTGTAAGCCCGAAAAGGCATTGAAACCCCGTTTTCAAAATGATTTTCACTCATATAAGTCCTATTTGGCATCAAAGGTTTAGGTAAGTCTTTCAATAGCACTAACCCTTTGTGTAAGCCCGAAAGGCATTGAAACCCCTTTTCAAAATGATTTTCACTCATATAAGTCCTATTTGGCATCAAAGGTTTAGGTAAGTCTTTCAATAGCACTAACCCTTTGTCTAAGCCCGAAAAGGCATTGAAACCCCTTTTCAAAATGATTTTCACTCATATAAGTCCTATTTGGCATCAAAGGTTTAGATAAGTCTTTCAATAGCAGTAACCCTTTGTCTAAGCCCGAAAGGCATTGAAACCCCTTTTCAAAATGATTTTCACTCATATAAGTCCTGTTTGGTATCAAAGGTTTAGGTAAGTCTTTCAATAGCACTAATCCTTCGTGTAAGCCCGGGAGGCATTGAATTCTCTTTAGATTGCTTTATTTTATTCATGTAAATCCTAAGGTGGTATTGAGATTCGAATAAGACTTTCAATAGCATTGAATCTCGGCCCCATGAGGTCTTGACCCTTTCCTTAAATTCATTGATATTTGCTATAAATTACATTTTTGTCGTTGCAATTAATGTTACATTTATGACACCCCATTTTTGTCATTCCCGTGATGCATTCATCTCATACTCATGATTAATGTGCTGCGAACATGCCATGATCATTCCATACTTGTTAGAATTATTTTCGGTAATTTATGCGCTGCAAACATGCCATGATTACTTGCTTGCTTGTTTATTCGCTTTAATATAAAAATGTGATTAAAATACACTTTGCCATGAAAACTTTAAAAAGAGTAAACATGGTAATGTGGGTGTTAGAAACGAAGTTGGTGCAACCCAAGGGCTACGGCTCGCCCTGGCTTTTGGACACCATGGTATGAGTCCTTTACACGGGGGCGTGGCTGGTATGTGCTTTCATGTAAGAGATTCTACACGTCCTAACTCCCATAAGATCATGGTCTAAAATTCCCCAAAGTGTGAATTAATCATCCAAAACCCCGCCATTTGACGGACCGCTTTACTCTTGGAAATCAAGGGTAAAGAGATCCCGAATATGGCACCAAAAACATTAATTGTTTGTCCCGGCACTAGGTGTTAGGATTTCAAGTATATCCTACCACCGAACTGCCCGAAAATTTAAAAGATACAAAGATGAGGGACGGTGAAATAAAGAGTCTAATCAAAACCGAATGAAGTCACATTACGTTTGCCATTTTTGGTATATCGTATGACGAAAATCGGGACATTTCTACATAACTAAAACCAACAAACCTAGACTTAGCAAATAAAGGGAACACTAGAAGGGAGGTAACCGTTTCTTAATGGATGTCGTGGGGTGCCTAACACCTTCCCCACGCATAAGCAAACCCCCGAACCCATCTCTGGTTCAAGACCATTTTATTTTAAATGTCTAAACAAGATAAAATCTATTAGACATAGGTGCCCAATCACACCTTAAATTTCCTATGATTGGTGGCGACTCCAAACTTGTGCTCACATGCACACACACACACACACGTGTTCCCGCACACACACACAAAACTCATATCTCGAAACAAAAAAGAGATAGAGATCACACACACTCGCCAAATGGGGGTCGGGATCAAGGAAAAAAGAAAAAAAGACCACTTTAAGGTCGAACTAAGATTTTCCGCCGGTGTCGACAGCTTGGCGACTCTGCTGGGGACTTAGAGGGTTTAAGCCTATAGTCTTTCGGTATTTTCTTTGCTAAGCATGTGTTATACATTTGTTGGTATTCATTATTTGATTCATTCTCTTTATTCATCTTGTATAGTGTTTTGATTTTAGCATGTCTATATTCTTGTACATATATACTGCAAAAATAGGATAGAGATTTATTTGATGCAACACATATCATATATTGTGCTTTGTACGAAAAAGTCTTTTCCCTTTTTGTTTTACAAAAAAGTCTTTTCCCTTTTTGTTTTCAAAATCATGACATTTACCCTCATTGGACTTTTGGGTCGAATCCGGACTCAGGTGGGGCCGGGCTGGTACAGGCTCCACCACGAACCCTTTATATCTAGGACATGGAACACGAGAATCCACCTTTCTCCCTCTACACCCGTGGAGATCGAGGGAGGCGTGCAAGTGCTTCCTCGATGATCCAATACCCTTTTGACTTCCTTCGGGAGGATGAGATGGGCATGATCATCGATCCCTTTAGGAAACAGAATTCCAAACCGTGTCATACCATGTTGCATATAGTGAACTATAGAGTAGAAAACTTACCTGTGAGGGCTCTGGTAAAGGCCAACCGAGTGAATTTCCACTTTACTCGTGATGTTATTCAAAATGATAACTCGGATTAAGTTTGAAAGAAAACTTTATGCTCACACGTTTGACATCAAAATCTCTCATTTGGGTTCAAATGAGTACTCTTGGCTTGTACTGAACCCAAATTGAATTTTTTGTTGACTTGGTTTTTACCATTAATCTTTCACTCGGTTCCAGAGGTTATTGTTGACTTGTTTTTCACAATCAATTTACTCAATAAGTCGTTTGTTCTTTCAAAAGAATCTGTCAGATTTTATTTAAAAAAAAAAACATCCTTCTCACATGTTTAGCCATGAAAATCTCTCATTTGGGTTCAAATGATTACCCTCGGCTTGTTTTGGAACCAAAATGAAATTTTTGTTTGGATTTGAAGCATAACATTGTCCTTGCATTTTGGGAAACCAAAAGCACCTATTTTCATTCCAAAATGTTATACTCGACTCATTTTGGCCCCAAAAGGACTGTATGGATTTCATTTTAATTAATATCGTAATTCTCGCAAATTTTCTCATCTAAATCTCCCGTTTGGGTTCCAAAAGTTACCGTTGGCTTGTTTTGGACGCAAAAACGAACTTTGTTTTTTATTTGAATCAAAGCTTCCTCAAATGTATTCACTCCAAAATCTCATGTTTATGTTCCAAATGTTATCCTCAACTTTCTTGTGTCCCGAAAGGACTTTCTTGAATTTCTTTGAAACAAAACGTAGTTTTCATCACAACTGCTCCATTTGGGTTTCAAAGGTTTCTCTTGACTTCTTTCTATTATCATTGATTCTCAGGACCAATTTTGGAACTAAATGGAACTCTCTGATTGTATTTGAACAAAAACAGAGTATTTAAATGTTTTGACACAAACACATATCGTTATGGTTCCAAATATTACTGTTGACTTGGTTTTTACCATTAATTTCCACTTTACTCGTGATTTTATTCAAAATGATAACTCGGATTAAGTTTGAAAGAAAACTTTATGCTCACATGTTTGACATCAAAATCTCTCATTTGGGTTCAAATGAGTACTCTTGGCTTGTATTGAACCCAAATTGAATTTTTTGTTGACTTGGTTTTTACCATTAATCTTTCACTCGGATCCAGAGGTTATTGTTGACTTGTTTTTCACAATCAATTTACTCAATAAGTCGTTTGTTCTTTCAAGAGAATCTGTCAGATTTTATTTAAAAAAAAAAAAACATCCTTCTCACATGTTTAGCCATGAAAATCTCTCATTTGGGTTCAAATGATTACCCTCAGCTTGTTTTGGAACCAAAATGAAATTTTGGTTTGGATTTGATGCATAACATTGTCCTTGCATTTTGGGTAACCAAAAGCACCTATTTTCATTTGAAAATGTTATACTCGACTCATTTTGGCCCCAAAAGGACCGTATGGATTTCATTTTAATTAATATTGTAATTCTCGCAAGTTTTCTCATCTAACTCTCCCGTTTGGGTTCCAAAAGTTACTGTTGGCTTGTTTTGGACCCAAAAACGAACTTTTGTTTTTTATTTGAATCAAAGCTTCCTCAAATGTATTCACTCCAAAATCTCCTGTTTATGTTCTTATCCTCAACTTTCTTGTGTCCCGAAAGGACTTTCTTGAATTTCTTTGAAACAAAACATAGTTTTCATCACAACTGCTCCATTTGGGTTTAAAAGGTTTCTCTAGACTTCTTTCTATTATCATTGATTCTCAGGACCAATTTTGGAACTAAATGGAACTCTCTGATTGTATTTGAACAAAAACAGAGTATTTAAATGTTTTGACACAAACACATATCGTTATGGTTCCAAATATTACCGTTGACTTGGTTTTTACCATTAATTTCCACTTTACTCGTGATTTTATTCAAAATGATAACTCGGATTAAGTTTGAAAGAAAACTTTATGCTCACATGTTTGACATCAAAATCTCTCATTTGGGTTCAAATGAGTACTCTTGGCTTGTATTGAACCCAAATTGAATTTTTTGTTGACTTGGTTTTTACCATTAATCTTTCACTCGGTTCCAGAGGTTATTGTTGACTTGTTTTTCACAATCAATTTACTCAATAAGTCGTTTGTTCTTTCAAAAGAATCTGTCAGATTTTATTTAAAAAAAAAAAAACATCCTTCTCACATGTTTAGCCATGAAAATCTCTCATTTGGGTTCAAATGATTACCCTCAGCTTGTTTTGGAACCAAAAATGAAATTTTGGTTTGGATTTGAAGCATAACATTGTCCTTGCATTTTGGGTAACCAAAAGCACCTATTTTCATTCCGAAAATGTTATACTCGACT
>OU015765.1:8380194-8425733 GCA_907173295.1 Fagus sylvatica
GAGCGTGAAAATCCTTAGTTGATCTTGGTGGATTATGTAAGACCTTAAAGAGGCATTAACAACCATGTAAACCCACAAGGCATTGGATCCAAGAACACAACCCCCATGTCCAAATTCCGTCATCTATTGTTTTACTATGTTGTGAATATTGTTATTTCCTCCCCCTTTTTCTCTTGTATTTGGGCATGATAATCCCGATTGGTCTTGGTGGATTATGTAAGACCTCAAAGAGGCATTAACAACCACGTAAATCCATGAGGCGTTGGACCCACGAAAATCCTTTGTCTTAAACCCCGTTATTTTCATCATTTACAATATTGTTGTAATTATTGTCCATTTTTCTATTTTGATTTGGGCATGAAAACACCGAACGGTCTTGGAGGTTTTAGATAAGTCTTTCAATAGCACTAAACCCCATGTAAATCCATGAGGCGTTAGACCCGCAAATTGCCAACATACTTTTTAAAATGATTTTCACTCATATAAGTCCTATTTGGCATCAAAGGTTTAGGTAAGTCTTTCAATAGCACTAACCCTTTGTGTAAGCCCGAAAGGCATTGAAACCCCTTTTCAAAATGATTTTCACTCATATAAGTCCTATTTGGCATCAAAGGTTTAGGTAAGTCTTTCAATAGCACTAACCCTTTGTCTAAGCCCGAAAGGCATTGAAACCCCTTTTCAAAATGATTTTCACTCATATAAGTCCTATTTGGCATCAAAGGTTTAGGTAAGTCTTTCAATAGCACTAACCCTTTGTCTAAGCCCGAAAGGCATTGAAACCCCTTTTCAAAATGATTTTCACTCATATAAGTCCTATTTGGCATCAAAGGTTTAGATAAGTCTTTCAATAGCAGTAACCCTTTGTCTAAGCCCGAAAGGCATTGAAACCCCTTTTCAAAATGATTTTCACTCATATAAGTCCTGTTTGGTATCAAAGGTTTAGGTAAGTCTTTCAATAGCACTAATCCTTCGTGTAAGCCCGGGAGGCATTGAATTCTCTTTAGATTGCTTTATTTTATTCATGTAAATCCTAAGGTGGTATCGAGATTCGAATAAGACTTTCAATAGCATTGAATCCTCGGCCCCACGAGGTCTTGACCCTTTCCTTAAATTCATTGATATTTGCTATAAATTACATTTTTGTCGTTGCAATTAATGTTACATTTATGACACCCCATTTTTGTCATTCCCGTGATGCATTCATCTCATACTCATGATTAATGCGCTGCGAACATGCCATGATCATTCCATACTTGTTAGAATTATTTTCGGTAATTTATGCGCTGCAAACATGCCATGATTACTTGCTTGCTTGTTTATTCGCTTTAATATAAAAATGTGATTAAAATACACTTTGCCATGAAAACTTTAAAAAGAGTAAACATGGTAATGTGGGTGTTAGAAACGAAGTTGGTGCAACCCAAGGGCTACGGCTCGCCCTGGCTTTTGGACACCATGGTATGAGTCCTTTACACGGGGGCGTGGCTGGTACGTGCTTTCGTGTAAGAGATTCTACACGTCCTAACTCCCATAAGATCATGGTCTAAAATTCCCCAAAGTGTGAATTAATCATTCAAAACCCCGCCATTTGACGGACCGCTTTACTCTTGGAAATCAAGGGTAAAGAGATCCCGAATATGGCACCAAAAACATTAATTGTTTGTCCCGGCACTAGGTGTTAGGATTTCAAGTATATCCTACCACCGAACTGCCCGAAAATTTGAAAGATACAAAGATGAGGGACGGTGAAATAAAGAGTCTAATCAAAACCGAATGAAGTCACATTACGTTTGCCATTTTTGGTATATCGTATGACGAAAATCGGGACATTTCTACATAACTAAAACCAACAAACCTAGGCTTAGCAAATAAAGGGAACACTAGAAGGGAGGTAACCGTTTTCTTAAACGGATGTCGTGGGGTGCCTAACACCTTCCCCACGCATAAGCAAACCCCCGAACCCATCTCTGGTTCAAGACCATTTTATTTTAAATGTCTAAACAAGATAAAATCTATTAGACATAGGTGCCCAATCACACCTTAAAATTTCCTATGATTGGTGGCGACTCCAAATTTGTGCTCACATGCACACACACACACACACGTGTTCCCACACACACACACACAACTCATATCTCGAAACGGAAAAGAGATAGAGATCACACACACACTCGCCAAATGGGGGTCGGGATCAAGGAAAAAAGAAAAAAAGACCACTTTAAGGTCGAACTAAGATTTTCCGCCGGTGTCGACAGCTTGGCGACTCCTGCTGGGGACTTAGAGGGTTTAAGCCTATAGTCTTTCGGTGTTTTCTTTGCTAAGCATGTGTGTATACATTTGTTGGTATTCATTATTTGATTCATTCTCTTTATTCATCTTGTATAGTGTTTTGATTTTAGCATGTCTATATTCTTGTACATATATACTGCAAACATAGGATAGAGATTTATTTGATGCAACACATATCATATATTGTGCTTTGTACGAAAAAGTCTTTTCCCTTTTTGTTTTCAAAATCATGACATTTACCCTCATTGGACTTTTGGGTCGAACCCGGACTCAGGTGGGGCCGGGCTGGTACAGGCTCCACCACGAACCCTTTATATCTAGGACATGGAACACGAGAATCCACCTTTCTCCCTCTACACCCGTGGAGATCGAGGGAGGCGTGCAAGTGCTTCCCTCGATGATCCAATACCCTTTTGACTTCCTTCGGGAGGATGAAGATGGGCATGATCATCGGATCCCTTTAGGAAACAGAATTCCAAACCGTGTCATACCATGTTGCATATAGTGAACTATAGAGTAGAAAACTTACCTGTGAGGGCTCTGGTAAAGGCCAACCGAGTGAATTTCCACTTTACTCGTGATGTTATTCAAAATGATAACTCGGATTAAGTTTGAAAGAAAACTTTATGCTCACACGTTTGACATCAAAATCTCTCATTTGGGTTCAAATGAGTACTCTTGGCTTGTACTGAACCCAAATTGAATTTTTTGTTGACTTGGTTTTTACCATTAATCTTTCACTCGGTTCCAGAGGTTATTGTTGACTTGTTTTTCACAATCAATTTACTCAATAAGTCGTTTGTTCTTTCAAAAGAATCTGTCAGATTTTATTTAAAAAAAAAAACATCCTTCTCACATGTTTAGCCATGAAAATCTCTCATTTGGGTTCAAATGATTACCCTCGGCTTGTTTTGGAACCAAAATGAAATTTTTGTTTGGATTTGAAGCATAACATTGTCCTTGCATTTTGGGAAACCAAAAGCACCTATTTTCATTCCAAAATGTTATACTCGACTCATTTTGGCCCCAAAAGGACTGTATGGATTTCATTTTAATTAATATCGTAATTCTCGCAAATTTTCTCATCTAAATCTCCCGTTTGGGTTCCAAAAGTTACCGTTGGCTTGTTTTGGACGCAAAAACGAACTTTGTTTTTTATTTGAATCAAAGCTTCCTCAAATGTATTCACTCCAAAATCTCATGTTTATGTTCCAAATGTTATCCTCAACTTTCTTGTGTCCCGAAAGGACTTTCTTGAATTTCTTTGAAACAAAACGTAGTTTTCATCACAACTGCTCCATTTGGGTTTCAAAGGTTTCTCTTGACTTCTTTCTATTATCATTGATTCTCAGGACCAATTTTGGAACTAAATGGAACTCTCTGATTGTATTTGAACAAAAACAGAGTATTTAAATGTTTTGACACAAACACATATCGTTACGGTTCCAAATATTACCGTTGACTTGGTTTTTACCATTAATTTCCACTTTACTCGTGATTTTATTCAAAATGATAACTCGGATTAAGTTTGAAAGAAAACTTTATGCTCACATGTTTGACATCAAAATCTCTCATTTGGGTTCAAATGAGTACTCTTGGCTTGTATTGAACCCAAATTGAATTTTTTGTTGACTTGGTTTTTACTATTAATCTTTCACTCGGATCCAGAGGTTATTGTTGACTTGTTTTTCACAATCAATTTACTCAATAAGTCGTTTGTTCTTTCAAGAGAATCTGTCAGATTTTATTTAAAAAAAAAAAAACATCCTTCTCACATGTTTAGCCATGAAAATCTCTCATTTGGGTTCAAATGATTACCCTCAGCTTGTTTTGGAACCAAAATGAAATTTTGGTTTGGATTTGATGCATAACATTGTCCTTGCATTTTGGGTAACCAAAAGCACCTATTTTCATTTGAAAATGTTATACTCGACTCATTTTGGCCCCAAAAGGACCGTATGGATTTCATTTTAATTAATATTGTAATTCTCGCAAGTTTTCTCATCTAACTCTCCCGTTTGGGTTCCAAAAGTTACTGTTGGCTTGTTTTGGACCCAAAAACGAACTTTTGTTTTTTATTTGAATCAAAGCTTCCTCAAATGTATTCACTCCAAAATCTCCTGTTTATGTTCTTATCCTCAACTTTCTTGTGTCCCGAAAGGACTTTCTTGAATTTCTTTGAAACAAAACATAGTTTTCATCACAACTGCTCCATTTGGGTTTAAAAGGTTTCTCTAGACTTCTTTCTATTATCATTGATTCTCAGGACCAATTTTGGAACTAAATGGAACTCTCTGATTGTATTTGAACAAAAACAGAGTATTTAAATGTTTTGACACAAACACATATCGTTATGGTTCCAAATATTACCGTTGACTTGGTTTTTACCATTAATTTCCACTTTACTCGTGATTTTATTCAAAATGATAACTCGGATTAAGTTTGAAAGAAAACTTTATGCTCACATGTTTGACATCAAAATCTCTCATTTGGGTTCAAATGAGTACTCTTGGCTTGTATTGAACCCAAATTGAATTTTTTGTTGACTTGGTTTTTACCATTAATCTTTCACTCGGATCCAGAGGTTATTGTTGACTTGTTTTTCACAATCAATTTACTCAATAAGTCGTTTGTTCTTTCAAGAGAATCTGTCAGATTTTATTTAAAAAAAAAAAACATCCTTCTCACATGTTTAGCCATGAAAATATCTCATTTGGGTTCAAATGATTACCCTCAGCTTGTTTTGGAACCAAAATGAAATTTTGGTTTGGATTTGATGCATAACATTGTCCTTGCATTTTGGGTAACCAAAAGCACCTATTTTCATTCCAAAATGTTATACTCGACTCATTTTGGCCCCTAAAGGACTGTATGGATTTCATTTTAATTAATATCGTAATTCTCGCAAGTTTTCTCTTCTAACTCTCCCGTTTGGGTTCCAAAAGTTACTGTTGGCTTGTTTTGGACCCAAAAACGAACTTTTGTTTTTTATTTGAATCAAAGCTTCCTCAAATGTATTCACTCCAAAATCTCCTGTTTATGTTCTTATCCTCAACTTTCTTGTGTCCCGAAAGGACTTTCTTGAATTTCTTTGAAACAAAACATAGTTTTCATCACAACTGCTCCATTTGGGTTTAAAAGGTTTCTCTAGACTTCTTTCTATTATCATTGATTCTCAGGACCAATTTTGGAACTAAATGGAACTCTCTGATTGTATTTGAACAAAAACAGAGTATTTAAATGTTTTGACACAAACACATATCGTTATGGTTCCAAATGTTACCGTTGACTTGGTTTTTACCATTAATTTCCACTTTACTCATGATTTTATTCAAAATGATAACACGGATTAAGTTTGAAAGAAAACTTTATGCTCACACGTTTGACATCAAAATCTCTCATTTGGGTTCAAATGAGTACTCTTGGCTTGTATTGAACCCAAATTGAATTTTTTGTTGACTTGGTTTTTACCATTAATCTTTCACTCGGTTCTAGAGGTTATTGTTGACTTGTTTTTCACAATCAATTTACTCAATAAGTCGTTTGTTCTTTCAAAAGAATCTGTCAGATTTTATTTAAAAAAAAAATCCTTCTCACATGTTTAGCCATGAAAATCTCTCATTTGGGTTCAAATGATTACCCTCAGCTTGTTTTGGAACAAAAATGAAATTTTGGTTTGGATTTGAAGCATAACATTGTCCTTGCATTTTGGGTAACCAAAAGCACCTATTTTCATTCGAAAATGTTATACTCGACTCATTTTGGCCCCAAAAGGACCGTATGGATTTCATTTTAATTAATATTGTAATTCTCGCAAGTTTTCTCATCTAACTCTCTCGTTTGGGTTCCAAAAGTTACTGTTGGCTTGTTTTGGACCCAAAAACGAACTTTTGTTTTTTATTTGAATCAAAGCTTCCTCAAATGTATTCACTCCAAAATCTCTTGTTTATGTTCCAAATGTTATCCTCAACTTTCTTGTGTCCCGAAAGGACTTTCTTGAATTTCTTTGAAACAAAACGTAGTTTTCATCACAACTGCTCCATTTGGGTTTAAAAGGTTTCTCTAGACTTCTTTCTATTATCATTGATTCTCAGGACCAATTTTGGAACTAAATGGAACTCTCTGATTGTATTTGAACAAAAACAGAGTATTTAAATGTTTTGACACAAACACATACCGTTACGGTTCCAAATGTTACTGTTGACTTGGTTTTTACCATTAATTTCCACTTTACTCGTGATTTTATTCAAAATGATAACTCAGATTAAGTTTGAAAGAAAACTTTATGCTCACACGTTTGACATCAAAATCTCTCATTTGGGTTCAAATGAGTACTCTTGGCTTGTATTGAACCCAAATTGAATTTTTTGTTGACTTGGTTTTTATCATTAATCTTTCACTCGGTTCCAGAGGTTATTGTTGACTTGTTTTTCACAATCAATTTACTCAATAAGTCGTTTGTTCTTTCAAAAGAATCTGTCAGATTTTATTTAAAAAAAAAAAAACATCCTTCTCACATGTTTAGCCATGAAAATCTCTCATTTGGGTTCAAATGATTACCCTCAGCTTGTTTTGGAACAAAAATGAAATTTTGGTTTGGATTTGAAGCATAACATTGTCCTTGCATTTTGGGTAACCAAAAGCACCTATTTTCATTCGAAAATGTTATACTCGACTCATTTTGGCCCCTAAAGGACTGTATGGATTTCATTTTAATGAATATCGTAATTCTCGCAAGTTTTCTCTTCTAACTCTCCCGTTTGGGTTCCAAAAGTTACTGTTGGCTTGTTTTGGACCCAAAAACAAACTTTTGTTTTTTATTTGAATCAAAGCTTCCTCAAATGTATTTACTCCAAAATCTCCTGTTTCTGTTCCAAAGGTTATTCTCAACTTTCTTGTGTCCCGAATGGACTTTCTTGAATTTCTTTGATACAAAATGTAGTTTTCACCACCATTGCTCCATTTGGGTTTCAAAGGTTTTTCTTGAGTTTTATCTATTATCATAGTTTCTCAAGACCCTTTTTGGAACTAAACGAAAATCTCAGATTATATTTGAACCAAAACATAGTACTTAAATGTTTTAACACAAACACGTCTCATTACGGTTCCAAAGATTACTGTTGACTTGGTTTTTACCATTAATTTCCACTTTACTCGTGATTTTATTCAAAATGATAACTCGGATTAAGTTTGAAAGAAAACTTTATGCTCACATGTTTGACATCAAAATCTCTCATTTGGGTTTAAATGAGTACTCTTGGCTTGTATTGAACCCAAATTGAATTTTTTGTTGACTTGGTTTTTACCATTAATCTTTCACTCGGTTCCAGAGGTTATTGTTGACTTGTTTTTCACAATCAATTTACTCAATAAGTCATTTGTTCTTTCAAAAGAATCTGTCAGATTTTATTTAAAAAAAAAAAACATCATTTTCTCATGTTTAGCCATCAAAATCTCTCGTTTGGGTTCAAATGATTACCCTCGGCTTGTTTCGGAACCAAAATGAAATTTTGGTTTGGATTTCAAGCATGACATTGTCCTTGCATTTTAGGAAACCAAAAGAACCTATTTTCATTCCAAAATGTTATACTCGACTCATTTTGGCCCCAAAAGGACTGTATCGATTTCATTTTAATTAATATCGTAATTCTCGCAAGTTTTCTCATCTAAATCTCCCGTTTGGGTTCCAAAAGTTACCGTTGGCTTGTTTTGGACGCAAAAACGAACTTTGTTTTTTATTTGAATCAAAGCTTCCTCAAATGTATTCACTCCAAAATCACATGTTTATGTTCAAAATGTTATCCTCAACTTTCTTGTGTCCCGAAAGAACTTTCTTGAATTTCTTTGAAAGGAAACGTAGTTTTTATCACAACTGCTCCATTTGGGTTTCAAAGGTTTCTCTCAACTTCTTTCTATTATCATTGATTCTCAGGACCAATTTTGGAACTAAACGGAACTCTCAGATTGTATTTCAACCAAAACATAGTATTTAAATGTTTTAACACAGACACATACCGTTATGGTTCCAAAGGTTTCTGTTGACTTGGTTTTTACCATTAATTTCCACTTTACTCGTGATTTTATTCAAAATGATAACTCGGATTAAGTTTGAAAGAAAACTTTATGCTCACATGTTTGACATCAAAATCTCTCATTTGGGTTCAAATGAGTACTCTTGGCTTGTATTGAACCCAAATTGAATTTTTTGTTGACTTGGTTTTTACCATTAATCTTTCACTCGGATCCAGAGGTTATTGTTGACTTGTTTTTCACAATCAATTTACTCAATAAGTCGTTTGTTCTTTCAAGAGAATCTGTCAGATTTTATTTAAAAAAAAAAAAAAAAACATCCTTCTCACATGTTTAGCCATGAAAATCTCTCGTTTGGGTTCAAATGATTACCCTCGGCTTGTTTTGGAACCAAAATGAAATTTTGGTTTGGATTTCAAGCATGACATTGTCCTTGCATTTTGGGAAACCAAAAGAACCTATTTTCAATCCAAAATGTTATACTCGACTCATTTTGGCCCCAAAAGGATTGTATCGATTTCATTTTAATTAATATCGTAATTCTCGCAAGTTTTCTCATCTAAATCTCCCGTTTGGGTTCCAAAAGTTACCGTTGGCTTGTTTTGGACGCAAAAACGAACTTTGTTTTTTATTTGAATCAAAGCTTCCTCAAATGTATTCACTCCAAAATCTCATGTTTATGTTCCAAATGTTATCCTCAACTTTCTTGTGTCCCGAAAGGACTTTCTTGAATTTCTTTGAAACAAAACGTAGTTTTCATCACAACTGCTCCATTTGGGTTTCAAAGGTTTCTCTCAACTTCTTTCTATTATCATTGATTCTCAGGACCAATTTTGGAACTAAACGGAACTCTCAGATTGTATTTGAACCAAAACATAGTATTTAAATGTTTTAACACAGACACATACCGTTATGGTTCCAAAGGTTACTGTTGACTTGGTTTTTACCATTAATTTCCACTTTACTCGTGATTTTATTCAAAATGATAACTCGGATTAAGTTTGAAAGAAAACTTTATGCTCACATGTTTGACATCAAAATCTCTCATTTGGGTTCAAATGAGTACTCTTGGCTTGTATTGAACCCAAATTGAATTTTTTGTTGACTTGGTTTTTACCATTAATCTTTCACTCGGTTCCAGAGGTTATTGTTGACTTGTTTTTCACAATCAATTTACTCAATAAGTCGTTTGTTCTTTCAAGAGAATCTGTCAGATTTTATTTAAAAAAAAAAAAACATCCTTCTCACATGTTTAGCCATGAAAATCTCTCATTTGGGTTCAAATGATTACCCTCAGCTTGTTTTGGAACCAAAATGAAATTTTGGTTTGGATTTGATGCATAACATTGTCCTTGCATTTTGGGTAACCAAAAGCACCTATTTTCATTCCAAAATGTTATACTCGACTCATTTTGGCCCCAAAAGGACCGTATGGATTTCATTTTAATTAATATTGTAATTCTCGCAAGTTTTCTCATCTAACTCTCCCGTTTGGGTTCCAAAAGTTACTGTTGGCTTGTTTTGGACCCAAAAACGAACTTTTGTTTTTTATTTGAATCAAAGCTTCCTCAAATGTATTCACTCCAAAATCACATGTTTATGTTCAAAATGTTATCCTCAACTTTCTTGTGTCCCGAAAGAACTTTCTTGAATTTCTTTGAAAGGAAACGTAGTTTTTATCACAACTGCTCCATTTGGGTTTCAAAGGTTTCTCTCAACTTCTTTCTATTATCATTGATTCTAAGGACCAATTTTGGAACTAAACGGAACTCTCAGATTGTATTTGAACCAAAACATAGTATTTAAATGTTTTAACACAGACACATACCGTTATGGTTCCAAAGGTTACTGTTGACTTGGTTTTTACCATTAATTTCCACTTTACTCGTGATTTTATTCAAAATGATAACTCGGATTAAGTTTGAAAGAAAACTTTATGCTCACATGTTTGACATCAAAATCTCTCATTTGGGTTCAAATGAGTACTCTTGGCTTGTATTGAACCCAAATTGAATTTTTTGTTGACTTGGTTTTTACCATTAATCTTTCACTCGGTTCCAGAGGTTATTGTTGACTTGTTTTTCACAATCAATTTACTCAATAAGTCGTTTGTTCTTTCAAGAGAATCTGTCAGATTTTGTTTAAAAAAAAAAAAAAACATCCTTCTCACATGTTTAGCCATGAAAATCTCTCATTTGGGTTCAAATGATTACCCTCGGCTTGTTTTGGAACCAAAATGAAATTTTGGTTTGGATTTGAAGCATAACATTGTCCTTGCATTTTGGGTAACCAAAAGCACCTATTTTCATTCCAAAATGTTATACTTGACTCATTTTGGCCCCAAAAGGATTGTATCGATTTCATTTTAATTAATATCGTAATTCTCGCAAGTTTTCTCATCTAAATCTCCCGTTTGGGTTCCAAAAGTTACCGTTGGCTTGTTTTGGACGCAAAAACGAACTTTGTTTTTTATTTGAATCAAAGCTTCCTCAAATGTATTCACTCCAAAATCTCATGTTTATGTTCCAAATGTTATCCTCAACTTTCTTGTGTCCCGAAAGGACTTTCTTGAATTTCTTTGAAACAAAACGTAGTTTTCATCACAACTGCTCCATTTGGGTTTCAAAGGTTTCTCTCAACTTCTTTCTATTATCATTGATTCTCAGGACCAATTTTGGAACTAAACGGAACTCTCAGATTGTATTTGAACCAAAACATAGTATTTAAATGTTTTGACACAAACACATACCGTTATGGTTCCAAAGGTTACTGTTGACTTGGTTTTTACCATTAATTTCCACTTTACTCGTGATTTTATTCAAAATGATAACTCGGATTAAGTTTGAAAGAAAACTTTATGCTCACATGTTTGACATCAAAATCTCTCATTTGGGTTCAAATGAGTACTCTTGGCTTGTATTGAACCCAAATTGAATTTTTTGTTGACTTGGTTTTTACCATTAATCTTTCACTCGGATCCAGAGGTTATTGTTGACTTGTTTTTCACAATCAATTTACTCAATAAGTCGTTTGTTCTTTCAAGAGAATCTGTCAGATTTTATTTAAAAAAAAAACATCCTTCTCACATGTTTAGCCATGAAAATCTCTCATTTGGGTTCAAATGATTACCCTCAGCTTGTTTTGGAACCAAAATGAAATTTTGGTTTGGATTTGATGCATAACATTGTCCTTGCATTTTGGGTAACCAAAAGCACCTATTTTCATTCCAAAATGTTATACTCGACTCATTTTGGCCCCAAAAGGACCGTATGGATTTCATTTTAATTAATATCGTAATTCTCGCAAGTTTTCTCATCTAACTCTCCCGTTTGGGTTCCAAAAGTTACTGTTGGCTTGTTTTGGACCCAAAAACGAACTTTTGTTTTTTATTTGAATCAAAGCTTCCTCAAATGTATTCACTCCAAAATCTCCTGTTTATGTTCCAAATGTTATCCTCAACTTTCTTGTGTCCCGAAAGGACTTTCTTGAATTTCTTTGAAACAAAACGTAGTTTTCATCACAACTGCTCCATTTGGGTTTAAAAGGTTTCTCTAGACTTCTTTCTATTATCATTGATTCTCAGGACCAATTTTGGAACTAAATGGAACTCTCTGATTGTATTTGAACAAAAACAGAGTATTTAAATGTTTTGACACAAACACATACCATTATGGTTCCAAATGTTACTGTTGACTTGGTTTTTACCATTAATTTCCACTTTACTCGTGATTTTATTCAAAATGATAACTCGGATTAAGTTTGAAAGAAAACTTTATGCTCACACGTTTGACATCAAAATCTCTCATTTGGGTTCAAATGAGTACTCTTGGCTTGTATTGAACCCAAATTGAATTTTTTGTTGACTTGGTTTTTACCATTAATCTTTCACTCGGTTCCAGAGGTTATTGTTGACTTGTTTTTCACAATCAATTTACTCAATAAGTCGTTTGTTCTTTCAAAAGAATCTGTCAGATTTTATTTAAAAAAAAAAAAACATCCTTCTCACATGTTTAGCCATGAAAATCTCTCATTTGGGTTCAAATGATTACCCTCAGCTTGTTTTGGAAAAAAATGAAATTTTGGTTTGGATTTGAAGCATAACATTGTCCTTGCATTTTGGGTAACCAAAAGCACCTATTTTCATTCGAAAATGTTATACTCGACTCATTTTGGCCCCAAAAGGACCGTATGGATTTCATTTTAATTAATATCGTAATTCTCGCAAGTTTTCTCATCTAACTCTCCCGTTTGGGTTCCAAAAGTTACTGTTGGCTTGTTTTGGACCCAAAAACGAACTTTTGTTTTTTATTTGAATCAAAGCTTCCTCAAATGTATTCACTCCAAAATCCCCTGTTTCTGTTCCAAATGTTATTCTCAACTTTCTTGTGTCCCAAAAGGACTTTCTCGAATTTCTTTGATACAAAACGTAGTTTTCACCACCATTGCTCCATTTGGGTTTCAAAGGTTTTTCTTGAGTTTTATCTATTATCATAGTTTCTCAAGACCCTTTTTGGAACTAAACGGAAATCTCAGATTATATTTGAACCAAAACATAGTACTTAAATGTTTTAACACAAACACGTCTCATTACGGTTCCAAAGATTACTGTTGACTTGGTTTTTACCATTAATTTCCACTTTACTCGTGATTTTATTCAAAATGATAACTCGGATTAAGTTTGAAAGAAAACTTTATGCTCACATGTTTGACATCAAAATCTCTCATTTGGGTTCAAATGAGTACTCTTGGCTTGTATTGAACCCAAATTGAATTTTTTGTTGACTTGGTTTTTACCATTAATCTTTCACTCGGATCCAGAGGTTATTGTTGACTTGTTTTTCACAATCAATTTACTCAATAAGTCGTTTGTTCTTTCAAAAGAATCTGTCAGATTTTATTTAAAAAAAAAAAAACATCCTTCTCACATGTTTAGCCATGAAAATCTCTCATTTGGGTTCAAATGATTACCCTCGGCTTGTTTTGGAACCAAAATGAAATTTTGGTTTGGATTTCAAGCATGACATTGTCCTTGCATTTTGGGAAACCAAAAGCACCTATTTTCATTCCGAAAATGTTATACTCGACTCATTTTGGCCCCAAAAGGACCGTATGGATTTCATTTTAATTAATATTGTAATTCTCGCAAGTTTTCTCATCTAACTCTCCCGTTTGGGTTCCAAAAGTTACTGTTGGCTTGTTTTGGACCCAAAAACGAACTTTTGTTTTTTATTTGAATCAAAGCTTCCTCAAATGTATTCACTCCAAAATCTCCTGTTTATGTTCAAATGTTATCCTCAACTTTCTTGTGTCCCGAAAGGACTTTCTTGAATTTCTTTGAAACAAAACGTAGTTTTCATCACAACTGCTCCATTTGGGTTTAAAAGGTTTCTCTAGACTTCTTTCTATTATCATTGATTCTCAGGACCAATTTTGGAACTAAATGGAACTCTCTGATTGTATTTGAACAAAAACAGAGTATTTAAATGTTTTGACACAAACACATATCGTTATGGTTCCAAATGTTACCTGTTGACTTGGTTTTTACCATTAATTTCCACTTTACTCGTGATTTTATTCAAAATGATAACTCGGATTAAGTTTGAAAGAAAACTTTATGCTCACACGTTTGACATCAAAATCTCTCATTTGGGTTCAAATGAGTACTCTTGGCTTGTATTGAACCCAAATTGAATTTTTTGTTGACTTGGTTTTTACCATTAATCTTTCACTCGGTTCCAGAGGTTATTGTTGACTTGTTTTTCACAATCAATTTACTCAATAAGTCGTTTGTTCTTTCAAAAGAATCTGTCAGATTTTATTTAAAAAAAAAAAAACATCCTTCTCACATGTTTAGCCATGAAAATCTCTCATTTGGGTTCAAATGATTACCCTCAGCTTGTTTTGGAACAAAAATGAAATTTTGGTTTGGATTTGAAGCATAACATTGTCCTTGCATTTTGGGTAACCAAAAGCACCTATTTTCATTCGAAAATGTTATACTCGACTCATTTTGGCCCCAAAAGGACCGTATGGATTTCATTTTAATTAATATCGTAATTCTCGCAAGTTTTCTCATCTAACTCTCCCGTTTGGGTTCCAAAAGTTACTGTTGGCTTGTTTTGGACCCAAAAACGAACTTTTGTTTTTTATTTGAATCAAAGCTTCCTCAAATGTATTCACTCCAAAATCTCCTGTTTCTGTTCCAAAGGTTATTCTCAACTTTCTTGTGTCCCGAAAGGACTTTCTCGAATTTCTTTGATACAAAACGTAGTTTTCACCACCATTGCTCCATTTGGGTTTCAAAGGTTTTTCTTGAGTTTTATCTATTATCATAGTTTCTCAAGACCCTTTTTGGAACTAAACGGAAATCTCAGATTATATTTGAACCAAAACATAGTACTTAAATGTTTTAACACAAACACGTCTCATTACAGTTCCAAAGATTACTATTGACTTGGTTTTTACCATTAATTTCCACTTTACTCGTGATTTTATTCAAAATGATAACTCGGATTAAGTTTGAAAGAAAACTTTATGCTCACATGTTTGACATCAAAATCTCTCATTTGGGTTCAAATGAGTACTCTTGGCTTGTATTGAACCCAAATTGAATTTTTTGTTGACTTGGTTTTTACCATTAATCTTTCACTCGGTTCCAGAGGTTATTGTTGACTTGTTTTTCACAATCAATTTACTCAATAAGTCGTTTGTTCTTTCAAAAGAATCTGTCAGATTTTATTTAAAAAAAAAAAAACATCCTTCTCACATGTTTAGCCATGAAAATCTCTCGTTTGGGTTCAAATGATTACCCTCGGCTTGTTTTGGAACCAAAATGAAATTTTGGTTTGGATTTCAAGCATGACATTGTCCTTGCATTTTGGGAAACCAAAAGAACCTATTTTCATTCCAAAATGTTATACTCGACTCATTTTGGCCCCAAAAGGACTGTATCGATTTCATTTTAATTAATATCGTAATTCTCGCAACTTTTCTCATCTAAATCTCCCGTTTGGGTTCCAAAAGTTACCGTTGGCTTGTTTTGGACGCAAAAACGAACTTTGTTTTTTATTTGAATCAAAGCTTCCTCAAATGTATTCACTCCAAAATCTCATGTTTATGTTCCAAATGTTATCCTCAACTTTCTTGTGTCCCGAAAGGACTTTCTTGAATTTCTTTGAAACAAAACGTAGTTTTCATCACAACTACTCCATTTGGGTTTCAAAGGTTTCTCTCAACTTCTTTCTATTATCATTGATTCTCAGGACCAATTTTGGAACTAAACGGAACTCTCAGATTGTATTTGAACCAAAACATAGTATTTAAATGTTTTAACACAGACACATACCGTTATGGTTCCAAAGGTTACTGTTGACTTGGTTTTTACCATTAATTTCCACTTTACTCGTGATTTTATTCAAAATGATAACTCGGATTAAGTTTGAAAGAAAACTTTATGCTCACATGTTTGACATCAAAATCTCTCATTTGGGTTCAAATGAGTACTCTTGGCTTGTATTGAACCCAAATTGAATTTTTTGTTGACTTGGTTTTTACCATTAATCTTTCACTCGGATCCAGAGGTTATTGTTGACTTGTTTTTCACAATCAATTTACTCAATAAGTCGTTTGTTCTTTCAAGAGAATCTGTCAGCTTTTATTTAAAAAAAAAACATCCTTCTCACATGTTTAGCCATGAAAATCTCTCATTTGGGTTCAAATGATTACCCTTGGCTTGTTTTGGAACCAAAATGAAATTTTTGTTTGGATTTGAAGCATAACATTGTCCTTGCATTTTGGGAAACCAAAAGCACCTATTTTCTTTCCAAAATGTTATACTCGACTCATTTTGGCCCTAAAAGGACCGTATTGATTTCATTTTAATTAATATCTTAATTCTCGCAAGTTTTCTCATCTAAATCTGCTGTTTGTGTTCCAAAAGTTACGGTTGGCTTGTTTTGGACCCAAAAACGAACTTTTGTTTTTTATTTGAATCGAAGCTTCCTCAAATGTATTCACTCCAAAATCTCCTATTTATGTTCCAAAGGTTATTCTCAACTTTCTTGTGTCCCGCAAGGACTTTCTCCAATTTCTTTGATACAAAACGTAGTTTTCACCACTATTGCTCCATTTGGGTTTCAAAGGTTTTTCTTGAGTTTTATCTTTTATCATAGTTTCTCAAGACCGTTGTTGGAACTAAACGGAACTCTCAGATTGTATTTGAACCAAAACATAGTACTTAAATGTTTAGACACAGACACGTCTCATTACGGTTCCAGAGGTTACTGTTGACTTGGTTTTTACCATTAATTTTCGCTTTACTCGTTATTTTATTCAAAAGGATAACTCATATTAAGTTTGAAAAAAAACTTTGTGCTCACATGTTTTGATATCAAAATCTCTCAGTTGGGTTTAAATGAGTACTCTTGTCTTGTTTTGAACCCGAAATGAATTTTTTGTTGACTTGGTTTTTACTATTAATCTTTCATTCGGTTCCAGAGGTTACAGTTGACTTGTTTTTTACCAACAATTTACTCAACGAGTCATTTTTTCTTTCATAACAATCTGTCCGATTTTATTTGAAAAAAAAAAAAAATCCTTTGACATGTTTTGAGATGAAAATCTCTCATTTTGGTTCAAATGATTACCCTCGGCTTATTTTGGACTCAAAATGAAATTTTGGTTTGGATTTGAAGCATAACATTGTCATTGCATTTTGGGAAACAAAAACCACCTATTTTTGTTCCAAAATATTATACTCGACTCATTTAGGCCCCAAAAGGACCGTATCGATTTCATTTTAATTAATATCGTAATTCTCGCAAGTTTTCTCATCTAAATCTCCCGTTTGGGTTCCAAAAGTTATCGTTGGCTTGTTTTGGACCCAAAAATGAACTTTCGCTTTTTATTTAAATCAAAGCTTCCTCAAATGTGTTCACTCCAAAATCTCTTCTTATGTTTTAAATGTTATTCTCAACTTTCTTGTCGAATGGACTTTCTCAGATTTCTTTGAAACAAAACGTAGTTTGCATCGCAACTGTTCCATATGGGTTTGAATGGTTTCTCTTAACTTCTTTCTCTTATCATAGTTTCTTAGGACCATTTTTGGAAGTTAACGGAACTCTCAGATTGTATTTAAACCAAAACATAGTACTTAAATGTTTTGACATAGACACGTCCCATTATGGTTCCAAAGGTTACTGTTGACTTGGTTTGTTCCATTAATTTTCACTTTACTCGTGATTTTATTCGAAAGAATAACTCAGATTATCCTCGACTCATTTTGGCCCCAAATGGACCGTATCGATTTCATTTTTATTAATATCGTAATTCTTGCAAGTTTTTTCATCTAAATCTCCCGTTTGGGTTCCAAAAGTTACTGTTGGCTTGTTTTGGACCCAAAAACGAACTTTTGCTTTTTATTTGAATCAAAGCTTCCTAAAAATGTATTCACTGCAAAATCTCTTGTTTATGTTCCAAAGGTTATTCTCAACTTTCTTGTGTCTGTCATAATCCTATTTTTACCCCTGGGATTTTCTCAGGTGTCGACACGCAAAATGAGGCGGCCCAGATTGAGGCGGTTTGACCCGAGAGGGGTCCAATCATACTTAAGAACCCTCAAGACGTGGCCAGGAGCGTATTTCTCAAGGTCTGGGGAGTTTTGACCAAGTTCTACCGAGTTTGACCTAAGTTGACGAAGTTTGACCAAAGTTTGACCAAGGCCTTGACTGGACCAAAAGCAAGATATGACTAACCACCCTCTGACTGTGATGCCCTGCACCACCTAGCATTATAAATTAATTATATAGTAGTCAAATATATTATGATGTAAATTATTGACAAGTGACTAGTGAATTAGTGAGGAATATTGCCATACTACATGATTAATGTTAGTAATAATAAACATGCACATATGTTAATGGCATGTAGGATAATTAGTAATTGTAAGTTAGTTATTAGATGATTAATTAAGGTTAAGCTAATTAAAAGTATTAAAGGCTAATGGTGTTAAGTAAGATAATGCATGTTAATGGCCTAGTGAACCAATAGGAGTTGGACACATGGAATCCACTAGCTAAGCCCTCCTCTCCAAAGATGACACATGGAATCCACTAGCAAACCTCCACCCTCTTATAAATTGACACTTGGACTCCACTAACTAAATATCACCCACATGCAAGGTGACATGTGTAATGCACTAGCCAAAATTTTTCCTCTAGAACCGGCCATACATTGCTTCTCATTTCATTTCATTGTTCAAGAAGAAGGAAATGAAAAGAAAGAGAGAGAAACTCTCCTTCTGCTGGCTGGCCCCCACCCCACCCTTTGATGTCCCTCATTTCTCTAACATAGACAAAAGAAAGGAAGAAGAACACAAATGCTCTTCTCCCCCTCTTGATCCACGGGTCCAGCAGCCCCTAGAGAGAATCTCCCTTGTGTTCTCTCAAGTCTTTTTCCACAAGGTCATGCTAGAGTGAGCCTAACATCATTCTCCATCAAGAAATCATAAGCTAGGTAAGGGTTTATGATTTTAGTCTAGTTTTGAAATGGGTATAGTTTAAATTATTGGTTGATCTTTTGGATTCTTACACTTTGAGGTTATGGGTTGGTAGAGATATGATTTTGGGTTGAGTAAGATAAAAGATTGTGTACATGCATGTGGGATTTGAAGTGGTCTTTGCTGGAATTTTTATTGGGTATGAAGTTTGGATGATTCCATGTTAGTTTCTTGCAATTGATGATGAAATATGTCTTGGATGTGGATTGTATGACTTGCATGTTGATTTTTATGAGTTCTATGACTGTGTATGATGAGATTAAGCTTAAGTAGGTGCTGCATGTGTTGGATTTAGGAGGATTGTTGGCCAATGGTTGATGGTTGTTAAGTTTCTTGAGGAAAAATGCAACCTGCTTCTGTTTCCTGTAGTGAACAGAAAGTTGCACGAAATTCTGCGATTTTTCTAAAATAGGAATGAGGAAATGGTTTTCTCTAGGGTAATCTATCATATGTCTAGGTTATCTATATGAAATTTCATAGAAAAATATTGAGTTTTGATAATTATTTGTGATTTTACAAGAAAACTGTGCAAATCTGTCCATTTGACAAATTCTGTGGTTGTCGGTTTGAAATTGCATAATAAATCCAATATTTGGAATTTAAGCGATTGGAATATGTTTCTGGAACCCTAGGATGCATATGTTATTTATGGAATTAACCCCATGCAATTTTAGTAAATAAGGAATTATGGGTACTGATTTAAAGTTACCTTCAAAACTGTGCTGGCAGATTCGAGTCTTCTGTCTTGGTTGAATTTTATAATTTGGAATAAGGCTCAAATAGAGCTGTAATTTTTAAGTAACGTGATATACATATAATAGAACAACTAAATCAAATATCAAGGAAATTGGATAGTGAATGAATAGTTAAATTCACTGTTCAAATGGACTTCCCTGTAGTAGGACAGAACCTTTATTACCTGAAGGAATGAGACTTTGACGAATTTATTCTTGCAATTGGATGATTTATTTGAGTTGAAATTTTATGTGAAGGACCATTTGCATATTTATTGTATAGGTGAATTTTATTAGGCATTGATTTCACTATTTGGTGTTATAAAGAAAGTTATGAGCCATATAACTACGGTTTCTGCATTAGGTGCACTAGTGCCTTAGAAACAATGTGTGATTGCTTGAAGTATGTTGTATTTGGTATTATAGTTATGAGGTTGGTTAGCCTTGGATGCCTACAACATGTTGTTTGGGGTTTAGTAAGGGCTTAGTAAAGATTTGTTAAGTTAAATTAAGCGAATTATGGTCATAAGTGTTGATTAGCCTATTATGAGCTAAGGTTGGCATTAAGTTGAAACTAAGATTAAGTTAAAGTTAACTTAACTCCTATACTTGGTTTAGGACAATCGAGGGAGGATAGGTGGAGTGATCTGCCTGAGACTCTTGGAATCCAGCTTTTGGATTGAGGTAAGGGAATATGCCATGAAAATTTAATAGTCCATGTTTTAAGAATATATCTATATATGTTTTATCAATGCTTTCGGTAAACTCAGTTTGATACTTGTTTATAAAGAAAACGTGCATTGATTTAGAAACAGTTTTGAGTTGGGACAGTTAAGACAGATTTTAGAAGCAAGTTGTGGATATGCTATAAATTTTGGCTTAGTAAGGCAAGAGAGAGATTGAAAAAAAAATAAGCATGATATGTTTTATGAACACCTAAAACAGTTTTGAGTGTGATGCTCTATAGACTGACAACCCAAGGCCACGAGGGGATCGTATGCCCTAAAGACAAGGCAACAAGCCACGAGGGGTTTTATTCCCTGTAAACCGGCAATAAGTAAGGCCACAAGGGGTTGTATTCCCTAAAGATATGGCAACCCAGGCCACGAGGGGATCTTCGGATCTTTGTAGACTGGCAACCCAGGCCACGAAGGGATAGTTTCCCTATAGACATGGCACCAGTAAGGTCACGAGGAGCAAAGTCTTAAAGATAAAGTACAGTTACATGTTCCATATAGTTTTTGCTATATTATGCAAGAGAATGAGATAAGTTTTCTCTTCAGAACAGTTTAAGGGAACATGTTTTATTTACATATAAAGGAATCATGCTATATGTTCAAATTTCAATAGTTATATTATGCCTTATAAGTTATCAGATATTATGTTCATCAGTATGAAACATATATGTTCAAGAAACTCATGAAATCATTTTAGCATAAACTGTTTATATGCAAGTCATATCCACAAAGATTATTCTGTTTATCATGCATTCATGCATACTGTTAAATCTTCATGTCACGCCTCCCTTATTGAGCAAAGTGGGTTGCTCAGATTGCAGGAACATCCTATAGTGCAGCCAAGAGTCTTAGCATGGAGGAGCAATTTTGTGGTATCTAGAACTAATCTTTAGACGTTTTGAGTTTTTGTGTATATAAAGCAGAAGTGATGTATATGTTTAAATAGTCTTCCGCTGTATTAGAGTTATTATGTCCACATACTGATGTATTTTGTATAAACAGTTATAGATGCTTTGACTACTATCACTTCCTTTAGGTGGACTAGTATACTCATTTGTTTTGTAAAGGAGTATGTTTATAGTATTGGGAGTTCCCAACCCAAGAAGAAGTTAAAGAATCAGGATGAGAGAAGAGAGAAAATAAGAGAGAAAAATTTTTATACTCCTTTTAGTTGGTTCGTGTTAATATCAGGCACAGGCTTGGTATTAGCATGCCGGTCCGACTTCGAATCATATTACGGATTTGGGTCGTGACACTGACCATTGGATAGAGCACATTGAGAGCTTCGATTCGGTGCTTTACGGGTCAAAAACGGATAAGAAACGAGAAAGTTATGGGTAAAACCCTAAAAATTAGTCCAACACTTAGCTAAATTTTGTTAAGTGTTGTTGACAAAACAACCCATTTGAGGAGCAACGTTCGCACATAAATTCTTTCCAACCCGTAGCGATTTGGTCCGTAAGTTGGAAACTTTAAGGAAGAGAGTAACTTCAACTACAATGTGCAACTCTCGGATCGTCAAGAGCTTCCTCGGTCAAGCCAGAATCTTAATCGGAAAATGACCTCCTGACATGGAGAAACACTCTGGCGGCCTCTGTTCGCGGGACCATATCTCTCGAACCCAAGCTCTCCTCCTCGCAAGTCCAGAACTTTAAGAAAGAAGGTATCGTAAGCTTTCTAGGAACACCAAGAATGTCGAAAATTGACGTCGGGAGCTACGTCAACCATGCACGCGAAAACTGACGGAAGAAAGGAAACTATGCTGAAAATTCCGCAGTTTTCCCCCGGAGAGGTTGCCTTTGCGCTCAGATTCTTTCCGACTCACTGCAATTTGATCCGCAAGTCCAAAACTTTAAGAAAGAAGACACGTTCAGACATGACGTGCAACTCTCGGATCGCCAAATTTTTCATGGGTCAAGCCAGAATCTCGATCAGAAAACAGCCCTCCAACATCGGAAAAACACCCCGGCAGCCTCTGTTCGCGGGACCGTATCTCTCGAGCCCAAGCTCGACTTCCCGCAAGTCCACAGCTTTAAAAAAGAAGGTATCGTAAGCTTTCCAGGGACACCAAGAACATCAAAAACCGACGTCGGGAGCTACGTCAACCATGCGCGCGAAAACTGACGAAAATAAGGAAAACGTGCTGAAAATCTTACGCGTTTTTCCTCCCGGACAACCGCCTTAGTGTGCAGATTTCTTCCAACTCGCTGCGAGTTGATCCACAAGCTTAGATAATCAATAAAGACTGCAACTCCGGCTACGAGACGCAACTCTCGGTTCGCCGGTAGCATCTCTTGTTTGGCCGGAATCTTCGCCAGAAAAACCAGAAAAACAGCTCGGACGCCCGACTTCCGGGAGCCATAACTTTTCCGTCCGAACTCCGATTCACGCAAACTTTATATCGTTGAAAAGTAGACTTCTAAATATTTCCAAAGGAACCCTGCATGACCCATTTTGAGTACCAAAGGCCCCCAAAATTTGCCTCGAAAACTGGGTCAGAAAACTATACAAACACGCGAATCGAGGAGGATTTGCCGGAGGTGCCACGTGGCAGATAAGATTGCCACATGGCAGCCACATGGCAGCCACATGTGCCGTGCAGCCTCACCATGCGCCGCGCATGGTCACCCTGCGCGAGGTCTATCTATAAATCAGACCCCCCTCCCCCCATTCCAGCAAGCTTGGCTCGAGTCTCTATAGTGATTTTAGGCTATTTTGGGCAGACACTTGGCAAAGGGGTCCTCTCTTTGGGTTTAGATTAAGTTTTTTAGTTAGAGTTAAGAGATCCTATTTAGGTAATCTCTCTCTACCCCTCCAAGCTTCTCATCTCTCTCTACACTCATACACCCTCTTTCTTTTTCATTTCATGGAAGTGATTAGTGATAATTCCACAATGGGAAGTGATGCCTTAAATATTGTTCACAATGATCCATGTTTAAATATTGTTCATTTATTGTTTTGCTTTAAATACATTTATTGCTTCCATTATGTCTTAAATTCATTTATTGCTTTCAATATTGCTTTAAATTCATTTATTGCTTCTATTATGCTTTAAATACATTTATTGCTTTCTATTATGCTTTAAATACATTTATTGCTTTCTTTCACGCTTTAAATACGTTTATTGCTTTCATTTACACTTACTATGTTATTGTGATTATCCCCTTTCCCCGTGTGATTTGGGCATGAAAATCCTTAGTTGTTTTGGCGGATTATGTAAGACCTCCATTAGGCATTAACAACCATGTAAACCCGTAAGGCATTGGACTCACAAACACCCCCCTTGATTAAATTCAGTCATTTTCATTATTTACTACGTTGTAAATATTGTCAATTTTTCCTCCTTATTCTCTTGTGATTTGAGCGTGAAAATCCCGTTTGGTCATGGCGGATTATGTAAGACCTCCATGAGGCATTAACAACCACATAATCCCATAAGGCATTGGACCCACGAAAATCCCCTTGCTTTAAATTCCGTCACGCTTTAAATACATTTATTGCTTTTCGTCACGCTTTAAATATGTTTATTGCTTTCATTTACACTTACTACGTTATTGTGATAATCTCCTTTCCGCGTGTGATTCATGTGATGGCCCGCACCACCTAGTATTATAAATTAATTATATTAGTACTAAGTCACTAAAGGATTATAGATTTAATAAATTCTTATAGTAAGTTAATTTAAATTAGATAATTACCACACTACGTTAACTTAGATGAACAATATGATTTTGGGTTAAGGAAAATGAATTTTTATGGACATGCATGAGGGATTTGAAGTGGTAGTTGCTGGAATTTTAGATTGAGCATGAGGTTTGGTGATTCCATGTTGGTTTCTTACAATTGATGATGGAATTGTTGTTATATGTGGATTTATATGGCTTGTATGTTCTGTGTGTGATGGATTACATTGATGTTTGACTTGATTTGGTATTGCATGTGTTGGATTTAGGAGGATTGTTGGCTAATGGTTGATGGGTTTTAAGTTTCTAGAGGAAAATGCAACCTGTCTCTGCTTCCTGTAGTGAACAGAAAATTGCACGAGATTCTGGGAGTTTTCTAAAATAGGAATGAGGAAACGGTTTTCTCTAGGTTATATATATGAAATTTCATAGAAAAATATTGAGTTTTGATAATTATTTGTTATTTTACAAGAAAACTGTACAAATCTGTCAATTTGACAGATTCTGTGTTTGTCAGTTAGAAATTTCATAATAAATCCAATACTTGGAATTTAAGTGATTGGAATATGTTTCTGGAACCCTAGGATGCATATGTTATTTATGGAATTAACCCCATACCATTTCAGTAAATAATATATTGTGGGTAAAAATTTTAATTCAACTTAAAAACTATGCTGACAGAATTGAGTTTACTGTCTTAAGTGATTTGTAATAAATTATGAATTTATGATTTGTTCTCGAAAATGTTATGAAGTGTGAAGGATACATTTTTTGTGGTCTCTGTAATTTTGTATAATATTTTAAGGTGTTTTGATAACTCAAATATAATTTATAAATTAGTTGTACTGTGCTGAAATGGACTAGTTGACAGAATTGAGATTTCTTACTTGTGATAATTTTAATGAATTGTAGAAAATTCAAATTGAGCTGCAAATTTAGGGGCACATGCCACACATATATAGGTATTCCCCTATAAAATTTCATGAGTTTATGAACACATTTTGGTTGGTCATATGAGGGTTACAATTGGGATGTATAGCAGGGGATATGTTGACAGTAACTTGTAAATCAAAAAACTTTGGAGAATTGTTTTCCTAATATGGGTTGATGGATTTAAGTTGGATTTTCTTGTTTGCATAGTAGTTAGTATGTATATTATATGAGTGAATTTTGTATGTCTTGTTTCTACCCTTTAGTACGCAAAAGAAATGTCTCAATCCAGGCAACTACTGTTGCTATAGTAGACTATTGTGTGGTGATTTAGAATTCCACTTTGGCTGAATTTAATGTTTTGAACATGTTGTTTGGGGTTGCGAAAGGGGTTAGGACAGCTTTAAGCTAAGTATTGGAAAAATTTGTAATTAGTATTTCCCTTAGTTTAGGAGAATCCGAAGACAATAGGTCAGACTGCAGGCTTGCTTGAGACTCTGGTTCGGGTTCTGCTACCGTGTATAGGTAAGGGAATGTGCCATGAAAATTTAATAGTCCATGTTTTGAGAATATATCTATATATGTTTTATCAATGCTTTCAGTAAACTCAGTTTGATACTTGTTTATAAAGAAAACGTGCATTGATTTAGAAACAGTTTTGAGTTGGTACAGTTAAGACAGATTTTAGAAGCAAGCTGTGGATATGCTATAAATTTTGGCTTAGTAAGGCAAGAGAGAGATTAAAAAATAAACAAGCATGATATGTTTTATGAACATTTAAAACAGTTTTGAGTGTGATGCCCTGTAGACTGACAACCCAAGGCCACGAGGGGATCGTATGCCCTAAAGACATGGCAGCAGAAAGGCCACGAGGGGTTTTATTTCCTGTAGACCGGCAATAAGTAAGGCCACGAGGGGTTGTATTCCCTGAAGATATGGCAACCCAGGCCATGAGGGGATCTTCAGATCTTTGTAGACTAGCAACCCAGGCCACGAGGGGATAGTTTCCCTATAGACATGGCACTAGTAAGGTCACGAGGGGCAAAGTCTTAAAGATAAAGTACAGTTACATGTTCCATATAGTTTTTGCTATATTATGCAATAGTATGAGATAAGTTTTCTCTTCAAAACAGTTTAAGGGAACATCTTTTATTTACATATAGGAATCATGCTATATGTTCAGATTTCAATAGTTATATTATGCCTTATAAGTTATTAACCAAAAATAGTTATCTTTTAACGGATGTCGTGGGGTGCCTAACACCTTCCCCACGCATAAGTAAACCCCCGAACCCATTTCTGGTTCAAGACCATTTTCTTTAATATGCCTAAACAAAATAAAATCTATTAGACATAGGTGCGCAATCACACCTTAAATTTCCCAAGATGGATGGCGACTCCAAATTTCTGCCCACTTGCACACACACACACACACACATCTCACACATCTCGAAAAACAAAAAGACTCGCCAAATGGGGGTCGGGATTAGGAAGAAGGAATTTTTCCCGGTGTCGACAGTGTCCCAAAAGGACTTTCTCGAATTTTTTTAAACAAAACGTAGTTTTCACCACAACTACTCCATTTGGGTTTCAATGGTTTCTCTTGACTTCTTTCTATTATCATAGTTTCTCAGGACCATTTTTGGATCTAAATGGAACTCTCAGATTGTATTTGACCCAAAACATAGTACTTAAATGTTTTGACATAGACATGTCCGATTACGATTCCAAAGGTTACTGTTGACTTGGTTTTTACCATTAATTTTTGCTTTACTTGTGATTTTTTTCTATTAATTTTCGATTTACTCGTGATTTTATTCAAAAGGATAACTCAGATTATGTTTAAAACAAAACTTTGTCCTCACATGCATTTGGGTTAAAATGAATACTCTTGGCTTGTTTTGAACCCAAAATGAATTTTTTGTTGACTTGGTTTTTACCATTAACCTTTCATTCGGTTCCAGAGGTTACTGTTGACTTGTGTTTTCCCATAAATTTACTCAATGAGTTGTTTTTTCTTTACGAAGTATCTGTCAAATTTTATTTGAAAAAGAAAAAAAAAAAAATTTCTTCTCACATGTTTTGACATGAAAATCTCTCATTTGGGTTCAAATGATTACCCTCGGCTTATTTTGGACCCAAAATGAAATTTTGATTTGGATTTGAAGCATAACATTGTCATTGCATTTTGGGAAACCAAAAACACCTATTTTTGTTCCAAAATGTTATCCTCGACTCATTTTGGCCCTAGAAGGACCGTATCGATTTCATTTTTATTAATATAGTAATTCTCGCAAGTTTTTTCATCTAAATCTCCCGTTTAGGTTCCAAAAGTTACCGTTGGCTTGTTTTGGACCCAAAAATGAACTTTTGCTTTTTATTTGAATCAAAGCTTCCTCAAATGTATTCACTCCAAAATCTCATGTTTATGTTCTAAAGGTTATTCTCAACTTTCTGATGTCCCGAAAGCACTTTCTCGAATTTCTTTGATACAAAATGTAGTTTTCACCACAATTGCACCATTTGGGTTTCATTGGTTTCTCTCGACTTCTATCTATTATCATAGTTTCTCAGGACCATTTTTGGAACAAAACTGAACTCTCAGATTGTATTTGGACCAAAACATAGTACTTCTATCTATTATCATAGTTCCAAAGATTACTGTTGACTTTGATTTTACCATTAATTTTCTCTTTACTCATGATTTTATTCAAAATGATAACTCAGATTATGTTTGATACAAAACTTTGTCCTCCCATGTTTTGACATCAAAATCTCTCATTTGGTTTCAAATGAGTACTCTTGGCTTGTTTTGAACCCAAAATGGATTTTTTGTTGACTTGGTTTTTACCAATAATCTTTCATTCGGTTCCAGAGGTTACTGTTGACTTGTTTTTTACCATCAATTTGCTCAATGAGTCATTTTTTCTTTCAGAAGAATCTGTCAGATTTTGTTTGAAAAAAAAAACATCCTTCACACGTGTTTTGACATGAAAACCTCTCATTTGGGTTCAAATGATAACCCTCGGCTTATTTTGGACCCAAAATGAAATTTTAGTTTGGATTTGAAGAGTAACATTGTCTTTACATTTTGGGAAACCAAAAGCACCTATTTTTGTTCCAAAAAGTTATACTCGATTCATTTTGGCCCGAAAACGACCGTATCGATTTCATTTTAATTAATATCGTAATTCTCGCAAGTTTTCACATCTAAATCTCCCATTTGGGTTCCAAAAGTTACCGTTGGCTTGTTTTGGACCCAAAAATGAACTTTTGCCTTTTATTTGAATCAAAACTTCCTTAAATGTATTCACTCCAAAATCTCTTGTTTATGTTCTAAAGGTTATTCTCAAATTTCTTGTGTCCCGAAAGGACTTTCTCGTACTTCTTTGATACAAAACGTAGTTTTCACGAAAATTGCTCCATTTGGGTTTCAAGGGTTTTATCTCGACTTGTTTCTATTATCATAGTTTCTGAGGACAATTTTTTGATCTAAATGGAACTCTCAGATTGTATATGACCCAAAACATAGTTCTTAAATGTTTTGACACAGAGACGTCCGATTACGATTCCAAAGGTTACTGTTGACTTGGTTTTAACCATTAATTTTTGCCTTACTCGTGATTTTCTTCCATTAATTTTCGATTTACTAGTGATTTTATTCAAAACGATAACTCAGATTATGTTTGAAACAAAACATTGTCCTCACATGTTTTGACATCAAAATCTCTCATTTGAGTTCAAATAAGTACTCTTGGCTTGTTTTGAACCGAAAATGAATTTTTTGTTGACTTGGTTTTTACAATTAATTTTTTCATTTGGTTCTAGAGGTTACTATTGACTTGTTTTTTACCATCAATTTACTCAATCAGTCGTTTTTTTGTTCAAAAGAAACTTTTAGATTTTATTGGAAAAAAAAAAAGAAAATCTTTCTAACAAGTTTTGACACGAAAATCTCTCATTTGGGTTCAAATGATTACCCTCGGCTTAATTTTGGACCCAAAATGAAATTTTGGTTTGGATTTGAAGCATAACATTGTCCTTACGTTTTGGGAAACCAAAAGCACCTATTTTTGTTCCAAAATGTTATACTTTACTCATTTTGGCCTCAAAAGGACCGTATCGATTTCATTTTAATTAATATCATAATTCTCGCAAGTTTTCTCATCTAAATCTCCCGTTTGCGTTCCAAAAGTTACCGTTGGCTTGTTTTGGACCCAAAAACGAACTTTTGCTTTTTATTTGAACCATAGCTTCCTCAAATGTATTCACTCCAAAATCTCCTGTTTATGTTCCAAAAGGTTATTCTCAACTTTCTTGTGTCCCGAAAGGACTTTCTCAAATTTCTTTGATACAAAACGTAGTTTTCACCACAATTGCACCATTTGGGTTTCAATGGTTTCTCTCGACTTCTATCTATTGTCATAGTTTCTCAGGACCATTTTGGAACTAAACTGAACTCTCAGATTGTATTTGGATCAAAACATAGTACTTAAATGTTTTGACATAGAAACATCCCATTACGGTTCCAAAGGTTACTGTTGACTTGGATTTTACCATTAATTTTCTCTTTACTCGTGATTTTATTCAAAATGATAACTCAGATTATGTTTGAAACAAAACTTTGTCTTCACATGTTTTGCAATGAAAATCTCTCATTTGGGTTCAAATGAGTACTCTTGGCTTGTTTTGAACCCAAAATGAATTTTTTGTTGACTTGGTTTTTACCATTAACCTTGTTCGAGTCCAGAGGTTACAGTTGACTTGGTTCTTACCATCAATTTGCTCAATGAGTGGTTTTTTCTTTCAAAAGTATCTGTTAGATTTTACTTGAAAAAAAAAACATTCTTCTCACATGTTTTGACATGAAAATCTCTCATTGGGGTTCAAATGATTACCCTGGGCTTATTTTGGACCCAAAATGAAATTTTGGTTTAGATTTGAAGCATAACATTGTCCTTGCATTTTGGGAAACCAAAAGCACTTATTTTTGTTCCAAAATGTTATCGACTCATTTTGTGTGATGCCCCGCACCACCTAGCATTATAAATTAATTATATTAAAATGGACTATAGGTTTAATAACTTACATGGTAAATTATTAAAATGGATATAACATATAGTTTGATTAAGTGATAATATTATATTACATTGACATTAAAATGATAGTAATATGTATATATATATATATATATATAGAAATGGTGTAATATCAAGTAGTGTAATATCATGATTAGCAACTTAGCTAAGTTTAGTTAAAGAGACAACCTAAACTTAAGTCTAGTCAACTTGCTGAAAATAAAAATAAAAACAAAAAGAAAACCACTCCCACTAACCCAGCCAGCCACATATTTAACAAAACCCACCCCACCCTTTGTTATTCTCTCATCCTCACTCAATTGAAGAAGAAAAACAAAGAAAAAGAAAAAAGAAAAGACTCCCGTCTCCCTCTCCCTCACGGGTCCAGCAGCCCCAAGAATGAACCCCTCTAGTTCCCTTTCATTTTAACATTCTCACCTAGAAAAAATAGAAGAGGCAGAAGCTCCAAAACCCCACCCTTTCACACATGCAAAGAAAGAAAGCTCAAGCTCTCCCTTTCCTTTGAGACCCACAAGTTCCAGCAGCTCCAAAGGGAGCTTTTGTTTGTTTTCCTTCAAGCATCATATCATTCCTCAAAGATATTATCACTTGGATAGGGCTTCCATTTCCATCCATTTAAAGGATAATCAAGGGAGGATAGGTGAAGCGATCTGCTTGAGACTCTTGGAATCCAGCTGCTGGACTGAGGTAAGGGAATGTGCCATGAAAATTTAATAGTCCATGTTTTAAGAATATATCTATATATGTTTTATCAATGCTTTCAGTAAACTCAGTTTGATATTTGTTTATAAAGAAAACGTGCATTGATTTAGAAACAGTTTTAAGTTAGTACAGTTAAGACAGATTTTAGAAGCAAGTTGTGGATATGCTATAAAGTTTGGCTTAGTAAGGCAAAAGAGAGATTGAAAAATAAACAAGCATGATATGTTTTATGAACATCTAAAACAGTTTTGAGTGTGATGCCCTGTAGACTGACAACCCAAGGCCACGAGGGGATCGTATGCCCTAAAGACATGGCAGCAGGCCTCGAGGGGTTTTATTCCCTGTAGACCGGCAACAAGTAAGGCCACGAGGGGTTGTATTCCCTGAAGATATGGCAACCCAGGCTACGAGGGGATCTTCAGATCTTTGTAGACTGGCAAGAAGGCCACGAGGGGATTTCATACCCTGTAGACATGGCACCAGTAAGGTCACGAGGGGCAAAGTCTTAAAGATAAAGTACAGTTACATGTTCCATATAGTTTTGCTATATTATGCAATAGTATGAGATAAGTTTTCTCTTCAGAACAGTTTAAGGGAACATGTTTTATTTACATATAAAGAAATCATGCTATATGTTCAGATTTCAATAGTTATATTATGCCTTACAAGTTATCAGATATTATGTTCATTAGTATGAAACATATATGTTCAAGAAACTTATGAAATCATTTTAGCATGAATTGTTTATATGCAAGTCATATCCACAAAGATTATTTTGTTTATCATGCATTCATGCATATTGTTAAATCTTCATGTCACGCCTCCCTTACTGAGCAACCAAGAGTCTCAGCATGGAGGAGCAATTTTGTGGTATCTAGAACAAGTTTAGATGTTTTGAGTTTTTATGTAAATAAAGCAGAAGTGATGTATAATTTTAAATAGTGTTCCATTGTATTAGAGTTATAATGTCCACATACTGATGTATTTTGTATTGTTATAGATGCTCTGACTACTATCACTTTCTTTAGGTGGACTTGTATACTCATTCATTTGTAAAGGAGTATGTTTATAGTATTGGAAGTTCCCAACCCAAGAAGAAGTTAAAGAATCAGGATGAGAGAAAAGAAAAGAAAAAGAAGAAAAATTTTTTATACTCCTTTTAGTTGGTTCGTGTTAATATCAAGCACAGGCTTAGTATTAGCATGTCGGTCCGACTTCGAACCATATTACGGATTTGGGTCGTGACAGACGTGGTATCAGAGCTAGGTTAGGAAGTGATCTTTAGAAGTTAGGCTTGAATTTGAGAACTATAGCAAGGTAGAAGGGTAGTTGGGATGTAGGACTTTGTTTGCTTAATGATTGATGAGTGATTATTTTCTACATACTAGCATGATTTTGATTTTTACCATTCTATAACGTGCCTAAGATGAGATGGGATATCCAACCTAGTAATTGTAAGATTTGGTTATAATTTTTATGTGGATTTAAATGATTGAGTTGTTGTGGTCTTGAAAAGTTAAAATGTAAAGTATTTTAACAAAGATATATATATTTATTTTCTAAAATATATATTGTCAACCTCCCTAATGTTAGTTTGAATTGGATTTGTCGAACCCCGTTGGCCGCGTGTGGTCCAATAAATTTTGATCATCTAACCTTAGTGTGGTACGACCTGAAGTTTTAACTATGATATGTATATGACCCTATTTTGGTCAGATAATTTGTTAACCCCATTGAGCTCCCATGTGGTTGAACAAATTTTAGACCCTATAAAAAATAAAAATAAAAAGGGTTTTCACATGCCAAAGATAAAAGGTTTAGTTATTATTTTCCTAAAGACATTTCTAGAAAAGAAGATTTAGTCAAATGATTTTTCAAGAGATTTTCTTAGATGAAGATGTGTAAATGAGAGAATAATGTTTATGATATTCTCATGAAATTGATTGTGGTAGAGAATAGATAGATTGCTCGAGAAATCTCACACTTTGCACCTATTTGATGAACATCTATTATTGATAAATTTTGGTATGTATACCTACAACATGGGAATAGGTGCCAATAGGATTTAATCTACGTGTTATTTGATTTTGTATTTTGAGTGTACTAAGCGAAGTTCTTAATGGTTCTCCATATTATATTGAAATTGTCATTGAGAGTAAAGTGTATTATGGTGATTTATACATGGACATGTTGATTCAATGCATTAGATTTTTGATCTGCCAAGTAGATTCATGATATAATATTAGGCTTAGTCATAAGAAGTTATAGAAACAAAGGTAATTGGGAAATAGGAGTTCCTATCTGGTTTGATGATTTATAGTTGTTGCATGTTAACATGAGTTTGAGTCTAATATGTGATAATATGCCTATAGGGTTGAGAAGTGACTAGGAACATGTTAAGGGCTATGTTTTATTTTTGGCTTAAGGGGATGTTGTTGAGGATTCATACTTAAGTGTTATGATCATGGCTTTAGTATTTATGTTATTAGTATTAGTATGCTTACTAAAGTTAATCATGAATTGTTTGATTTGAGTTGTATTGGTAGTCTAGTAAGAGGTAAAAAGAGATAATAATGTTTATAGTATTTTCCTGATTTAAGATGTTGAACTTTGGATGTTACCCTTTTCTTGATTAAAAGTTAGGATCAAATCTGAATATGTGGTTGTAATTGTTTCTGGATTTCAGTTTGTTTGTACCGAATTGGGTAAGGCATAACTTGAGATTGGAGTGGAATTTTGGAAAAAATTTTGGGAATAGATACTCAACTTGATATTCTATAATTCTGTGAAATTTCATGAGTTTTCATTATGGTTTTAGGTGTCTAAAGACAGTCTAATTAGAGCTGTGTTACTGCAAAATGCAATCTGAGTACTCGAGGTTGAATCCTTTGTAGCTCTACTTAGAAATTAATTCTTGATACGAAATTTGGGGTATATGAAATTAACATATATATGTTATAATCTTGAGAATTTGGAAATTTTTGGAGACTTCTGGGTATTTTAATTTTTAAGTCTTAGTGGGCTGATCTGTTCCAGAAATTAATGTGGAGGTTGTAACTTTGAACTCTTAGAAACCTAATCTAGAAGCATCACTTTTGTAAACTGTTTTAGAGGCATATTTTGAAGGTATAGACTTAATGTCTAGTGATGAACTTAATGAGGTTTAGGCCAAGATTTGTGTGGATCCTTTGGAAATTGGTTTTAGGAACATTGTGAGTTTTACAACATTGTTAAAAGGATTAGTTATTCCAAGGTCAATTGATACTTAAGTTCAATGAATTGATTTGAAGGACATTATTGAGGTTAAGATTACAACTTATTATAGGTGGTCGTGGCACCTTGGTGCTATGATGATAGACAGGTAGGATCCAAGAAAGGACCAAGTATATATAAGATACAAGAAATGACCAAATATATATGATTAAGGAATATCTACTTCTTAGTGAGATAAAAACATATAGTTTTAAGATTGATAACCTATCAAGAGTAAGACAATAACCTTAAGATAAATACAAGTTGTTGAGGAATTAAACTTAGAGGCGATTGTTTTCAACAAACCAAAAGTTTGAGCTAAATCAATGTTGTCGATGGTGACAAGGAATATGTCAAGATTAGTTCTCCGTGCATATACACTATGAGTAGTGATTCATTGAATACTTGAAGGACTAGGAAACTTCTCTTTACTATCTGAGGAAGGAAAGCAGTTAAGCATAGTGCTCATGACCTATCAAGGAATAGAAGTAACACTTAACCCTGAGGTTTAGAGTAGTCTAGTCATAGCTTGAAAGTTTAAATGAATCCATAAAGAGCTAGGTTACCCCTTATTATGAAATGGAAACCACTTGATTTCCGTTGTATGAAAACCTAAATTAATAGTGTCATGTTGAAAAATGATGACATTAGAGCTTATCCTTCATGTAAGGAATCAGAGTAGCGCAACAAAAGCATGATGTGTCAACTCACATTGAGGAGTTTAGACAAAATATTCCTCTAAAATAGTAAGAGCAAGAAACAAAGAAGCCATGAGGAGTTAGAACTTGCTAAACAAACTGTCTAAAAGTATGTGTCCTAGAGGTAATATATAATCCTGAAGTGAGGGTTTAAATCAGTTGTAGCACTTTAGAAAAGGTGAGATTTAGAGTTAAATATGTCAAGTAAGTAAATCAAAGGAGTACAGCGAAAGCTTAGTGTGTAACCTTTAGGCTGAATTTAGGAAATGTTACTCTAAGTTTATGAAGGGTAAAAACAGTGTATTGAGGAGTTTAAAGACATGTTGAAGTAATAGAAACCCCTTGAGGTATATGCGTCTTATGTGTTGATTGAGGCCTTTATGAGATAAACTAAAGATACAACTGTAGAGTTGAGTCATAGGTCAGAATAAATGATTTCAATTTTCGGGGACGAAAATTTTATAAGGAGGGGAGATTATGATGCCCCGTACCACCTAGCATTATAAATTAATTATATTAATATTAAGTCACAAAAGGACTATAGGTTTAATAATTTACATGGTAAATTATTAAAATGGATATAACATATAGTTTGATTAAGTGATAATATTATATTACATTGACATTAAAATGATAGTAATATGTATATATATATATATATATATATATATATATATAATATATATATATATATATATATATATATATATATATATAGAAATGGTGTAATATCAAGTAGTGTAATATCATGATTAGCAACTTAGTTAAGTTTAGTTAAAGAGACAACCTAAACTTAAGTCTAGTCAACTTGCTGAAAATAAAAATAAAAACAAAAAGAAAACCACTCCCACTAACCCAGCCAGCCACATATTTAACAAAACCCACCCCACCCTTGTTATTCTCTCATCCTCACTCAATTGAAGAAGAAAAACAAAGAAAAAGAAAACAGAAAAGACTCCCGTCTCCCTCTCCCTCACGGGTCCAGCAGCCCCAAGAATGAACCCCTCTAGTTCCCTTTCATTTTAACATTCTCACCTAGAAAAAATAGAACAAGCAGAAGCTCCAAAACCCCACCCTTTCACACATGCAAAGAAAGAAAGCTCAAGCTTTTTCCCTTTCCTTTGAGACCCACGGGTTCCAGCAGCTCCAAAGGGAGCTTTTGTTTGTTTTCCTTCAAGCATCATATCATTCCTCAAAGATATTATCACTTGGATAGGGCTTCCATTTCCATCCATTTAAAGGATAATCAAGGGAGGATAGGTGAAGCGATTTGCTTGAGACTCTTGGAATCCAGCTGTTGGACTGAGGTAAGGGAATGTGCCATGAAAATTTAATAGTCCATGTTTTAAGAATATATCTATATATGTTTTATCAATGCTTTCAGTAAACTCAGTTTGATATTTGTTTATGAAGAAAACGTGCATTGATTTAGAAACAGTTTTAAGTTAGTACAGTTAAGACAGATTTTAGAAGCAAGTTGTGGATATGCTATAAAGTTTGGCTTAGTAAGGCAAAAGAGAGATTGAAAAATAAACAAGCATGATATGTTTTATGAACATCTAAAACAGTTTTGAGTGTGATGCCCTGTAGACTGACATCCCAAGGCCACGAGGGGATCGTATGCCCTAAAGACATGGCAGCAAGCCTCGAGGGGTTTTATTCCCTGTAAACCGGCAACAAGTAAGGCCACGAAGGGTTGTATTCCCTGAAGATATGGCAACCCAGGCCACGAGGGGATCTTCGGATCTTTGTAGACTAGCAAGAAGGCCACGAGGGATTTCATACCCTGTAGATATGGCACCAGTAAGGTCACGAGGGGCAAAGTCTTAAAGATAAAATACAGTTACATGTTCCATATAGTTTTGCTATATTATGCAATAGTATGAGATAAGTTTCTCTTCAGAACAGTTTAAGGGAGCATGTTTTATTTACATATAAAGGAATCATGCTATATGTTCAGATTTCAATAGTTATATTATGCCTTACAAGTTATTAGATATTATGTTCATTAGTATGAAACATATATGTTCAAGAAACTCATGAAATCATTTTAGCATGAACTGTTTATATGCAAGTCATATCCACAAAGATTATTCTGTTTATCATGCATTCATGCATATTGTTAAATCTTCATGTCACGCCTCCCCTACTGAGCAAAGTGGATTGCTCAGATTGCAGGAACATCCTATAGTGCAGCCAAGAGTCTCAGCATGGAGGAGCAATTTTGTGGTATCTAGAACAAGTCTTAGATGTTTTGAGTTTTTATGTAAATAAAGCAGAAGTGATGTATAGTTTTAAATGGTCTTCTGCTATATTAGAGTTATTATGTCCACATACTGATGTATTTTGTATTGTTATAGATGCTCTGACTACTATCACTTCTTTTAGGTGGACTTGTATACTCATTCGTTTGTAAAGGAGTATGTTTATAGTATTGGGAGTTCCCAACCCAAGAAGAAGTTAAAGAATCAGGATGAGAGAAAAGAAAAGAAAGAAGAAAAAAATTTTGTACTCCTTTTAGTTGGTTCGTGTTAATATCAAGCACAGGCTTGGTATTAGCATGCCGGTCCGACTTCGAATCATATTATGAATTTGGGTCGTGACATTTTGGCCCCAGAAGGACCGTATCAATTTCATTTTAATTAATATCGTAATTCTCGCAAGTTTTCTCATCTAAATCTCCCGTTTGGGTTCCAAAAGTTACCGTTGGCTTGTTTTGGACCCAAAAACGAATTTTTGCTTTTTATTTCAATCAAAGCTTCCTCAAATGTATTCACTCCATAATCTCCTGTTTATGTTCTAAAGGTTATTCTCAACTTTCTGGTGTCCCAAATGGACTTTCTCAAATTTCTTTGATACAAAACGTAGTTTTCACCACAACTGCTCCATTTGGGTTTCAATGATTTCTCTCAACTTCTATCTATTATCATACTTTCTCAGGACAATTTTTGGAACTAAACTGAACTCTTATATTGTATTTGGACCAAAATATAGTACTTAAATGTTTTGACACAAACACGTCTGATTACGATTCCAAAGGTTACTGTTCACTTGGTTTTTACCATTAATTTTTGCTTTACTCGTGATTTTATTCCATTAATTTTCGATTTTCTCGTGATTTTATTCAAAACGATAACTCTGATTATGTTTGAAACAAAACTTTGTCCTCACAGGTTTTGACATCAAAATCTCTCATTTCGGTTCAAATGAGTACTCTTGGCTTGTTTTGAACCCAAAATGAATTTTTTGTTGACTTGGTTTTTACCATTAACCTTTCATTCGGTTCTAGAGGTTACTGTTGACTTGTGTTTTGCCATTAATTTACTCAATGAGTCGTTTTTTTTCTTTTAGAAGTATCTGTCAGATTTTATTTGAAAAAAAAAAAAAAATTTCTTCTCACATGTTTTGACATGAAAATCTCTCATTTGGGTTCAAATGATTACCCTCGGCTTATTTTGGACCCAAAATGAAATTTTGGTTTGGATTTGAAGCATAACATTGTCCTTTAATTTTGGGAAACCAAAAGCACCTAATTTTGATCTAAAATGTTATCCTTGACTCATTTTGGCCCCAGATGGACAGTATCGATTTCATTTTAATTAATATCGTAATTCTTGCAGGTTTTCTCATCCAAATCTCCCGTTTGGGTTCCAAAAGTTACCGTTAGCTTGTTTTGGACCCAAAAATGAACTTTTGCTTTTTATTTGAATCAAAGCTTCCTCAAATGTATTCACTCCAAAATCTCTTGTTTATGTTCTATAGGTTATTCTCAAATTTCTTGTGTCCCAAAAGGACTTTCTCGTATTTCTTTGATACAAAATGTAGTTTTCACGAAAATTGCTGCATTAGCGTTTCAATGGTTTCTCTCGACTTGTTTCTATTATCATAGTTTCTCAGGACCATTTTTGGATCTAAATGGAACTCTCAGATTGTATTTGGCCCAAAACATAGTTGTCACGCCCCGAACCCAAAGCATGAGCTCGACACGTGGCAACCACCACACACCCATAAAGTGTGTCTTACAAGTGTGCCAGGCCTTACAAACAGATTCTAAAAATAATATCCTTAATATAAAATCTCCAAATTAACATAATAACCAGTAAGTTCAAATGAATTTAAATCCATGCATTGCTATTTCAAATCCTAATAAGCAAAAAGTCTATCGCATAAAGTCCTTAATCAACAAATAAGAAATACTACTATTATCCATGCCTAGAAGTCTTTCTCACACAACTCCTCAAGTCTATCGCATAAAGTCCTTAATCAACACTAATAAGAAATACTCACTATCTGAAATCCATGCCTAGAAAGTCTTTCTCACACAACCGGGAAGCCCAGTAAATATCCGAGCTAGCTATATCCTCAGAATCTGAAATCGGATCAAAGACACATTTGTTAAAAAACGGGATAGCCCAGTAATATAACCAATACTACCAAATTAGCCTCAGTCGGATCATGTTTTGATAAAGCACATTGGTGTAGTAAAAACAGATATAATAGGTACATATTTATTGTATTCTGCAAACAGATTAAGTTTTGATAAACATATTTGGTTTAGTCATTACAAATACAAATATAGATTTATTCAAATTTGCAGACAGTCAAATTTCAACAGATTCAGATACAGATATAGATATAAATACATATACTACAACAGTCTTGATGACTACGGCCTCATTCAAATCTTACAGATTCAAATTCAGCCCAAAAACCACACATACAGATATAGATATAAATACATATACTAAACAGTCAAACCTCATGACTACGGAACTCATTATCCTTGTGACAAGGCCCAAAAACCACACATAGGTCGGTGGCAAACCCAGAATGAAACTAGTTTCGATACCAATGTATATCCCCATTGGCGGGGCCCAGAACATAGTCAGACTGAGAGGTTTCAAATATTAAAACACATTTAAAATATAATTGAATTCCAAAACATATTGATTTTCAAACCTTATTCAAATTACGTACAGAAACAAATCAGTTTAACAAATAAGCTGTATCAAGATTCTTGTAACATATAATCACATGCTTGATCCGAATTTTTGAAGTAAACAATACCTTTCAAATACAATGATTTTCTGATATTTCGAAACAAAATTGATTTTGGCATAATAGAATAATAAACTATAATAATAAGTTCACAAATAGGAATATTTAATATATAAAATTGAGAAAATACTAGTTAAGGATAAAGGTTACTTACATCTTGCAAGTAAAAGATAATGTAATCCTTTCTCTCTTCTCTTTTCAAATCTCACAAATCAGATCCTAATCAATTATACAATAATCAAAATACATTTAATTGACATAAACAATGCTATTTACTTAGCAACTGATTTATTCACTAGACTGCCTAATATTGGCCTAAACACTTCTCCATGCTTTCACGTCAATAGCCATGGGACGACAAGTTTTATTAATTTTTTTTATTTTTCAAAGGCCATTGACTAACTTAGATAACCAAGGAAAAATAAATATACTACCTCACCAGTAGCCTTTTGCCCCACCATGTCTGTGTGCTAATAGCCTAGGCGTTTACATATCTTTTTTTTTTTTTTCTTTCTTTTTCTTTGACTGCATATACAGTGGCCATTACTTCCTATCACGTCAACATAACATGCTATTAGCCTATAGGTGTGGCCATTATTGCTTTCTTTTCTTTTCTTTTATCTTGAACCCGATTCACACTAATCTCTTTACTAGAAGATGGAAACCCAATAAATTCAAGAATGATGGTTTCATTCTTTACGTTAGAGCTAGTTCCTATAAATCAAATCTAGATCTTCCTACCTATTCTTAACTAATTCCGGTTCATACATATAAATCTCTATGATGATTAAAATTTATAAATCTAAAAGAAAAGTTTTCTATGCTCTTACCTCAAGAATTCTTCAGTTTCTCTTTTCTTGAAATCCTTCAAAATATTGCCGTCAAAGAGTGTCTATAGGTATTGAATAATGTTTATAACTCTATTTATACCCTAATATTGCTAGGGTTACAAACTATTTATTTTATTTCCACAAACTTCTTAAATAAATGATTTATTTGTATTTTTACCCCACAATTAAAGTTACTAGGTTACCCACTTAAACAAAAACTCTTTTTCTATTATCATGTGGGTTACGGGTATTACATTCTTCCCCCCTAAAAAAAGTTTAGTCCTCTAAACTTGACGTACCTGACTCCTCAAAGAGATAAGGGTATTTCTCCCTAATTTCCTCCTCTAGCTCCCATGTGGCCTCCCTCTCAGAATGGTTCCTCCACTGTACCTTAACGTACTGTATGGTGTGATGTCTCAATTCTTGCTCCTTTCTATCTACAATTTTTACTGGTTGTTCTTCATACGTTAAGTCCTCCCTTAGCTGCAAAGGTTCATATGCCACCACATGGTTGCGGTCTGGAACATATTTCCTCAACATTGAGACATGAAAAACATTATGTACCCCTGCCAACATAGGGGGCAGGGCAAGTCTATAAGCCACTTTGCCTACTCGGTTTAGAACTTCAAAGGGGCCTATAAATCAAGGACTCAGCTTGCCCTTGATACCAAATCTCATAACACCTTTGGTAGGAGACACTCTTAAGAACACATGATCACCCACTAGATACTCCAATTTTCTCCTCCTAGTATCTGCATAGCTTTTCTGCCTACTCTGAGCTAAACGAAGTTGCTCTCTGATCAACTGAATTTTATCCACAGTGTACTGAACAATCTCTAGCCCTAATATTTTCCTTTCACCAATGTCATCCCTACATATTGGAGATCTACACTTCCTTCCGTACAAAGCCTCATAAGGTGCCATTTGGATACTTGCCTGGTAGCTATTATTGTAGGCAAACTCCACCAATGGTAGGTGTCCCTCCCATGAACCCTTAAAATCAATGGCACACGCCCTTAACATATCCTCCAGTATCTGAATAGTCCTTTCAGATTGCCCATCTGTCTGAGGGTGAAAGGCTGTGCTAAAATTCAAATTTGTTCCCATAGCCATATGTAATTTCTTCCAAAACTGAGATACAAATCTTCGATCCCTGTCTGACACAATAGTTACTGGAACTCCGTGCAATCTCACTATCTCATCAACATAAAGTTTTGCTAGCCTCTCCAATGACAAGCCAACCTTAATGGCTAGAAAGTGTGCAGATTTTGTTAAGCGATCTACAATCACCCAAATAGAATCATTACCGCTAGGAGTTCTTGGAAAGCCTGTTACAAAATCCATGCTAATGTGTTCCCATTTCCATTCAGGAATAGGAAGAGATTGTAGCAACCCTCCTGGCCTTTGGTGTTCAATCTTCACCTGTTGACACACCAAGCATCGTGCGACATATCCTGCAATTTCTCTTTTCATATTGTTCCACCAGAAGGTTCCCTTCAAATCCCTATACATCTTGGTGCCTCCCGGATGAACTGTGTACCCAGTGTTATATGCTTCACTTAAAATCTCCTCTTTAAGATCTGGGTCATTAGGCACACAAAGCCTATTGCCAAACCTCAAGGATCCATCCTCGTGAATGCAAAACTCAGATGATGCATCTGACTCTACCATGAGCTTCATTTTTTGCAAATGTGGATCACCAGCTTGTGCAACCTTAATCCTCTCAACCAAGGTAGGTTGAACCCTAAGGTTTGCTAATTGTGCTCCTGGTTCATGTAATCGTACTTCTATTCTTAACTTCCTCAAATCCTCCAGTATAAACCTTTGAGTAGTCAACATTGCTGCCAAATTCCCTGTAGACTTCCTACTTAAGGCATCAGCTACCACATTAGCCTTTCCAGGGTGATATTTAATGGTTAGATCATAATCTTTTATCAACTCCAACCACCTCCTCTGTCTCATGTTCAACTCTTTTTGGGTGAAGATGTATTTAAGGCTCTTATGATCCGTAAATATCTTACACTGTACGCCATAAAGGTAATGCCTCCAAATCTTCAAAGCAAAAACCACAGCTACCAATTCCATGTCATGCGTAGGGTAATTTTGTTCATAGGGTTTTAATTGTCTAGAAGCATAAGCCACCACCCTACCATGTTGCATTAAAACACATCCCAAGCCTTTCTTGGAAGCATCACTATAAATAATGAGACCACCACTTCCATCAGGTATAGTAAGTATAGGTGCTGACACCAATCTTCGTTTTAGTTCCTGGAAGCTTTGCTCGCACTCCTCAGACCACTCAAACTTAACCCCTTTCTGGGTCAAACGAGTTAAGGGCATGGCTAAGTGAGAGAAGCCTTCAACAAGTCTCCTATAGTAGCCCGCCAAACCCAAGAAACTACGAATCTCAGTTACATTGTTTGGCCTAGTCCACTCCACTACTGCTTCCACTTTTTTTGGATCAACAGAAATTCCATCTTTAGATATTACATGCCCAAGGAAACCCACACTGTCCAACCAGAACTCACACTTCTTCAACTTGGCATACAACTTCTTTTCCTCAAGTACTTGTAGTACAAGTCTCAAGTGCCTTTCATGGTCTTCCTTGCTTTTTGAATAAATCAAGATATCATCTATAAAAACCACCACAAACTGATCTAGGAAAGGCTTGAACACCCTATTCATCAAATCCATGAAGGCTACAGGCGCATTGGTTAGCCCAAAGGGCATCACCAAAAATTCATAATGTCCGTACCTTGTTCGAAAAGCGGTCTTAGGTACATCATCTGGTTTAATTTTCAATTGGTGATAACCTGATCGAAGGTCGATCTTAGAGAAAATTTGTGCTCCTTGCAACTGGTCAAACAAATCATCAATTCTTGGTAATGGGTACTTGTTCCATCACTGTCACTCTATTTATCTCCCTGTAATCAATACAAAGTCGCATGCTTCCATCCTTCTTCTTCACAAACAACACTGGTGCGCCCCAAGGTGAGACACTAGGCCTAATAAAGCCTTTATCCAGTAACTCTTGCAACTGCTCTTTCAGCTCCTTCAACTCAGCTGGCGCCATACGGTATGGAGCCTTTGAAATAGGGCCTGAACTTGGTAGTAAGTCAACTGAAAATTCAATCTCCCTATCTGGTGGCAATCCTGGCAAATCTTCTGGAAAGACTTCAGGAAATTCACTCACTATAGGAATATTATCTATTTTCAATTCATCCTGTTGGGTATCCCTTACTATGGCTAAATATCCTCTACATCCCTTCCTTAGCATCCGTCTAGCTTGTAGAGCCGAAATCACACATGGAGTAATGCTTGCCCCACTTCCCACAAAACTAAATTCCATCTCACCTGGTATTTGAAACTTCACCTTCTTGCTACGACAATCAACAGAGGCATAGTTGGCAGCCAGCCAATCCATCCCAAGTATAACATCAAAATCCTTCATCTCCAGCAATGTTAGATCTGCCACTAATTCACTATCTGCTATTTTGGTAACACATGACTTACAAATATCACTTGCAATAACTACACTCCCAACTGGAGTGTCTACACACAACTCAATCTCCAAAGGTACAGACTCTAAGTTATGCTTCTTTGCAAAAACAATAGATACAAAAGAATGAGTGGCACCAGGATCAAACAACACATATGCATAGGCTGAGGATACTTGTATAATACCTTGTTATCACGGCATTAGAGGGGTTGGCATCCTGTTGAGTGAGTGCATAAACCCTCCCTTGATTCCTAGGCCTTTGATTCCCATTATTTTGTCTTGTTGCGAAGGTTGGTGCTACCTGAGGTTCTTTCTTCTTAGGACAATCCGCAATCTTGTGACCTTGTTGGCCACATGCAAAGCAGGCTCCAGAGAGCCAACGACAATCCTTTTCTGCATGTGACTTACTGCATCTAGAGCAACTTGATTGTGCATTACCAGTAGTGGTTTGGTTACCTTGTCTCTTAGCCTGACCACCTGAACTCTGACCACTCTGTGGCCCTGTAGGTCTGGGCTTCTTCTTCTGCCTATCTTCCCTGTCAGCTTGGGTCTCATTGAGCCATCTCTCAATTAACAAAGCCTTGTTCACCACTGCTCTATAAGTGGTCAATTCAAATGCTATCACAGATGTCTTGATTCGAGGTCGCAACCCCTCCTCAAATCTCTGAGCCTTACTATCTTCTTCTGCCACCAATGTAGGAGCAAATCTTGCTAACCTAGCAAATTCGGCCTCATATTGACTAACGGTCATGTTCCCTTGCTCCTAGCTCAATAAATTCTCTCTCCTTCTGGCAACGAACACTTGTAGGGAAGTACTTCTCATAAAATGCTGCCTTAAACATTTCCCAGGTGTAAGGTTTTGGGTCATGATTATGTTTATCCTCTTCCATGCCACCAATAAGTGCCATAATTCACCTTTTCTTCCTCAGCACACTTTAGCACCCTGAATGCCTTCTCCATCTCAATCAGCCACTTTTCAGCTACCGGGGGTTCAGTGGACCCCTCAAAAGATGGTGGAGTCAGCCTCTTAAATTCAGTCATGTTGCTCCGATGTCCTTGGCGTTGTTCCATCATCCTTGCCAGATTATTTCCAATAGTGGTTTGCTGTTGCACTACCCCAATCAAAGTCTGCATCAGTTGGAACATATCTGGTTGTTGTCCCTGGTTGTCAACGCCAGTACCATCGGTGTTTTCAGGGATGTTTGCAGCTTTCCTCTTATGGGATGCCATCTAAACCTATAATTAATAGTCAAAACACTAAAATTTTATTCGATTTTAGAGTTGAGGTTCCACAAATAATGTAAAATGTATCATAAGCATTACAGAAAGTGTCCCAAAACTATTTCCTACCCCACTCACAATTTATCAATAGTACTTCCTAAGAATCAAACCTAATCATAACGTCTATAGGATTATAACCTAGGAAGGACCTCTATAAAATCA
>OU015765.1:8425833-8493466 GCA_907173295.1 Fagus sylvatica
CCAGGAACTGTCGGATCTCCAGTGGCACCCTCTCCAGCCTCCAACTCGTTCCCTCCCTCTGGCACAGGATCCTCGTAAGGTTGGCGTGTATACGCCAAATCGTATAATTCAGAGTCATCATCAACCCCGGCACTATCAAGGGCCTTATGCCATCCTTGGACAAAATATTTGTTGCACTCACCTTTCAGTTGTTCTAATAAAGACTCGGATGCCTGGTCAAAACCTTCGTCATAATAAGCCTGAGCCTGCTGCTCAGCCTTTACGACCTTCGCTTCGGCCTCGGTCAGAGCATCTTTAAGCTGGCTATTCTCAATCCGGACTTGAGAGGCAGATTTGTATTCAGAGTCCAGCTTTCTCTGAAGCTCGGCCAATTGATTCTGCAAATTTAGCAGACCAGCCTCAGCACTCTTTTGGGCACTCTCAGCAGCACGAATTTTTACAGAGGCCGAGCTCTCAAAATCCTTAAGGCGTTTGATCTCTTCTGCAGACCGGTTGAGGCGACGTTCGGTCTCCAAAAGTCGGTTGCCGGCCTCAAATATGCCTTGAACGGCCTAAAAAAGAAACAAAGAATAAGATAAAATAAAATACGAGTGTGTGTCTGAATACTACATTTAACATGCATAACGAAACATTGGAGTACTAAACTTACCAGGATAGAGTCACGCTTAAGATTCTCCAACATATGCTTGGATCTCTTCTCCTGCCAGACCTTCATGTCTTCTGGAAGGAGGAGAGCCTTTCCCACCGCTTCGGCCACTTGTCCACCTCGAACTCCTCTTCCGCTCTTGAGGACCGAGTCTCCTTCATCGACCGATCGATTCTCAAGAAGGAAAGAGCAGCTCCACGGTTGTTTCAAGTCGTCTTGACGCATACGACCTTGAGGAATTTGACCCGTGGCTTTCTGAGGAGTTCGGTCATTTTTACTCTTAGCCTTTTTAGGGGACTTAGCCTTTGAAAGTTGAGGTGGAGACGACCCCTCCTGACCGCAGCCGTCATCATCCTGCTCTTTTCCTCTCTTCCTTTTCTTCCTCATGACACCCTCTCCTTGAGAAAATCCAGGGGGAGGAGGGAGGGGAGAAGCAGATGGAGAAGTCCGTGACGTCTCTGGAGCCGACGTCCTAAGCACGTCCGCTATATTGACTGTTCTTTTCTGGATCGGCATTTCTTCGGTTGGTTTGGGATCGGGGTCAAAAACAGACGGAAACCGAATGATTGGAAGACCGGTTTCCGAAGACTCAAGGGAAGGAATGAAGTCGGGATTACTAAGAGGTGGCACAAGCTGAGGTACTTGCACTCCCCTTCTAACTGTGACAGGGACCGCCTGGATGATGTCCTCCTGATCCCTCCCAGGCCGCACGACCGTAACCTCTTCCTGTCTAGAATGTTTTACGGTGGGACCTTTTTGGAAAGACTTGTATGAAGGCACGTAGTCCAGCAAAACGGAAGCCGCACGAGGACGACCACCCGAGTCAATGAAACACGGCTTTTTTAAGAGGTGTTCGACCGTCTTCCTTTCCACGAGTTCTATCTTCTTAGCTGTAAATTCCTTGTCTGAAAAAAGGAAGAAACGTACAGTCAAGATAGACAAAAATAAACAAAAATGCATTGCATAAAAGACGTGAAACAGTTAAAACCTGGTACACCGGGCCTCAAAGGGCAATTAATATGGGGGTTTTGCCAGTTCCCCGTGAACACCAAGAAATCTTCATCTCGGCCCTTGCTAGAGTCCGAAAGCCCGGTCACCAGTTTTCTATCAACATTACGGGCAAATAAGGTATACTGATCCCTACCGGTCGGTTGGAGACTATACACGTATGTTATATCATGTACAATAAGGTTTAGGCCGAGTTTCTCCATGAGAACGGCCGTCCCCATTACTATCCTAAAAACGTTGGGGGCACACTGGAGAGGGGATAGCCTAAAATGAGTTAAAAACCGCAGTAAGAAAGTATGCATGGGTATTCTAACCCCTCCCTCGACTATTGCTACAATGGGAAGCACGAGATCTTCATACTGGAGAAGTGCAAGATCATCATAAGGAACGTACCGAATATGTACGTCCTCAGGAATCCCATAACGATTTTTAAATTGTACGATTTTCTCTTCGGTATTTACGAGTTTAGCAAATTTACCCATAACATAAAAGACTAATGGACCGAAGAGTACTACTAGGACGACGGAAGGAAAATACGAGAGTAGAAAAAGACTTACTGACGTGAAGACGGCACAGAAGAGTTAGGAAAGGTTGACTCAAAGGATTGAGGGAGATGTTTTTTATCTCTAGAAGTGAAAGTAAAGAGTGAAAATGAAGTGGGGTCTTCCCCCTTTTTATACGAGAGTTGATAGGCTACAAATATCGGGACTTAGCCGGTCATGGGCCGGTAAAAACTAGAGAGCCAGTGAAATAACTTCTCTCGGCCCCTAAAAAACCCTCATAATGATTTGATGGCCTAGGGAACACATAACGGCGTAATAAATGACGCAAGCCGTCGTTCATTTATTAGCCGAAAATCGAAAAGACACCAATGTCAGATCTCCATTAATAAAAGAGTTGCTATACACTGAAACGGTGAAACTCTGCCTTCTCACTAATCATTTCAAAATCTGACCGACCTAGTGAATAATCCTATGGTCTTTGGACTACATTATTTAAAGCGGTCTGATCAGACCGAACGTTCGCGCGGAGGACCTTATGATGGGTATGAAGCGTGTTTTGATCCATTTATCTCAATTCAAACAAAATACACCCAAATTATATAGGCCGAGGATAGTTCGGGGCAACGAAATAAACTCGGCCCTAGCGATAAACGAACTAGCTTTTACAAAGCAAAAGATAAGACAAACTCATGCATAACTCAATTCAGATCTATAACGAAGCAAAAGCTTTTATCCATAAACAAAACGGGGCAACCAATTACATCGTAGCACTTCTCCCCCCTCCTTAAAAAAATAAAAAAATAAAAGGAAAAGAAAAGAAAAGAAAAGGAAGAGGGGACAATTATATAGACAAGCCCTCCTTAATCATCCACGTTTACATTATCTTCTTTATCAGAGATGCCTTTCTCCACAATCTTGAACCCCTTCGGTCAACGTTCATTTCCCCTCGGTGGCAACAAACTCTCCAAAAGTTCTGTCGTTGGTGTACATGGAAACCTTTATGCTGATCTCAAGGACATTCTTGCGATTCGAAGACCGAGAACCCCAAATGAATGGGATAATATGTCTGTTTGGTGCAATTTGCTTCAATGGAGAAATGAAATGTATAATGCAGTCATAGATGCATTCAAGGATCGTAGGCAGATCCCCCTTAATCATCCACGTTTACATTATCTTCTTTATCAGAGACACCTTTCTCCATATCTTGAACCTCTTCGGTCTGAGCCCGCTCCTGGTGATCAAAAACTTCGGCGTTCTCCATGGCCGTAGGACCGTCAAAGGCTTCACAATCTCCCAAAACCTCAACATTCGTTTCTTCAAGATTCTCGGGGGTTCCTGAATCATAGGGTCGATAACGCCGACCCAAAACGTAAAGCTCAGACTCATCATCAACCGCAGCCTGTTCAAGAGCCAAAGCCCACCCTTTCAGGAAATGAATGTTACACTCCCTACGCAGTTGAAGCCTCAAAGATCCTGCAGCATCTGCGAAACCCCGGTCGTAGGTGGCCTGAGCTTCATTCTCAGCATTGCTTGACACTTGCCGAGCTTCAGCCAACTCGGCCTTAAGTTTATCAATTTCCGCCTGAAATCCACTGGAACGTTCACATTCTCGTTCCAACTTAGCCGACATCTCCACCAGTTGACATTCAGCCTTTTGAAGCCCTTCTTCGGCAGTTTTGTGTTGACTCTCGACCTCCCGAACTCTAGCAGACGTCACATTTTCGACTTCACGCAACCTATCATTTTCAGCGAGAGATTCGTTAAGAAGACGTTCGGCTTCTATCAGTCGATACCCGGCTTCGAAAACCCCTTGGACGGCCTATAAATAATCGTCACAATGAGTAATGAGAATGACGGATTATCGTAATAAAATAAAGGATATAAAACAAAACTCACCACGACCGAATCACGCTTCAGATTTTCGATCATCTGTGTTGAGTTATTTCCTTTCCAATTCTTCATGTCTTTGGGAAGGAGAAGGGCACTCCCAAGGGCATCAGCTATTTGTCCACCGCGGACGTCCTTACTTTTCCAGACCGAATCATCTTCATTCACCGGCCGACCATCTACATAGAATTCACACTGCCAGGGCGTTGGCAGTTCTTTTTGATGTTTGCGTTTATGTGAAACATGACCGACGGCTTTCTGGAGAGTTCGGCTATCCTTACTTCTACCCTTTTTGGACGAGGACTTGGCCGCGGGGGGTTCGGTGTTAATCGCGACCTGTTGCTTTTTGGCTACTTCAGCTTCCTCCTCTCCCTTTTTCCTCTTTTTTATAACAGATTCTCCCTCAGAGAACCCGGAAGCAAGGGGAGCGTTAGGAACTCTCGGCAACTCTGGGGCACGCGTACCGAGCACCGATCGTATGTCGACGGTCCTCTTTTGGATAGGCATGTTTTTACTTATGCTCTGAGTAAAAATGAGCTAGACGAAAGAAACCAAATTCAAATCAGTGAAAAAGTTCACGATTTGGGGCAGAGAATAGTTCTAGAGGTAAAAATGTAATGTGGGGTCTCCCTTTCTTATATACTGCCAAAGGGACCACAGGCAACCGGAATCCAGCCAGTCGTGGGCCGGTAGAAAACCTGCAAGAAAAAGAAAAGTAAATAAAAAATAATAAGAAAAAATGATTTTTTCCGGTTTGCAATATATCCTTGGAAACAAAACATCCTTGGGAACTCCAAACGTCGTCCTAATCGCAATAAAACATTAAAGACGAAATGTCTTAGGGAACGCCAAACGTCTTTCCTTAATTATGGCATACGGTTGTTACCAAGTTAAAACTGAACTAATTCATCCCCATCTCTTTTCATCATCCAATAAGCGCAACATTGAGTTGGAAGGTTCTACTTCATTGCCATAACGTTCTAGTTCGGATCTTTCAGGGATATCAACCGAGTTATTAACCAGTAAACCGAACCCTATTTTCTAGTAGAATGGCCGACCACCCTATTCCTGACCGTACTTCGTTCAAAACTTCGAATAAGTTCTATATATTTCTCCACTGTTTCGGTCAAATCTCTCTCTTCAATAAAGAGTAAAGATTTGAGGGGCAATTGGAGGTGGGGAAATCTAAATATAAAATAGGCCCATAAATGAATAGCCCATATCAGGAAACAAGGTATAAGGCTCGGCCCAAGCTCTTATCAGAGGCCAAAGTATAAAGCTCGGCCCAAGCCTACGACAGAGGCCAAAGTATAAAACTCGGCCCAAGCTCTTATCAGAGGCCAAAGTATAAAGCTCGGCCCAAGCCTACAACAGAGGCCAAAGTATGAAGCTCGGCCCAAGCCTGTATCAAAGGTCAAAGTGTAAAGCTCGGCCCAAGCCTATATCAGAGGGTGGAAATAGCGGTTCAAGAACAATAGAAGACAAATAGAATATTGTACTTTTCAATAGAAACTTTGTACTTTACTGTACTTCATTGTGTAAAGAAGTGTCCCACATTGAGAAAAGGGAACAGAATACGAAGTACTGTGTACTATAAATTCAAAAGTGAACATTAATGAAAGGGGGTGGTTATTTTTGGAAAGTCTGACAAAAGTACTTTTTACTACTTTAAGAAATTAATTGTAGCACTAAAACTTACCCACTATAGTTGAAACCCCCAAAATTGAATTACCTTGACAGTATGATTGAATTTCCTTTTCATATTCTCAGTCGATCAGATCAAATCTGCTGCTCTCGATCAGATTCAGATTCAGCAGATCAAATCTCTCTCCCTCTCTGACATTATCCCTTCTCAGCTCTCCCTCCCCTCCGCCAATTCCGACTCCGTCTCCTATTCCCCTTCGGAACTCCGGATTTTCGGTGTGACCGACGATCTGCGAGACTTCGTCAAGGGTCTCACTTCAACTACATTCCAGAATTTTCCAATCAAAGGTAATTCAATTCAATCACACTGATTCAACTCAACTCAACTCAACTCAACTCAAAATTGAATTTCCTTTTCATATTCTCGAGAAAATGCTTGTTTGGCTCCCGATGCGTGAGAAACTCAGCCTGATTTGCTCGTCAATTAATCCTGATTTGCTTAATTAAGCTTAATTCTTTGCTAATTATCATTTGTGTGTGTGCAGGGGAGCAGTGGATCACAGAGCTAGCGAGGAGAACGTTGTCAGTGTGTGATAATCTGTAGGTAATGATGTAATTCCTTAGTTAAAGCAAATTTAAATTTGATAACAATCCACGTCTAAGTATTTTTTGTTTGTTATGTTGTCTTAGTACTGTTTTCAGGAACCATAGCGTAGAATTCTTTTGTAAACTTAAATTGTTCTTGTTGTTGTGTTTGAGTAATCCACATGGATTTGGAATATAAGTTGTTCTTTTAATGGAAATGTGCCTTTGGCTTATGGAAGGGAATCTTCTATGTATAGTTTAAGTCATTACAATAGAGTAGATGAAAAATAGAACAGGGGTGAACAAGAAATAGTCATAAGTATCAGTTTTGGTCCTCATTACAATAGAGTAGATGAAAAGGTTAATACTCTCCAGCCTGCTGGCATGAAGTCTTAATTGTTAAATTCGGTTGCATGCATGGTTTTTGGCTGTATCAGTTCCAATAATTGGCATTACTGCCTCTTTATTCTGAGGAGACAGCCTCTAAAAATTGTCAGAAGTCTTCTTGTACATAATTCTCCTAAGTTCATAACCATGTTGAGTGTCTGCGCTCTGAAACTTAGTATTAACTTGGGCTGCTTCCACTGCATCTCTAGGTTATGCTATGTATTTTCTGTTTCTCTTGCTCAATCTTAAGCAGAAATCAATAGTAGAATCTTTATGCAAAAAAGATATTACTGTTAATCCTGTATATTATTTTTTTGAAAGTATGGGTAACGAGTTTTACAAATAACATGGGGCTTGTAGAAGCCCTTTATTTAGTTACTAACTTAAGAGTATCATGTTTCATTCTTTGCTTGCTTGCAGATTTGTTTCCAACAAGTGGTTTGGTGCTATTATTTTCAGTGGGATCTTATTTGGAAGACTTTCATCATAGTGGTATATAAACTTCAAATCTAAGTATTCTTTGCTTATGTCACCTTGATTTATGATGACTATATTAATCAATATCCCATTTGGGTCTTTACTTGTGAATGCATCCTCTCTTTTTGCCTTTATCCCTTATAAAATAGCATAGTTATTTTTTCTTGTCCATTTGGGTCTTTACTTGTGAATACATCTCTCTTTTTGCTGTAGTGCCTATGAATATTTCTTGTCCTCTTCATCTTTTATGTCTATTCTCTCTTTTATGACAATATAATTATATTGTTCTACTTGGAAAATTAGATTTCAATTCCACTCTAATTTTGTGCTGAATGTCTCTTCTATTTGAAACTATTTTCAAATAAGTTAAAAGTTAATAAAACTACTCCAAACCAATTTAAATCTATTTTCAATGTGTTTGAACCTAATTCAAATTCTCTTAGAAATCGTGTACTTAATTAGTTTATAAACTTAAATGCAAATTTATATGATCATCACATGCATCATTCACTCACGTCAAATCCACAATTTCTAAGAACATACTCAATCTCAAATATCAGCCAATGTCATCAAAATTCAGCAATATTTAGTTTGAAAAGGAAGATAGAAAAGGTTATATCTTCATACCTGCATGCACTACTTCTTGTATGATATTTCTTGATAAATTACCTTCAAGATTGAGTGCTGCTCCACACATGATGATGCTGCTCCTTTCCATCGTTAATCCATAGATCTCTTTCCTTCCTACAGAAGAGAAAGACATGCTTTACGCGCTGGTGTTTCTGACATGGTACCTGGACGTGTTCACAGAGTTTATCTCTCATTTTGTATTAATATAATAAACGAAAGGATTAGTTTATTCTCTTATATTAATATTTGGATTTCCCTGAATATTTGTATTAGTTGATAATCTTTGCATGTAATCTCATATATGATTACAGGTACAAGTACAGTAGTGTGGATCACTCTTAATCTTTGATTTCGAATGTCAGACTACACGGTAAATGTGATGTATGTAAGTTTGTGTGTCTTTGTATTTTTATTTTTTCAAAAAGCTTTGACAAGTGGGTGTTTGAGTCTGACATTGTTGCCTTCTAAGTGAGAAACTGATGTGTTATTTTTTTATTATCTTTTATGTTCTTTTCTCCTCTGTTTCATGGAGAAATAGCAATTGCTGCAAAAGACTTGGCCATATTACCATTGCAGGTTAGGACTGGTTGTATATGATTCACAAGGACCCATTAGTGCAACTCCTGAATATATGGTTGGTTTCTACATGGTATGTGGCTTATTTAGTTTACATTCTGTCTACCTTATTGCATTTTGCAAATTCTATGTGGTGTACTTAGGGCTCACATTTTGGTTTCTACATGGTATGTGGCTTATTTGATGTAGTAATTTTTAGCTAGAATCACTGTCAGTCCCTTTCTTGTCAGTGGAAGATCTGCCTTTGGACTTGTCAAAGGACTTTGACATTCTATTTGATGCAATGTTTGGGTTCTCATTCCATGGTAATTAGCTCCTTTTTTTTTCTTTTTTTTTTTGTATTTACAAACTTTTTTGTGATATGTTTATATGGGTACTCTTCATTACTAGTATTGAGTTGTTTAAGGTAACGGACCTAACGGTATCTTAGAATAAATATAGAATACCTAATATAATGGTTCTATTTGGTAGTCGAATAATTGAATTTAACTTTCTGGGTGTTGCTTTGTAATGCAAAATATTTGTCAACCTCTTAGGTTATGTTCATAATAACATAGAGAAAGTTGATAGCCAATATAGAGCATATTACAAGCATTTGTCAACCTCTCAGGCTACGAAGTCATTTAAGATAATTTGCAATTTCTAGTGTTGCTGCTTGATATATATAACATACAATCTGAACTGCACTAATAAGCTTTCAAACTAAATTATAGATGTTAGTAAGTAGTAACAGATTCCTAGCATCTGATATTCTAGTTTCTTCACTACAAAAACAGGACACATGGCATTATTTAAGCAATAGTTGCTCAAACTCCCCTGAAATGCCCTGTATCAACAAATTTAATTTTATTACTCAGATGCCACAAGAACTAAAAATGAGTATGTAGCATATTCTTGCTACTAGAAGTGGTTGAATCTGGTAATAGGAACTCAAACAAGCATCTGATAGCTGGAAGGAGTTAGGAACTTAGTAGGTATCTTTTAATATAGGTAGTCTGTGTCATTTAATTTAATTTAAAAACCACTACCTCTATTATTCTATCATTTTGGGTCATTTCTTATTTGAAAGTTAGTTAAATTTGTTTGGTTGGTTCATCTTTGTCTTTCTGAATTTGGTTGCTGAAATCTTTTTTTTTTTTTTTTTTTTGATAAGTATTTTATCACATGCATAATGGGGTGGAAGACTTGTGGCTATGAATTACTCAATGTCATTTGTGCTGACAAAGATTCAATTATTTTTTTAATAGTGAGTAAAGTTTGGGAAAATCATATGATTTTATATTTTTTTAAATGGTGTAAGAAAAGGGCTATATCTTGGGGTTTAGAAGTATAGTAAGAAAAATGGTGGATTTTGGGGGCTATTCTAGGGGCTGTGAACAGTATCCTGAGAACAATGTTATTATTATTATTATTTATTTAATTTTTTTTTTTTTTATGGTTTTTGGTGTTAAATGGTGGTGGCTTGGATTAATGAGTTTGTAAAGTAGGATTTTATGGATTGATAAAGCTTTAAAATAGAAGAATTTAGTATCTGCTTTGATAAATATTAACTTATTCTGTCCTTGGATGTCTTCTTATTGCTTAACAGGTGTCTAAAGATATCAATTTTGAAGTACTGCATGGCCTTACAAATTCATTACTTGCTGCTAAGAAACCAGATGAGGTTTGTCATAATGCTATTGGGTTGAATGATCCATTTTTTGAATGAGGTTCTTGTTTTATTTTTTTAGCCATTGGTACAAGCAGATAGGAGCTTGTTTTGTTTAATTTTAGGGGTGGTTCTCTAATTTTTTTTAACCATTGGTACAAGCTTCTTGGGCATGCTGAACAAGTAATATCAGTGGATTTCCACCCAACAAACTTGGACCTCCTTTGCTCTTGTGACAGTAATAATGAGATTCGACTATACTGATAAAAAAAAATAAAATAAAAAAATAATGAGATTCAACTATGGAATCTTCGCCAATATGCTTGGACATGTGTCTCTATGGTCAGATCTTTGAGCTATCCATTTGTTAGAATGTCTCTAAGGTGATTTTTCTCAACTGCTCCAATTGTAGTTTGAAGCTTGTAGTTTGAGTAGTCCTACCTAGTTTGAGTTTTCGTCATTTTCCTCTAGAGTAGTATAGCATTAGACATTAAATTCTAAAGCCTATGTAACAGTGCCTAGTCCAAGTAGTTCAAACAAATTTTGTAAGATGGCTTGATATATATAAGATTTCTTGTGATAATAGTTGATACTATGTATTTTTCAGAACCTGCATAAGTTTTTGTATGACTCATCTGATTCAGTTCTATATTTAGACGGAAGAAAAAATGCATGCTAAGGAGGCTGAGATGATATCAGATATTCAGATCCAAGCACTGCATGTGCTTGGTAAGTTGTTTAGCAGAGCTTCGTAGTTAATGTGGTTCTAATTTTTATAATAAAAATGAGTATTGTTATATCAATTTAGTTAATTACATATAATTCAAGCACCTTTTCGGATTAATTGCTTTTAATGCGGGGAAAATATGGTTGCTGACTGCTGAGGTCTGTATATAATTACTTTTGATACAAGATATGGTAAGGAAAAAGAAATTTTAAAAAAAGATAAAAACACTTATTTCGAGGGTTTTGACCGTCGATAAAGGTAGTATACATAGAAGTAATTTAACACTTGTATCGAGGGTTATGACCCTCGATGAAGATATAAGTACTTTTTTCGAGGGTCAGGAAGGCCGTCGAAATTCTTTTTCGACGGTGTCTGTATCAACGCTTTTCGAGGGTCTTCTTGACCCTTGAAAATACTTGTTTCGAGGGTTTTAATGACTTATTTCGAAGGTTGTGACCCTCGAAAAAAGTTAAGTTTTTTGTAGTGTATTATAACCCCTACAGCAAATTACAAAGCATTTCTAAATAATGATCATTGTCAAAGGAGTTGGACAGCATATATAATCTTTGCTTGGACCTATCTTGAAGGCAAATCTTGCTTGTGTTACCAATAAATGTACTTCAAATGCTAGTCAAACAATGCACAAGGTTGTCCATATCATGTTATAACCTATTTATTCAAAATGCAAGGATTGGAAAACTTACCAATTATCTTATTCTTCTTATGCAACTCTATCTGCTCATGGGAGGAGGGTGCATATATTATAACCCCTACAGCAGATTACAAAGCATTTCTAAACAATGATCATTGTCAAAGGAGTTGGACAGCATATATAATCTTTGCTTGGACCTATCTTTAAGGCAAATCTTGCTTGTGTTACCAATAAATGTACTTCAAATGCTAATCAAACAATGCACAAGGTTGTCCATATCATGTTTCACATATTATACCTCACATGCAATAGATAGGCCAATATTAGAACTTAGAAGATAGAATAATATATATCCAATTTCATCTCAATAGTATGTATAAAACATGGACACAGTTTTCCTAATTAACTAAATAAAATAAGATTATTGACTTCATGTATGTCCAAGATTAATTTTTCAGACAATGATGTGAATAGTTAAGAAGTAGTTTCTATGCAAATCATGAGTCCATGATGCCATGTTTTATTATCACATCGGCTTAACATAGATGATCCTCCTTATGAGTGCACGCCATTGAAGTGGTAGATCAGGTCAAGAGTTTCTACTTTCTACCCTAGAGTTAGTGAGCATATAAAATAGAAAGGACAATATTATACGTAGGTGGCATGTGTATAATCCACAGGAACATCCAGCCAACAAGAACCTAGCTTTGAAAACAAGAAGAATGGTTAGCGGTTTTTCCACATTTAGCAAATCAAAGCTGAGGAAAAAGTTTACAAAGGATGACACATTAACAAAACAAGGGTCAACAGAAGACAATTACTAAATCAGCTATGCTCAGCCAGTTTTTTTATTTTTTTTATTTTATTTTTTATTATTATTATTATTATTATTATCATACCATCACCTTCTGAGTTAATTTAACTCCCCAATTGACATACAATTCTCATTACTAAACTTGACAAAGTGATAGTACCATCAAAGGCCCAAAGAAAAGATTTAAATGAAGAGATTGTTGATGTTGAATGAAAGAGAACCAAATTTATCAAACTTGAAACAGCAGTAAAAAATTAAAAAAAAAATAAAACTGATATAGAATGTGCATCCAGTTAGCATCTCTTGGACCCGGAACAAGTTTCAAAATCACACCACACTTTTCAAACTCCCTCAAAACTGAATTTGTATCAGACGGGGAAAACCTGGAAATGACAAATACAGTATTATAGACCTACAAATGTAATAAATATTTATATAAGCACATTCCATAACTTCCATACTAATTAAGATACTCTTTTGGTCTAGCTTCTAGGGCCATAGTAGTTTTTAATTTTATTCTTCTTCTAATTACAGCATTAATTCACTTCAGCATCTCCATCATCTTGCAACAACTTCAAAGTTGTATCATTAATTTGCAAAATCTCTTACTTTTTGACAATTCTTTGCAAATCTTTACTTCTGGTCAATTCTTTACACTACCCTTTTTTCCTTCTAAATGAACAAACTCTCAATCTATGGTCCACCATCAGTTTGAGAAGGCTAACAGCATTCCATTGAATTGAAAAAAATAACATTCCATTGTTTTATGTCTGCGTATGCATACATGGCCTTCACTTATTCACCATTACTAAATTTTGGGTGTATTGAACATCAAAACAACTTCATCACTGTAAAAAATAAAAAATAACACACTTTTTCTTTTTCTTATGGTCTTAGGCAACAAAAATTACAAAAAAAAAAAATGCTAACAATAAGACGTTTATAATCATAATACGTATGAAAAATAGTATAACCCTTATCAAGTTAAATCATATCAAAATCAGTGGGCAGATATATCATAAGAGTTATATACCTTTGAAACACAATTCCTTCAATATGTGTATTTTCCATAAATTGAAGAGTAGATGCCTGATCTGTTGCATTAAATGCTTCAAGAATATTAAGGTCCTATTATCAAGAAAAGAAATGTCATAAAATCAAAATATATCCTTTGAAAAGATTTGTTCAAACCTCTAATATTTACATGACGACATTAAATCAACAAAAGATGGAACCAAAAGGACAACAGCCACCAATGTTTCATTTCTTCACCATGAATGCAACAAAGCCACCAATTTTGTAAGCCAACATAAGCCATAAAGTAGTAAATAACAAATTACTAATACTCAGTCTAGCCATGTGAGGCTAACCACTTGATAATGTAGGTTATCCGTAAAAACAAGACATCACATAACTCTACTCTTGTCAACAATTTAATTACTTGAATCACCAACACTGGACATCATTTAGGGTAAAAAAAACAGAAACAAAAGGATATGTTACTTTAATGAATACAAAATGAAAACAATTTGCAAAATTTACACAAATCATGAAAATGACTACCTTGTGATGATCATTGTTAATATCCGAAACCTAAGCATCATTAATGGAAAATGGTCACCGGCATTCTCTAAAACTTTCTGCGAACAAATAAAAGATAGGTTATTGTAAGTGAAATCCATAAATACCGGTTAGAAATAACACTTACTTTATTTTCTTGATAACTTTAAAATGTAAAAAATTTATACATAAAAAGAGAACCTCGGCATGCATTATTTCCAAAGTATATTTCATTGGTATTTGGTGGATAATTCTTCAAGGAAATCAGATATACGTTTCGTATTTACAAATTAAAGAATATATGAACCAACCATAATTATTAGTTCACAAATGGAAAAGTAGAAGACATGGGATGAAATTTGAGAACTTGTGTGTTAGCTTAGCTGGTCAAGTCCCTACTTAATGTACAAGAGGTCCAAACTACAACCTTTGCAGAGGGGTTTTTTATAGAAGAGGGCTACTAGTTAAGCAGCCATAGGGGAACTCAAATGGATTAAATAGTAGGGGAGGGAGGAATAATAAAAGGTGCTTTATGGTGTTTCCTTATTGACCACATGGAGGAACCAATACAACTTTTGATTATTTTCTTTGAAATAATTACATATGCTTCAATTAGCTACAGCAGTGAACAATATGTTAAGAAAGAAAGTTGCATCTATGATTGTTGACTTGGTTGTAAAGTTCCTTTATAACATTAACAGTTTTAGATTAGAACAACTGTGGTTTACTTTCCAAAATTAGATTTTATCGCTTTTATGAATTTTCAAACGTAATTTGATGTGAGGATGTATTATAATCATCCATTTTTCTCTTTGATTGAAAACCTTTACTTACTAAAAAAAAATCAGAAATTTAGAAAGCCCAAGTTGGCTTTCCTAGTGATGGAAACCAAGGTGGGCCTAACCTTAAAGATCCTTTGCAAGTTCCAGATGGGCCAATTACAAGATCAAGAGCCAAGAAAATCAAGGAAGCAATGCAAGGATTGGTGCAATCCACTTGGGATGAAGCTAGCAAGAGCCCAACAATCAAAGTGGGTTTGAAAGAAGGAGAACCAATTTTGATCCACTTGATACAAGCTGTGGAAGACATGACTTAGGGAAGTTTGGGCCTATTGCTATTCAAGGCTTTCAATTTATTAAAAGATTTATTTTATTAGCTTAGAATAAGTGGGCTTGAGGAAGGCCTTGTAGTCGAATTACTGTAGCGTGGCACTGTTCACGCAGGGGTATTTTTGGAAGAATGGATTTTATTTTGTTTAAGGTTTTAATTAGGTTTTTAGTTTAAATACACTTTGTAGCCTCATTTTGAAGGCAAACAATATATTGAATTTTCATTGTGAGTTGAGTTTTTCTCCTCTTGTTCTTAATTGAACTTTTGAACTTATCAAAGGTAAATCACAACCTTTGTAGCGTTCCTCCATGTAATCTGGGTTATTGAGATAGGTTCTTCAATGGGTCTAGATTTTAATATAATCTAGGTTCTTGAAACAGGTTCTCAACGGGTCTAGATTCTCCATCCATTGACTTGATCTTGGCTTTCTTGGATGAGTTTTCTAATTGATTGTGGGTTCAAGGGATTCCATTCCTGCGGGTTCGTATCATTTGGTATCAGAGCAAGGTTTCCAATCAGGTCTGATTCTATCTTTTGTTTCTTGCGTATTTGATTCTAGGGCTTCATTGTTCTAGGGTTTAAAAAAAAAATAAAAAATAAAAAAAGGTGGCTACCGAATTGCATTGTTCTAGTGTTTGTGTTAGCTGAAACCTCTTATTCAAGAGTTTGTGTTGGCTGAAACTTCTTGTTCTAGAGTTTGTGTTGGCTCAAATCTCTTATTCTAGGGTTTTTGAGTTATTGTTCAGGTTTTTTCAATTGCTTATTCGTTTAATTGTGATCAAATCAGTTGCTGAAAAAAAAAAAAAAAAAAAAAAAAAAAAAATCCGAAAATTTTTTATGAGCCTTATCATCAACGGGGCTGCATACATCATTATAGTTACTCTTTCATTCGTTTTTATTCCCTTGTTCTTGTTCTTGTTCTTGTTCTTGTTCTTGTTCTTGTTCTTGTTCTTGTTCTTGTTCTTGTTCTTGTTCTTGTTCTTGTTCTTGGACCTAATTACTAGTTGGGATAAAACAAGGTTGCATTGTCTTGATTGAGTTCAATTAGTTCTTAAAGAACTTGAATGGGAAAACTCTTGAGGTAAAAGGCAAGAGAGTGTGAGACTATTATAAAAAAAAAAATAGCCAATTAAGAGTGAAATACGAGTGGAGTGCCATTGTTCAAGAGTAAACACGTAAGGGAGTGTGTGAGGTTTTCCACTAACATTTTTTTTTTTTGCAGCACATTACGATGTCTCATAAGGGTGACTCATCACCTAAGGGGAAGGCAGATAACTCATCATTTGTGTTGCAAGCCATGCAACAACAGTTTGAGCGGTTGAACTTTGTGTTGGGTGAAGTGAGGGATAGGATGGATCATCAAGAAACAGCGATTAGAAATCTGCAAGGGGGAGAGATAGGAGGCGACGTGAGCCTAGGGTTGAAAATGAGTATAAGCATGAAGGAGATGGTGAGGATGAGGAAGACTTAGCATCTGAAGTTGGGTCGAGTAGACATAGACGATTTAGGCGTGAAAGAGGACATGAGGGGAACCGAGGGGGTCGGGATGGTTTAGATCGAAACCTTGGGAGCATCAAAATGAAAATACCATCTTTCCAAGGTAGAACTAACCCTGAGGTTTATCTAGAGTGAGAGAAAAAAATGGACCTCGTGTTTGATTGTCATAATTACTCTGAAGAGAAGAAAGTGAAGCTGGCGGTAATAGAGTTCACTGATTATGCTATTATTTGATGGGATCAATTAGTGACCAATAGAAGGAGGAATAATGAGAGGCCTGTAAAGACGTGGGGAGAGTTGACAACTCTCATGAGGCGGAGATTTGTACCTAGCCACTTCTATAGGGACCTTTACCAAAAGCTCCAAAATCTTACACAGGGGTCTAGGAGTGTGGAGGATTACCATAAGGAGATGGAGGTGGCGATGATTCGGGCTAATGTAGAGGAGGATCGGGAGGCCACCATAGCTAGATTTTTGAGTGGTTTGAATAGGGACATAGCCAATGTAATTGAATTGCAACATTATGTGGAGATAGAGGACATGGTGCACATGGCTATGAAGGTGGAGAGACAGTTAAAGAGAAAAGGGACAATAAGGTACACTTCGGTTTCTAACACTACTTGAAAATCAAAGTGGGATAGGAATGATTTAGCTGAAGCAAAGAGAAAGACCGAACCACCTAAGGGAAAAGATGGGGGAACTAGCAACAAACCCAAGGTAGAATCTCAACCTTCACGGAATAGAGATATTAAATGCTTTAAGTGTTTGGGTTCAAGGCACATCGCTTCTCAATGTCCAAACAGGCGAGTGATGATTATGCGCGACAATGGGGAGGTGATGACTGAGAGTGAGGATGATAGTGATGGGATGCCCGAGATGGTTGATGTTAGTGATGATGATGGAGTGGTATACCCCGTGACAGGTGAGTCTCTTATTGCCAGGCGTGCTCTCAATACACACATTAAGGTGGATGATGCAGAGCAACAGAGAGAGAACATTTTCCATACTAGATGCCATGTCAACAATAAGGTATGTAGTATGATCATTGATGAGGGGAGTTGTACTAATGTGGCTAGCACTATTTTGGTAGAGAAATTGAATTTACCAATCTTAAAACACTCTAGACCATACAAATTGCAGTGGTTGAATGATTGTGGAGAGGTTAGGGTGGATAGGCAAGTGTTAGTTACTTTTTCAATTGGGAAGTATCTAGATGAGGTGCTTTGTGATGTTGTGCCTATGCATGCTGGCCATATTTTGTTGGGGAGGCCATGGCAGTATGATAGGAGGGTGACACATGATGGGTTCAAGAACATGTACAGCTTTGTAAAGGGGGGCAAAACAATCAAGCTTGCTCCTTTAACTCCAAGCTAGGTCTATGAGGACCAACTGAAACTAAAAAGTGAGGTTGCTCATAAAAGAAAGAGTGAAAATGAGAGTGATAAAAAAAGAAAGAGTGAAAAAGAGATTAAGCAAAAAAGAAAGATTGAGAGTGAAAATGAGCAAAAAAGAAAGAGTGAAAAAGAGATTGAGCAAAAAAGAAAGAGTGAGAGTGAAAATGAGAAAAAAGAAAGAGAGTCTGCAGAGAGAAAAGGAAAGACAAAAGTGAGTTTCTATGCAAGAAAGAGTAAGGTTAAGAGGGCTTTCTTCGCAGATCGCCCTATGATTTTCTTGTCTATAAAGAGTCTTATCTTAATCTTAATGAAACTAACCAGTCTCTTCCTAGTTTGGCTATTTCTTTGTTGCAGGAGTTTGAGGATGTATTCCCAAAGGAGATGCCTAATGAGTTGCCACCCATTAGAGGCATTGAACACCAGATTGATTTTGTGCCCGGAGCTGCTATTCCAAACCGACCAGCCTATAGGAGTAATCCAGAGGAGACAAAGGAGTTTTAAAGGCAAGTTGAGGATTTGATGAGCAAGGGGTACGTGAGGGAGAGCATGAGCCCATGTGCAGTACCAGTGCTACTAGTGCCAAAGAAGGACGGGACGTGGAGGATGTGCGTTGATTGCAGGGCGATCAACAATATCACGGTAAAGTATCGCCATCCCATTCCTAGATTAGATGATATGCTTGATGAATTGCATGGCTCATGTATTTTCAGTAAAATTGATCTTAAAAGTGGGTATCATCAAATTAGAATGAAAGAGGGTGATGAATGGAAAACTGCTTTTAAGACTAAGTATGGGCTTTATGAATGGTTGGTTATGCCATTTGGCCTTACTAATGCACCCAGTACTTTCATGAGATTAATGAACCATGTCCTACGTGCGTTCATAGGCAAGTTTGTGGTTGTGTACTTTGATGACATCCTAGTATACAACAAGGACTTAAATGAACATATTGAGCATTTGAGATATGTGTTTGATGTGTTGAAATGTGAAATGTTGTATGCTAATTTCAAGAAATGTAACTTTTGCATGGACAAAGTTGTTTTTCTTGGTTATGTTGTTACTACAACAGGTATTGAGGTGGATGAAGAGAAAGTCAAGGCCATCAAGGAGTGGCCAACGCCAAAGAGCATCACTGAGGTAAGAAGCTTTCATGGCTTAACTAGCTTTTATCGGCGTTTTGTTAAAGACTTTAGCACCCTAGCTGCACCACTCATTGAGGTAATTAAAAGGAATGTTGGATTTCATTGGGGAGCTGATCAAGAGAATGCTTTTGCCACTATTAAAGAAAGGTTGTGCTCTGCACCTGTGTTAGCATTACCTAATTTTAACAAAACTTTTGAGATTGAATGTGATGCCTTAGGAATAGGGATTGGAGCTGTTTTGATGCAGGATAGGCGGCCCATAGCCTTCTTCAGTGAGAAGCTAAGTGGGGCGTCCCTGAAGTACCCTACTTATGACAAAGAGCTTTATGCTCTTGTTCGTGCATTAGAGACTTGGCAACACTACTTGTGGCCTAGGGAATTTGTGATCCACACCGATCATGAATCATTGAAGCATCTCAAGGGTCAAGGTAAGTTGAATCAAAGGCATGCTAGATGGCTGGAATACATTGAGACCTTTCCATATGTCATCCGTTACAAACAAGGTAAGGAGAACATTGTTGCTGATGCTTTATCCCGGAGGTATGTACTTCTTATTTCTATGAGTGCTAAGATGCTTGGGTTTGAATATGTGAAAGACATGTATGCTGATGACGCTGACTCTTCTAATGTGTATAAGGCATGTGATAAGACGACATTCGGTAAGTTTTACAAGCACGATGGTTATTTATTTAAAGAAAGCAAACTCTGTGTGCCAAGTTGTTCTATGCATGAGTTATTGGTGCGTGAGGCACATGGTGGGGGATTAATGGGACACTTTGGTGTCAAGAAAACTTTAGACATCTTGCATGAACGTTTCTTTTGGCCTAAGATGAAGAAAGATGTGAATTGCATTTGTGCTAGGTGCATTACATGTAGAAAGGCCAAATCTAAGGTTTTGCCACATGGATTGTATACACCCTTACCCGTTCCTAGTGAGCCATGGGTAGATATATCTATAGACTTTATTTTGGGGCTGCCTAGGACAAAAAGGGGTAGAGATTCTATTTTTGTGGTTGTGGATAGATTTAGTAAGATGGCACATTTCATTCCATACCATAAAACAGATGATGCCACAAACATAACTGACTTGTTTTTCAGAGAGATAGTGCGACTCCATGGTGTACCTCAGAGTATTGTTTCTGAAAAGGATGTTAAATTCCTTAGCTACTTTTGGAAGGTGTTGTGGTGTAAATTGGGTACTAAGCTCTTATTTTCCACTACTTGTCATCCGCAGGCTAATGGTCAGACTGAAGTAGTTAATAGGACTTTAACTCAGCTTTTACGCACTGTTGTTCATAAGAATTTAAAAACTTGGGAGGATTGTTTGCCATTTATAGAGTTTGCATATAATAGGGCCATGATTCTACTACTTCTTATTCCCCTTTTGAAATTGTTTATGGTTTTAATCCACTTACTCCTTTAGATTTAATGCCTTTACCTGTTGATGGCAGGAGTAGCTTGGATGGACAAAAGAAGGCGGAGTTGGTGAAGTCACTTCATGAAAGGGTATGGCTTCAAATTGCCCAAAAGATTGAAAGGGTTGCTTCCCAAGCCAATAAAGGGCGAAGGCATGTCATCTTTGAACCAGGTGATTGGATTTGGGTTCACATGCGCAAAGAAAGATTCCCAGCCCATAGAAAGACTAAGTTGCATCCTCGAGGAGATGGACCTTTACAAATTCTTGAGAAAATTAATGACAATGCTTATAAAGTGGACCTTCCAGGTGAGTATAAAGTTTCTGCTACTTTCAATGTTTCTGATCTTTCTCCATTTGATGTAGGTGCAGATTCATGGTCAAATCCTTTTGAGGAGAAGGGGAATGATGGGAACCAAGGTGGGCCTAACCTTAACGATCCTTTGCAAGTTCCAGATGGGCCAATTACAAGATCAAGAGCCAAGAAGATCAAGGAAGCAATGCAAGAATTGGTGCAATCCACTTGGGGATGAAGCTAGCAAGAGCCCAACAATCAAAGTGGGTTTGAAAGAAGAAGAACCAATTTTGATCCACTTGATACAAGCTGTGGAAGACATGACTTAAGGAAGTTTGGGCCTATTGCTATTCAAGGCTTTCAATTTATTAAAAGATTTATTTTATTAGCTTAGAATAAGTGGGCTTGAGGAAGGCCTTGTAGCCGAATTACTGTAGCGTGACACTGTTCACGCAGGGGTATTTTTGGAAGAATGGGTTTTATTTTGTTTAAGGTTTTAATTAGGTTTTTAGTTTAAACACACTTTGTAGCCTCATTTTGAAGGCAGACAATATATTGAATTTTCACTGTGAGTTGAGTTTTTCTCCTCTTGTTCTTGATTGAACTTTTGAACTTATCAAAGGTAAATCACAACCTTTGTAGCGTTCCTCCATGTAATTTGGATTCTTGAGATAGGTTCTTCAATGGGTCTAGATTTTAATATAATCTAGGTTCTTGAAACGGGTTCTCAACGGGTTTAGATTCTCCATCCATTGACTTGATCTTGGCTTTCTTGGGTGAGTTTTCTAATTGATTGTGGGTTCAAAGGATTCCATTCCTGTGGGTTCATATCATTTCCTAGTGTCATGGTTGGCACACATTGAAAGGTGATTTTTTTTTTTTTTTTTTTTGTTAGGTCAAGGTGATTTTGAGGCACAAGTTTCACAACACTTCTTTTTCTATTTATAATTGAAATACAACCAACATAATCATTCACTCAACTCAGCATAGACTTGATAACAACATGAATACTTTCTTACCAATTACCATCCATCCCTGTTTAAAGCAATATTCAGCAAAATAAATAAATAAATTAGATAAAGGGCTGTGCATGAATAAGTTGGTCAATTATGACAGAAGATTTCTATCGAAACCAACTTAAGTTAGGTTGTAGATATCCCCATCCAAACCACACCACAGTACCCCCCCCCCCCCCCCCCCAGGGTAGTGAAAGGTGAAAGGTGACCTTAAGGCACCAAGTCCTTGTATCGCCCAAGGCGTGAGGCAACAAAAAGGTGCTAGCCCGATTAAAGCAAGGCACCAAATTCTAAATATAGTTACTATACATACAAAACTTAAATCATATGTAACTAATGTATTACAATATTATAATTAGTGTTTTTAACATGTGTTGCATGAAGAAATTAGGTCTATCAATTGATAACACGGTTTAGGCTCTATTAATTATTCTAACAATAGGTTTTTTTTTTTTATCAGTAAATAAGAAATTTTATTGCAAAAAAGGGATCAGTACATAAGAAGTGTACAAATCAAGAATTACAGATTAAGCAATAAAAGCTAAGAAATCTAAAGCAGAAACAAAAGAAGCTTCTCCAGCAGCCTTAGACCAATCCATAAGAGTCCTAAGAACCAACCCCTTAATCTCCATTAAGTTGTTCTCCTTCCCTTCAAAGCTTCTAGTCTTTCTCTCCCGCCAAAGACACCAGAAAATACAAGAGGGGATCATATCCCAAATCTTCCTTATCCTGGCATTTCAACAGCCATGACCCCAGCAAGAAAGCAAATCCATTACCCCACCTAGCATAACCCAATGGATGCTAAACATGCTGAAAATGAAGTTCCAAATCTCTCTGGCTGCCAAGCAATGTAATAAAAGATGATCAATGGACTCTCCACTTTCCTTACACATATAACACCAATTAAGCACAATAACATGCCTTTTCCTCAGGTTATCAATGGTTTTACAACAAGCTTCTGTTAATTAATAATCTAAAGTTTTTTACAACAAGCTTCTATAAAAAAAAATTAATAAATAATAAAAATGAAAAATTAGTTATAAAAAAAAAAAAACTAAGGCTCTCGCCTCAATGCCATTTACAAGGTTAGACACTCGCCTTAGAACCTTAGTGGCACCAATCAAGCACCCAACTCGCCTGCAACATGACTGTTGATCTAATAAGCACTACTTTATATGTTCACTTTCTTGAATTTTTGTGTGCATAAATCAGAAAATTGTAGAGAAATCGTAGAAATTGTTGAATTTTTGTGAGGAAAGTGTTGCTGTTTTTTTTTTTCTTTTTGAATTTTTTTTCTTTACAAAACTATCTAATTAAAAATAAGTAATTTTATCATCCCGTACCTCTAGGGTACCTTTCCCCTTTCTCTCGCTTTTTCCTGCTATATTTCACTTTCCCTTGTTCATGAACTGACGACGCCACCATTTATACTCCTCTAAAGCATCTCCTTTGTTTCTACGCTACACACCAGCTCTCTCTCTGTGCAATCCTAATATCTACCCATCAATGGCGAAACCATCTGAGTCAAACCCTCTTGTTGATGAGATTATTTCCCTTACAAAAAATATAAGTTGTGCTGATAATAGAATAATCCTACCTACCCCCAAAGCCACACCTGATGAGGTTACCTTCACGCTCATCGGAAAGATTATCTCATCCAGAAATTTTGGTAGCGTGGTGGTGAGAGACATCATACTCCGAGCATGGAACCCATCCAAAGCTGTCTCTATTACGAAAATGGACCTCAACATTTTCCTCTTCTCTTTTGAGAGTGTCGTGGACCTCAAAAATGCTTTCCGACGTCGACCTTGGACTCTGAGGGGTGCGCACTTGATTCTGAAAAGAGGAGCGCCGGACCTCCTATGGAATGAATTGGATTTCTCACGATCAACTTTCTGGGTCCAAGTTCATGGGCTTCCTGCATTTTGGCAAAAACCAATGTTTCTCCAAAGCATTGGTAATGAGGTTGGTCATGTTTTGGAAGACATTAAGGAGATGGAGGTCAATCAGACATGGAAGAAGTTCTGCAGGATCCGTATTGATATGGATGTGACAAAACCTTTGAAGCCTGGGTTCTTTTTACCAAGATCGGGTCGTGATGATCTTTGGGTTGGTATTAAATATGAAAAAATCCCAGATTGTTGTTTTATGTGTGGAATTATTGGGCATTTGGCTAGAGAATGCAATCTTCCCCAAACTACTCTTTCTAATCAATTTGGGGTGAGATTTCCTACTTTTGGGGGATGGCTCTGTATTGATAACCTCTCTAACCCCCCTGGCATTTATGAGAAAATGAGCTCTTTGTCTATGGTAGATTCGGAGTTGAACCCCATGATTGGGGATGATGCCCAGCTGCCGTATTCTTCTACTCGGGCAGGTCCTATCTCCAGGCCTACTCGGGATCCTCTATCAAAGCCCACGTGTGTCAATACCATAGGCTCTGCCTCTCTAGGATCGACCAATACAATTGGACAGAATTCAAATTTTGTCGCTCCTGATACGTGCGATGGTGGAGGGCATGGTTGGGCCTCATCTAAGGGTACATCTCTACCTCAGGAGCTGGACGTAGAATGTCGTGCATCGACCTCCTTACGTAACAAGCTGACAAGGACAGAGATTTTAAATGTAAGACCTCTTGTCTCTTGCACACATGCAGTATATAATTCTTGTCCCATTTTGGATGTTGTTGTATACAATTTTGGGCCGGACTCTGAACATTTTGAAGCCCACTCGATGCCTCCCCTATCACCCTTTCCAGTCTACCCCTCACCCTAGGCCCAAATGACATACCAGAACCTAAACTATATGACATCCCCATAACAATTCACTGCACTGAGCCCATCACTACTGAGCCCAATACACCAGAACAACATACTCTTCCTATTATTCCTAAACCGAGGCTTCTAGAGACTGAAATTCCTTATCACATCCTCAAAAGAAAATCCCCCCCTCCCATCCTCACTATTGAACCTAAAAAACCCAAACTTCTTTCCTCTGTCAATCCCAGTCATGCTGAGGGGTCTAGTTCTCTCCCAGAATCCCTTACAGGTACTACTGCTCACTTGTTGCCTATTCCACCCCCCATTCACTCCAACCCTGACTTTTGCTCTCAAAATTTTTCTATAGCCGAGGAGGCGGGCCTTATCATGCCCCCTTCGCCGCCATGAAAATCCTTGGATGGAACTGTCGAGGTATTTGCAATGCCTCGACAGTGAAAGCCCTTCGGGCTTCAATAAGGGTACATCACCCAATTATCGTCTTTCTATCTGAAACAAAAGCTTCTACTTGTCATATTTCTAAAGTTGCTTCTCTCCTTGGTTTTTCAAATTTCATTTGTGTTGATTCCCATGGTAGATCTAGTGGTTTGTGTTTGCTGTGGGAAAATTCCTTGCAGGTGGATGTGTTGGAATTTGATTCTAATCTTATTGCTATTACTGTTCATGATAGCATCTGTGACTGGAATTTTGTGGGGTTCTATGGGCCACCTCACAAGATTAATCGTAGAATTATCTGGGAGAATCTACATGCACTTCTTGAATCCTTTGAGGGTCCGTGGGTTGTTTTGGGGGACTTTAATGTCATCTTGGATGACTCGGAGAAGGAGGGGGGTAGAATTGGGTGCTCTTCCATGCCTAGTTATCTAAAAGATCTTTTATTTGATCTAGGCGCTGTTGACCTTGGGTTTGCGGGGAACAAATTCACATGGAGCAATAGAAGATGGGGAAAGGGTAGCATTAGAGAAAGATTGGACAGGGGAATTTGTAACTCAGAATGGCGTTTGTTGTTCCCTAAAGCAGTTATTCTTCACCTGGGGGCTATCAACTCTGATCATTGTCCCCTCCTTCTTGATTCCAATCCTACAGATTACCTCATGCCTCGTCCCTTTAGATTTGTGGTAGCTTGGTTAAGGGATCCCAGATGTTTTGAAGTAATTAGGCTGGCCTGGAAGAAGGTTTTCTATGGCTGCTCTGGGTTAAAACTATGCAGAAAGCAAAGAGCAACCACATCTGCACTGAAACGGTGGAACAAGGATGAATTTAGTTACTGTCAAACTCGTATTAGTGAGTTAACTTCTCAAATTGAAGTCATCCAGAGTAAGGAGGTGTCAGTCACCAATGCTAGAATTGAAGCAAATCTTCAAAGTGAATTGAATGAATGGCTCACTCACAACGACCTGATATGGAAGCAAAAGTCTAGAGAAATTTAGCTTAGAAATTGAGACCGGAATACAAGGTTTTTTTCATCTCTCAACCATTATTCGTAGAAGACAGAATTCCATCGACGCAATCAGGTCAGATTTTGGAGATTGGATTATAGAAAAGAAGGATATCTGCTCCCATATTAAGGATAAATTTAAATCCCTTTTCACTGAAGAAGAAATATCTTACCCTCCTGACCTTGGGAATCTGATGCTTCCTGTGATATCACCAGAGGATAATGCTGAACTTTGTAAAATTCCTTCTGCAGAGGAAATTAAGAATGTCATTTTCAACATGCAAAGCTTTAAGGCCCTTGGACCTGATGGGCTCCCTCCCCTCTTCTACAAACAATCCTGGCACATTGTTGGTCACAGTGTCATCAAAGCAATAAAAGATTTCTTTATTGAAGGGAAAATGCATGCAGAGCTCAATAATACTCTTATTGTGCTAATCCCCAAGATTCCGAACCCTTCCTCAGTCAACCATTACCGGCCCATTAGCCTTTGTAACATGGTATACAAGGCGATCTCAAAACTTTTGGTGACAAAGTTGAGACCTATGCTCGACACGATCATCACTCCATGCCAATTTGCATTTGTGCCTGGTCGATGGATTGGAGAAAACCAAGTCATAGTGAAGGAATTATTGCACAATTTTAAAACTAGAAAAGTCAAGGAAGGTTTTGTGGCTGTCAAAGTTGATCTCCAAAAAGCATATGACCGTATCAATTGGGGATTCCTTAAGACGGTCATTTTACAGTTGGGATTTGCTCTGACCTTCATCAACTGGATACTCCAATGCGTAACGACTGTTTCATCATCAGTCCTTGTTAATGGAGGTAAAACTGAAAAATTTTCTCCATCACGAGGCCTGAGACAAGGTGACCCACTATCCCCATACTTGTTCATTTTATGCCAAGAAGTTCTATCAAGACTCATTGAACAACAATTCAGATTGGGACAGATGTCAGGAGTTAAAATGAATGCTTCAGGGCTTGCAATTACTCATGTAATGTTTGCAGATAATTTGATGTTGTTTGTAAAAGCTAACAGAAGGGAAGTTGGGGTTCTCATTGACTGCTTGGATACATATTGCCTCTAGTCAGGCCAGAAGATTAACAAAGAAAAGTTAGGTATTATTTTCTCCAAACTGACTAATGACACTAAAAGATGGATTAAAGGAGAATTTCAATTGAAGAAATTAGGCCTTGATGCTTTTTATTTGGGTAATCCTGTTTTTTCTTCGAAGAGCAAGGTCAAAGACTTTAAGTATTTGATTGATAACCTTGACTCCAAACTTAAGGGTTGGCGCAGTAGAGTTTTATCTTGGGCAAGTAGGAGAACTCTTATTCAATCCGTGGCCCAAGCCCTCCCTACCTACTCCTTCTCTACAGCTGATGTGCCTAAATCAGTGTGCAACAAACTGGACTCGTCCATCCGAAGATTTTGGTGGAATCCCAAAAAAGATAAAGGTTGCTTCATGGCGTGGAACTCTTGGGATTCACTTTGTCAACCCAAAGAGTTGGGGGGTCTGGGTTTTAGGCTTGCAAAGGATTTCAACCAAGCTTTATTAGCCAAAATCACTTGGTGGATTGTTTCTGGCAGAGATAGTTTGTGTACTCGTGCTCTACGCAGTAAATATAAGGTGAAATCAGATTGGTTATACAATGATACAGTCAAGAATGCTTCTCCTCTTTGGAAAGCGATTGAAAAGCTGAAACCTCTAATTAGAAAGGGAGCTTGCTTTAGTGTGGGTGATGGAAAATCAATTGACATGTGGAAGGACCCTTGGGTTCCTTGGTTAGAAAATTTCTCACCTAGCCCAAAAGATCCTAATATTCCTACTGTTCCAATGCTTGTCTCCAACCTCATTGACCCAGTAAACAGAATATGGAATGCTGATCTTCTTAGGGAGTTAGTGGATACTCAATCCTTGCAAGCCATTCATAAAATTGTTCTCCCTGTTGCTACATGCCAAGATAAATTGATTTGGACTTTGGATCCGAAAGGCAACTATACAGTGAAATCGGCCATCAAAATGAATTTGTCTCCAAGAAATAATAACACTCAGGTTGATACTCTCTGGCCATCCTTGTGGAAACTCAAAATGCATGAGAGGCTAAAAGTGTTTCTTTGGAGACTTGGCTCCAATGCCTTTCCTACTAATCTTCGCATTAATCAGAGAGCTGGAGTTGGAGATCCAATTTGTCCTTTGTGTGGGAAAGAAGATGAAAGCTACCCCCATATATTCCTCAAGTGTCAAGTGATTAAACCAATTTGGTTTGGGCTCAGCTGGGGCCTTTACCCTGAGCGTATCCCTATGGTGAATAACTATGAGCTCCTGAATTTTGTGATTAACCCTCCTCTCAGCCAAGGTCAGTCAGGTAATACTAAGATTCTCAGTGCTAAAACCTCTATACAATTAGCTCTTGTTTTTTAGAATATTTGGTTTATTCGCAATCAAGTAGTACACAAGGATGCTAGTATCAATCATTTGGTAATCGTGAAGACTCTTGAAGGTCGCATTCTTGAACACTTCAAAATCCTAGAGCCTGATCCTAGTGTTGTTGCCCGTCCTGTTAAACAAGTCAAATGGTCCGCCCCTCCCCCAAACCTTGTGAAGTTCAATGTGGATGCAGCTTTAAGTGAGGATGAGGCTACCCTTGTTGTGGTGACAAGAGATAATTCAGGTTCTATTCTTCATTGTTGGTCAAAAAAATACATACAACTGACCCATGTGTTGCTGAAGCTGTTGCACTCTTATGGGCCCTTGATCTTGCTTTAGAGAACCAATTCCGGGTCATCATAGTGGAAGGTGATGCCAAAACATGCATAGATGCTATTATTGCTGGCCCATCTGGTATCCCTTGGACAATCTCTGCCATTGTTAATAACATCAAACTTCTTGCTTTAAAATTTTCTGCTTGTACGTTTCAGTGGATTGGTAGAGACGCAAACTCTGTAGCACACTCTGTTGCTAAATTTGCCATGTCTCTTTCCAATAGTTTTTCTTGTAACAGCACAAATCTCCCTCCCTCAATTTGTGAGGCTTGGCTTAGAGATATGTGCTCTTTGTCTTCTTAATTCCAGTTCCATATTTAGCAAAAGCAAAAAAAATAAATAAATAAATAAATAAGTAATTTTAGCAACATATCATATTTCTCAAAATAACTAGATAATAGTAATACACTACTTTCTATGTTCAATTTCTTGAATTTTTGTGTTCATAAATCTGAAAATTGTAGAGAAATCGTACAAAATGTTGAATTTTTATAAGGAAAGTGTTTACTTGTTTTATTTTTTTAATTTTTTTCAAAATTATCTAATTAAAACTAAGTATCTGATTATAACACCTCCCCTTTTGAAACCTAATAAACAACATAACTTCACTCGCATCTCACTTTTCCATTCAGTTATTTCTATTTTCTCAGAATCCAAACAGTGCATCAAGTGAAATTCAGTCGCAGAAATTTAACATTGTGAGGGGTGTTTTTGTGATGGTGCCACGTGGCGTGCCGAGGGGGATTACGATGTGGACTTGAGTCTTGAAAAGAGGGAGTCGAACCCAAAATTCAACCGAGAGCCCAAAGTTCGGCCCAAGGGTTAATGGGGCATCTTCCAAGAATATTTGAGAGCCAAGGTTTTGAAGCCCAAGTAAAGTGAGAACAAGGACCAAGAAGGCTTGTCAAGGTGATATTGCCAACAAGAAGCCTAAAGGACAGTTATTAGGCCGGGCCACTCACTGTCCCTCAATTGGATTGGGCTTGAAACACAATAACTTTAATAATAAAAAATTACCAGAACACGTGTTTCCCATGCTTCTGCTGACATCTGCCACAAGACCAGTGATAAATAACAAACTTGTTGAGACTAAAAAAAAGAGTTGACTTGGTGGGAGAGAGTTAGCCCCGATGAGACATGCATGAGGGTGAGGGAAAGACGTGTTTAGGCCATTTATGGAGCTAGGTCAATGGTGAAAGACATTGTAATCCTAACAAGGCATTCTAGGATTTTGACCCGGACATCTGCCAGGGGGGCTTTCTGGGGAATAAAGGGGATTAAGTGATGAATCCTAATCTTTTCAGATGGGATTGTATTTCTGGGTTTGGATTGATGTTTCTAAGTTGAAGATGACCTCAAAAACACCTATTTCCCGGGGTCCTCTCTTGGAGAACCCTAGAAGTGAGCTAGTTGGTTTCTTAGAGAAAGTCTTTTCTCTTGAGCTAGTAGTGTTGAGTGTATTGTTCCTATGCTGGTCTTGTTGATCAGATTGGTTATCTTGTTGCATTAAGAGTGCAATCAGTCCTATTTATAGGAGTAATTAGGGTGGCTTAAACTTATGGGAAAATCGAGATTATGATTTCCCTTAAGCCTATTGACTTCCAAAATTAACCCCTCTATGATATGTTTTATTAAAGAGAGTATTAATCATGAGTAAAAATGAGTATGGTCTTCCCTTAATATCAGGGTAAGGCCTTCTCTTCTTCTGAAATGGCTTTTTCAGAGTCCTTTTATGCTTATTTGGTTGGTTTTCTATGACAAGTCAAGCCATGCATGTCTTTATTGACCTTGGTTCCCACAAACTAATCATTGTGCGTCCCAGCAGACCTAATGACAGCAGTTCAATGGTTGCCAAGATCTCGAGACTTACTCCCCTCCACCAAACCACACTCCTCAAGTTAGAATCACATAAGGAGAGTAGTACCCTCACGGGTCTGGGCCATGGGGCTACTCCCTGAGTCCTTTTGGGACCAAAATGGGCTTGGGTTATGGGTTTTTTTATCACATTTCCCCATTTTCCATGCATCTTGGCTGCTTCTAATGGTCTTTGAGCTGTTATGCAGAAGTCTGCTGCATAAACAGTGTCAAAATCCATGGTTTCCGGTGGAATGGAGGGCTAAGATGAGCTGGAAATGCTGGAGCGGTTTGAATATGGAAGACCAACTGCCTCTTGTCACGTTTGAGAGGATGGGAGCTACTGTTCCTCTCTTTATTAGTGAAAATATGACATGGTGTGGGCTCCAACTGCAGCAGACATAGAGCCCATCCCTTGACAGCTTCAGTTTCTGACTTGGTGGGGCCTACGGACAAGCTGTCCTCAACTGCTTGAGTGCGGGCAGCTCACCCTTTGGGCTCCAGCTGCCTCTCTCAATCGGCCTAATGACATTTAGACCCAATAATCATGTTATAAGTATATTTCGGGCTATGAGTTTCATGTGAGGTTTCTTTTGGGCTTGTGAACAATGCTGAGACACACTTATAATAGGCCCAGATGGTTTATTGGGTGTTGTATTGGGTATTTTAGTGGACTGGGCTTAATGGGCTAATTTATTAAATACTTAATTAAGCCCGAATATTTTATTGGAGGCCCATCCAAATGTTGGTTAAAAAATGGGCATGTACATTTAGCCCCCTGAGCCCGTGACTTACCTATGGTGAGTCACGTGCGAGCCAAAGTAACTATTCAATTTCTTTCTTTGTACTGGCGGGTATTTCCAAAAAAGATGGTAGCTCATTTTTCTTGTGGAAATAGTGGAGGAGTGGGAAGGCCATACCTGTTAGTAGCTCCTACTTTCAAGGGCAGCCTGAGTTAATGGCCATCATTCCCCATTTTAATGGCTCAACCACCTGGTTGACTTCTCCACACTCAGCCGTTTCTTATTTTTCTCAAAGGCAGAAAGTATATTCGGCACAAACAACTCCCACCCTTTCTTCTTCCTTCTCCTTCTCTTTTTCTTCTTCTTCTTTTCCTTGTCACCGTCAATGGCTTCTTCTTCATAGAGATCGATGAGAGGATGTGGAGGGACCTTTTCTGGTGAGGGAGGTCCTCCCGTTGGTGCTGAGGCAGCAGCACCGAGAGGCTTAGGGGACAATGGTGATAGTTCTAGTTCCAGTTCAGGATCACCGGAGTCCCTTGAGGAGGTATTGGGTCGACCCACTATTGACCCATGGTATAGAAGTGGTGAGAGATTCCCTTCCGTTCCAGTGAACCTCCAACCACCACCGGCGGACTGGGAGTGGTTGGTAATCAGAGAAGACGCCACAGCAGACGTGGCCTAGAGTCCAGCTTTCCGAGAGATTCGAGACCTACAAATTCAGAGGAACAAAATGCTTGCTATACCTTTTGTTTTTTATTTCCAGTGTTCAAGAGCTGCTGGCTGGGAAGCTTGGATAGATTCGGAGCTTGCTAATAGGGAGTTCTGTGACTTGTTTGGAGCAAGCCGGCGTACTCCGCTCCATTCTTATCTCAAGGTCTTCAAATATATTCCGGGATACCGAGGCATTACGGCAACTGGTCCGAAGGTGGTGCCCATCCACACACATTTTTCTTCGCTCACGGTGAGTTGACAGTGACATTAGAGGACATAGAGAACCATTGGCAGTTACCAATATTGGGTGATCAAGACCCAGCAGAAGTGGAGCTTTCCCCTGAGAAATTGAGGATGGAAGCTGCTTTTGCAAATTACATAGGGAGAAAGAACACTTCCCTAGGGACCCAAGCTGCGAGGTTTTCTCTCTGGATGGATCATTTCAAGAGAGAGGAGGATGCTTCGATTCGAAGAGCTGCCTTTGTAGCATATTGGCTCAACAAGTGTGTCTTTGATGAGCATCCCGCCCACTCAATTAAGCCTTTATATTTCCCTCTTGCTGTAAAGATCGTTGTAGGTGCTTGTTTTCCCCTTGCCCCTTTGCTGTTGGGTCAACTTTATACTCAACTGGATTTGTTGCACGCTGAGGAGTTGATTGGTGCATCTTGTCACACAGTCGCTACGGCTTTTAATTCGTCCATTGTGCATACATTCCTTTGGGAACATGCCTTGGAATACATTACAAAGGGTAGGAAACCCTTTGAGGCTCGGAACAAATTCGCATCCATGCCGGAAGAGGTTGCTGCTCATGTTGGTGACTTTCAAGGGAGATGTCCCCGCTGTGTATCGTTGGGTAGGTAGTAAATTTTATGATCATATCTTGATACCCTCTTTGGATAGTGAGAGCAAGGTTTGTTGGAGACCCTATGGAGTGACCCACCGTGGATTTACATTCGATTCGGTGATGTCTGGGTTCCGTAATATAGAAGCTCAAGACTACACTCTTATTGTTGAAGACATGAGATCTCTGACCTATCTTTCTGCCACAAATGCTGGCTGGTTGCCAGTGCTGTCTTCTAGCAGACTTCAGTTTACTGCCTATGGTGTTCATAGAGTGAGAAGGCAATTTGGTTTCGACCAAGAAGTTCCAGCTGTCATGGGGGTAGTAGTGGGTGAAATTCCCACCATCAATCCATTTTTGAAGGCTATGGCCTTTGCTTATTGGAGTGGTATTTCTCCTCGGGTTATAGTCCCTAAGTGGTGATAGAATCGGTGTTTATACCATGAGCATGGTCAATTATTGGAGAGAGTTGATGGCTGCAATGGTGGAATTCAGAAATAATGGGAGAGAAGACATTTCTCATCTGCTGCAGTCATGCATTTCCCCATTACCTCACCCTTGTTTGTTTGTGGCCACGAACACCATGACTACTTATGCAAACCGCCAAAGTTTGGGCTATGCTGTATGGTATCAGAAGAAGTCACGATGGATGATATATGGCAATCACCATCCTCCCCTGTGGTTAAGAGATCACCCTCATATCCCTGCACCCGGGAAAGTGTCATCGAGTAGGGGAAGAAGGACTGCTTCTGCTAGTACTCCTACTGCTAAAGAGAAGCAATCCAGTAGATCCAAGAAAAGAGAAGCCCCCAGCAGGGACTCTCCTACCCAAGCTTCAACGAAAAAGAAAACAACTGCTGCTAGGGCCAGTAGAGGAGTGATAATTCTGGAGACTACTACTCAAGATCCGTTACCAATGGAGAGGAGTGCTGCTCAAGGGGTTTCTGCCCCTGTGAACAAGAAGCCAGTGAGAAAAACTAGAGCTGGGAAGAGAACTTTTGTTCCTCCAGCCTTTCCAAGCGTGCCAACATCCATTGCTGCACGCAAATCAACTCGGGGAATTGTTTATTCTGAGAAAAGAGTAAGTGTCTTTATCCTTGCTTCTTTATTTGTCAATTGATGCATCTCTCCCACAGTATTGACATGGTTTTTGTCTTATGGTAGTCCAAACAAAGAGCTGACACGCTTAACCGTGTCCCAATTGTGATACCGGTATGCATTTAGCTATGGTACTTCGCTTTTAATAAAAATAGTATCCTCATGTTCTTTTTTTTTTTGTGTAGGATGATTTGGATAGTTCATCATCATCCTCAAGTGATAGAAGTGATCCATCTGGAGTTGTTGCAGAAGGAATTGGAGATGAAGACGTTGAAATTGATGCAGCAGAAGCTGTCTCTGATGCAGAAAATGTTGCAGCAGAAGTTAACTCTACTGATGAGAGCACTGCTTCAAGTGCTTCTTCTGGAGGAGAGGGTGTGGTGGCAGGAACCAGTACTGAAGAAGATGTAGTGTCCATGGATGAACTGGAAGCTGCAGAAGCTTCTTTTGATAATACCCTCATTGCATCTGCCAGTAGCCCCAGACCTGCTGAGAAGGCTGTTGATGAGCATACAACTGTTGGAGTTGTTACCAATGCTATGAGAGCTGTTGAGACCACACCGATTACCATAACCAACAGTGGTGGGACTGCACAAGGCAACCCTTCTGGGAGTGGCAACCATGCGGACCCTTCGTTGTTCGATTCAAGCCCTTCCACTCGCCATTATGTTCAGAGGGCTCGTAGGGGAAGTATGGTGTCTATAGATTCGAAGAGGACTGTATTAGCCACTGTTAGGGTACCAACACCTCCAAGCCCTCTTCACGAGTCTGGTGGTACTGCTCCCACACCCGTAATCATAGCTGCTGTGGTATCTGCTGTAGCAACTGTTCAAGAAAGTGAAGACTATACCAGTAGCTACTGAAGAGATTCCTGGCAGTGAGGAGGTTCCTATACACATCTCTGACATCCCAGAAGGTAATAATATTGTTGAGAGCATACCAATTGATGAGAATCTTGTGGTTAGTACTGAATTTGGCACAGGTGTGACTCATGTTGAACATGCAGAAGTTGTTGCCGGTGAAGATCCTATTCAGACAGATGTCATACCTGGCAGTGGTATTCCAATTATGGAAGAGGCATTTGTCCAAGATCCTGCAGATGACATATCCATGGAGGACATGGCAGATACCCATGATAGCTATAATGCAATCTTGGCCAAGACAGAAGATCATGTAGCTGGTACTCAGGCAGCAAATTTGGATGTTGCTACTCCTGTAACAGTTCATACGAGTCCAACCAAAACAGGTAATTGGTTTTTTATCAATATTTTGTTGTTCTCTTGCTTGATGGCAGAGATTTCTTGAAATGTATAGACCAATCTTGATCATTTGCTTGTTTGTCATGCATAGAACTTGTGTGTATATCTCTTATTTCTTGATTATGAACTGCTTAGACATGGGTTGATGCCCATTTGTTGTCTATGACTGCAAAACCAAGTCTTGATAGATGCAATAGACATGGGTTGATTCTCATTTACTGTCTTTTGTTGTTGTTGCTTGCTGTGTGGGCCTGGCGTTTGGGTTGATGCCCATTTGTTGTTTGTCGTTTGTTGGCACCAAATTTGTTGTTGTGGAAGTATGAACCTAGTAGAGATAGGGTGACTTCCTACCAGTTGTTTGCTGTTTTCACACCCTTTTTGACCAAGTGAACCTAGTAGACGTGGGTTGATTCCCACTTGTTGTCCACCATGTTGTAGCCACACCCTTTTATGATTGTGTGAGCCCAGCACTGGTAGGTTTTGTAAGCCTTATCCCATCCTTTGCCCACTATTTTTGGGGCTGCACACCTCCAATAAATAAGTTTGGTGGACATGGTTTGATTCCCATTTGTTGTCCTCCATCCGGTGAACCTAGGTTAATGTCCAGTTGTTGTCCTCTGTTTGGTGTAGTAAGTGAGCTCAATGGACATGGGTTGATTCCCATTTGTTATCCCCCATCCGATGAACCTGGGTTAATGCCCAGTTGTTGTTCACCATCCAGGCCTAATTGGCTGAGCTCAGAGGACATGGGTTGATGCCCATTTGTCGTCCTCCATCCAGTGAACCTGGGTTAATGCCCAGTTGTTGTTCACCATCAGGTCCATTAGCTAAACCGGTGGACATGGATTAATGTCCATTTGTCGTCCTCTGTTGGGTGAACCTGGGTTAATGCCCAGTTGTTGTTGCCCGTTTGGTCCAACTTAACCATCTTAGGAATAAGTTGTAACTAGTGCGGCTTTTTAGTAAAAGGGTGCCAATAAGCATTTTACTCACTTGTTTACTTTCTTTGCCTTCACTTGTATTGTTGTGCTTGTTTAGCTGACTCTTTCCTCTTTTCTTTCATTTTTTCTGTAGTTGGAAGCGGCAATGAAGCTGTTGCAGAGGAAGAGAGAAGGCATCAGACTGCAGCAGTGGATTCTGCCATTAGGGGTCAGCTAGGGCTATTGTCTGCTACCAGGTCTGCCACACTGGGATCATCTGTACTTGCTGAGATGGATGCCTTTTTCCGAGAGTTCGACCGTGTATCAGTCAGTTCTCGTCATGCTGAGCATTTCTGGATTTTTGACGATGCAAAAGATGACTTCGAAGGCTTCCGAGTGCCACAAAGGGGAATTCGGTTCTTAAAAGCCTTATGGGAGAAGTATGGCAGCTGCTCAGCATATCTTAGGCTTGGTGTGCACGTGGGTGGCTCCATGTTGACTCTCCTCTGCTATGTGCTTGCCCATATGGAGCATACTAGGCTTGAAGATGTTACCAAGGTCCATATCCTTGAGTGGAAGGCCGTGGTTCAAGAGGTAATCGGAGGAGGCTTCAAGTTCAGCTTCACTCTTGATTATTTGCGGAGACTAGCCCATGATATGTTTAGTAGGAGGATCTTGGCTGAACTAAGGGTGGTGGAGGCTCGTGCTGCTGCGTTGAGAGATGCCTTGAACATCATTGCACCAAACCCATGGGATGTGGCTTCTGCCAGAGGAGTTTCTGCAGATCCTCATGCTAAATCGGCTCTCTACGACTTGCTGGCTTGAGCATGTTACCCACTACATTCCTCTTTTTTGTTGCTTTTTTGTAATGTGTTAGCCGTGTATAGGCTTTGACATGAAACTTGGTCTCACTTTGTTTTTTGGTACGTATTTGTTAAGTACATTAACTTGTGAACAATGAAACTTAACTTTTGTCAACTTTCTTTGCTTGGATGGCATTATACAAAAAGATTGACATATTTTTGAAGTACAAAAGAAAAGCGTGTTTAACTCCTATTACTCTTAGCTTAGCATAAAAGGCTCACAAGCTATTTCAAAAGAAGAAAGATACATAATGCAAATCTGCCGGAATGCATCTTACGAGTAATAGTGTTTCAGCCATTTTCCATTGATAGGATCTACCAAGGTAGTTCCATCAGACTTAGACAGCCTGTAGTAACCGCTTCCATGTGACTCTCGGATAATGTATGGTCCATCCCAATTAAGGGGAGAACTTGGATGGAGATAGGAGGTTTCTCCATACAAATTCCGCGGCTTTCAAAATCATTTGTCCCTCCACAAAAATTCGGACTCGAAGGGCTTTGCTGTAAACATTAGTCATCTTTTGGTAATTCCTTTGGCTCCTTACTTTAGCTAAATCTCTTGCTTTATCCAATCCTTCCAAATCTGCCATTCGTTCTTCAGCACACATATTAGCATCTACCTCCAACTCACTCCCTTGCATTACTCGCGGGCTAGGCACAACCAATTCAGTAGGAGAAATAGTATCAATGCCATAAACAAGTGAGAAAGGTGTAAAGCCTGTTGCTATTTTGGGTGAACTCCGGTATGCCCATAAGACATCTGCCAGGTGGGCTCTCCAGTCATTCCCATAGTCAAACACCATTTTGCTCAAGATTCGCAGCAACATTCTGTTTGTGGCTTCGGCTTGCCCATTACCTTGAGGGTAGTAAGGTGTGGAACGTCGATGCTTGACTTGGTAATGTTCTAGCACTTCCCGCATATCCTTGTTTATAAATGGAGTGCCATTGTCGCTAATGAGCTTGTATGGTATGCCAAAACGAGTGATTATGTGCTTTCGAATAAAGTTTGCAACTGCAGCACCTGGCTTTTCGGAGAGGAATGGCTTCCACCCACTTCGTGAAATACTCGGTAGCCACAAGAATCCAAATGTAACCGCCGGAGGCCGGATTGATAGGGCCAATGAGATCTAGCCCCCAAGTGTGAAATGGCCAAGGTGTAGCCATATTTTGGAGACTGGTTGGATGAGTATGGATCAAGTTGGCTTGGACTTGGCAAGTATGGCATGTTTTCACAAAATCTGCCGCATCCTTCTTCATTGTAGGCCAATAATAATCGAGTGTGAGCAAACATTGGTAGAGTCTCTTCTTTCCTTGATCCTCTCCACACTCTCCCGCATGAGTTTCCTTTATAACCATTTGGGATTCCAATAGGCTAAGACATCTAAGTGGCTCTCCATGAAAGCCTTTCCGAAAGAGAGTTCCCCCTTCCACAAAATACCTCAAGGCTAGACTCTTAAGGCGATAAACATCCTTAGGATTTGACGGCAAAATTCCTTTAAGCAAATACTCTAAAAATGGTGTGCGCCAATCAGTAGAAATAAAAGTTGTGTAGACCTCTTCGTTGCTGTAATAGAATTGACAAGTCGGACATTGGCTCTGTACATCTGCCGCCTCTGCACTCATGTTTGGCCAGAAATATCCCAGTCACTGAAGTCTGCGGTAAAGGCTGACAACTCCTCCGTCTCCACAAGTTTTCTCATGGACTTCAAGCAACTTTTCCTTTGCTTTCTCAATGTTGATGCACCGTGCCAAAACTCCTCCAGACAGTCTTCGATAAAGATCTCCAGATATCAAGGTGTAATCCTTGATTTCTCTTAAGTCTGCCACAACAGCAGGAGACATGAGCTTGGCCTTGATTGGTACTCGCCAGTCTTCTTGATCTGGAGAAAGCTCTTCAAATTCTTTCTTTAATAATTCAGTGATAGGCTCCATCTTCTTACAGATGGCGACATCCATTTCTTCACCTTCAAAAGTTATTTGAGATCCCAAAGTAGCTAAAGCATCCGCATAGCTATTCTCATTCCTTTAGGCATGTTCTATTTCGAAAGTGCTAAGTTTTGATTCCAATTTCTATGCCAAAGCTCTGTAAGGTGCCAAAGATGGTTCTTTGAGTGAGAATTCTCTTCGGGCTTGACAAACCACAAGGTTAGAATCGCCAATAACTCGCAAGTGCTTGATTCTCATTTCATATGCTATTGCCAATCCAACTAGGTAAGCCTCATACTCGGCTGCATTGTTAGAACATGGGAAATCAAATTTGAAGGATTTTGTTACAGCCTCCCCATCATCCTTGTAAAGAACAATGCCGGCTCCTGCTGATGTAGCAGTTGATGAGCCATCAAATTTCAAGGACCAAACAGAATCTGCCAAACCTGCCAGAAATACTTCATTGATTTCCCCGGGTACTTCATCTGAAATGGATGAGTTGTCTTCCCTAGGAAATTGAGCTAATAGATCAGCAATGGCTTGGCTTTTAATAGCAGTCGGTGTCTCGGTGATAATCTCATATTGTGATAGCTGCAGAAGCCACTGTGCCAGTCTGCTAGACAATACAGGCCGTTGCAGCAGACTTCTGATAGGATGAGATTTTGTCATCAATTAGACCTTGTGAGCTAGAAAGTAGTGTCGGAGCCTTTGGGAAGCATAAATTAGAGCTAAGCAAGATCGCTCAGCCCCCGAGTATCGGCTTTTAGCATCCTTGAGAGCACGGCTAACATAATAGACAAGGTTGTTCAACCCCATTACCATCTTCTTGGGCTATAAAAGCCCCAATTGCTTGGCTATTTGAAGCTAAGTAAAGTCGAAGAGATTTCCCAAAAATAGGTGCACAAACAGTAAGGAGTTTATTCATGATGTCTTGTATCTTTTCAAAAGCTTGTTGGCATTCGGTAGACCAATGGAATGGAGCTCCCTTCTTCAAGAGTGGGGCAAAAGCAGAAATTACAACAGCAAGGTCAGGAATGAACCTTCTTATATATGACAGCTTCCCTAAGAAACTCTTCAGCTCTTTGTGTGTGGTTGGTGGCTTCATAGTGGCTATGGTAGATGCCCTTGCTGGATCAACGTCGATACCACGCTAGTGCACTAACAAACCCAGAAACTTGCTGGCTGAAACTCCAAATGCACACTTGATAGGGTTCATCTTGAGCTTGTACAGTCGACATCTCTCGAATACTTTCTTCAAAATGCCAAAATGATCTTCCCTTGTCTTGGACTTTACCACAATATCATCATTAACATAATCTTCGATTTCACGATGCATCATATCATGAAACATGGCTGTCATGGTCCTTTGATATGTGGCTCTGGCATTTTTTAGCCCGAATGGCATGACGGTGTAGTAGAAATTCCCAATGGGTGTGCGGAATAAGGTTTTCTCGGCGTCCTTTGGGGACATGAAAATTTGATTGTAGCCGCTAAAACCATCCATAAAGGAGAACATTGCATGACCAGCAGCTGAATCAATCAAAAGGTCCATATTAGGCAGCGAGAATTCATCCTTGGGACATGCCTTATTGAGATTACGGAAATCCACACAACACCGGATTTGGCCATTCTTCTTCTTCACGGGGACTATGTTGGACAGCCACCGTGGGTGTTGTATTGGCTTGATAAAATTGGCTGAAAGTAGCTTCTTCACCTCTTGAGTAACTTGAGCTTCGACCTCCGGATGAAAGGTCCTCATAGGTTGTACCACTGGCCTAGTGCCTGATTCAACATTCAAAGAATAGGCAACAAGTTTCTGGTCTATCCCGGGTATTTCATCATATTGCTAAGCAAAAACATCTTGATATTCTTTTAATAATTCTACCAAATGCATTCTTTTTTCAGCTGATAATGATGCACTAATAGAAATAGGTTTATGTACATTGGGATTAGAACTTAGATTGATTACCTCAAGTTCTTCTTTTACAGAAATTTTGGGATCTGCCACAGCAGCTTCTGCTGTATCTGCAGATTCTGGAACATCTGCTTCATTTACTGTGAGACATGAGGGCTACAAGAATTCCCTCTTCTGGTTCGGGGGCCTCTTGTTGGGGATAATTGGCCCCCGCACACCTTCATAAGCGGTAAATAGTGCGCCCATCCGGTAAACGAATGCGTACACACTGCGGCTGACTCTTGCTGATACTAGCTTCTACCTTGCGCTTCCTTTTCTGTTCCAGCAGATCTCCCAAGTCTGCCTCAGGAGGCATCCTTTATTTCCTCCCATTTGGGCAGTGGAATTCCAATAGGTTTAGCAAGTGATGCTTCCCCTGCTGGAGCAACTTCATCATAGAGGGTTGCCTCAACAAAATGGGACTCGGATTGGTCAAAAGGCGTAGAGTTGGCGGCTATTCGGATGGGCTTTCCGTTGAGCCTCCCTTTCACACATTGGTGGTAGGTGGAGGGGATGAGCTGGTGCTTGTGTAGCCAAGGTCTTCCCAATAATATGTGATAGGGAACCACGGAATCCACAACATGAAATCGCGTCAAAGCTACAATGGGACCAACCTTTAGAACAAGTTGAATGTGCCCCTTAGTGTACTCACCAACACCACCGAAACCTTTTATCTCCATAGGTTCTCCTTGGATCTTCTTTCGAGAGATTTCTGCTGTTTGAATAGTGCTCAAGGGAATGAGATTGATATAAGAGCTGGTATCTACCAAAGCACGCCTCACTTGCACCTCATTGATTGTGGCCGAGAGGTAGAGAGGACGTCGGTGATCTGGATACTGAATTTCCATATCTTTATTTGTAAATGTTATTGCATTGGTTGTTTCCAAAAAAGCTCAGCTGGCATGGGTTTCTACTGTAAAGCAGTGAGCTCTGGAATCTGCTGCTATGGCCATAATGGCCTTAGTAGCTGCTGTACGAGCTTCTGGATTCAACCCCAGCAGGTTGAAAAGAGATCGAAACCTAAGATTCCTTTGCAATTTCTTGATGGCTGTAGGTGTCATGGCAGTACTTGCAGCGGCAGGTTCGTCCATATCCACGTCACTAGTGTTTCCATGAATGACAACTGAAACTACAGCTCTATCTTTATGCTTGAGGAAGGGATCAATATGTACCTTTTGTTTTGCTTGAGGGAGTTCCAAGGTTCCATCTTGAATTTTCTCATAGAATTTTCTTCGAAGAGTCCAGCAATATGTTGTAGAGTGATGAACATATTGGTGGAAGTAGCAGAATTTTGGATTCTTCTTGTCTTCCTCGGTTGCTTTCTTTGGAGCTTTCCAGGAGCTTGATTACACCATCTGCTACCCACTTGTTAAGAATAGCCATCATTTCTTCCAAGGTGCAAGGAACCAGAGGTGGTGTCTCCTCAAAAGATCTTTCGGATGATTTCTTTCGCTTGTTGTTTACAGTGGACACCGTAAGAACTTGTGGTTGGCTTTTCTTTTTTTTAGGCTTATCGGTATGAGGCTTGACTGATAGCGCCGTCTTCCGAGCCTTTTGGAGAAGCTGCGCAAATCTTGAGATGTCAAGGTTCTCAAGGTGAGCTCGGAATTCTGGTAGCATATTATCTATGCAAACTCCTACTAGCTCGCCTTCTTCATAATTGGCATAGCAATCCAAGGATATATCGCGAAAGCGATGTATGTAGTGGAGCAAGTCTTCCCCGCTTGCTTGTTTTGTAGTATGGAGGTTGACGAGGGTAATCTTTTCCTCCGCTTGGAAATATTTTCCACAAAACAACTCAACCATATCTTCCCACACCTTCACAGACTCGGGAGGCAAAGTAGTGTACCATGTATAAGCTCTATCGTCAAGGGACTTGGAGAACTCACGAAGGCATAGATCACCATTGCCGATGTAAGCCCCCATTGAGTCTATGAACTTGCTAATGTGTACAAGAGCACTCCCTTTTCGGCCATCAAAGCGTGAGAAAGTTGGAACAATATACTTTTCGGGGTAAGGTTGCTTCAACAACTCAGTAGGATAAGGAGGTTTTCTTACAAAGAGTCGAGGCTCCTTTGGATTCTTTTCTCTTTCTTGTTTGAGCAGATTTACCACGTCAGACATCGTCACAAAGGTAGTCTCCTTATTATGTGAACCTGAGTCTTAATGAGGCTTTTCCTGGTTTCCTCCTTCATTTTGAGGAAGGGTCTTCACTGCAGCATCTTTTTCCTTGAGTTGTTTAATAGCTTCTGCCAGCTCACCTTGAGTCTGCTGCAAGCCCTGTATCAGCTCCAGCATCAGATTTGTTAGCAGTACCTCCTGGTTTGGATCACTTGGAGGTGGTTATGATGGATCTTGTCCTTGTCCGTTGACTGCAGATTCAACTCGAGAATTCTCCGTATGGATTGAGACTTCCCTTCGACTTCCTCTTTGTCAGAGCTTAGGAGGCATGATTCTTGAGCTCTAGCTTTCTTCTTGGAAATGCTGATCTCGACTCCCCATTGGAGTCGCCAGAAATGTGAGGGGTGTTTTTGTGATGGTGCCACGTGGCGTGTCGAGGGGAATTACGATGTGGACTTGATTCTTGAGAAGAGAGAGTCGAACCCAAAATTCAACCGAGAGCCTGAAGTTCGGCCCAAGGGCTAATAGGGCATCTTCCAAGAATATTTGAGAGCCAAGATTTTGAAGCCCAAGTAAAGTGAGAACAAGGACCAAGAAGGCTTGTCAAAGTGATATTGTCAACAAAAAGCCTAAAGGACAATTATTGGGCCGGGCCACTCACTGTTCCTCAACTGGATCAGGCTTGAAACACAATAACTTTAATAATAAAAACTTACTAGAACACGTGCTTCCCATGCTTCTGCTAACATCTGCCACAAGACCAGTGATAAATAACAAACTTGTTGAGACTAAAAAAAGAGAGTTGACTTGGTGGAAGAGAGTCAGCCCCGATGAGACATGCATGAGGGTGAGGGAAAGACGTGTTTAGGCCATTTATGGAGCTAGGTCAATGGTGAAAGACATTGTAATCCTAACAAGGCATTCTAGGATTTTTGACCCGGACATCTGCCAAGGGGGCTTTCTGGGGAATAAAGGGGATTAAGTGATGAATCCTAATCTTTTTAGATGGGATTGTATTTATGGGTTTGTATTTATGGGTTTGGATTGATGTTTCTAAGTTGAAGATGACCTCAAAAACACCTATTTCCCGGGGTCCTCTCTTGGAGAACCCTAGAAGTGAGCTAGTTGGTTTCTTAGAGAAAGTCTTTTCTTTTGAGCTAGTAGTGTTGAGTGTATTGTTCTTGTGCTGGTCTTGTTGATCAGAATGGTTATCTTGTTGCATTAAGAATGCAATCAGTCCTATTTATAGGAGTGATTAAGGTGGCTTAAACTTATGGTAAAATCGAGATTATGATTTCCCTTAAGCCTATTAACTTCCAAAATTAACCCCTCTATGATATGTTTTGTCAAAAAGAGTATTAATCATGAGTAAAAATGAGTATGGTCTTCCCTTAATGTCAGGGTAAGGCCTTCTCTTCCTCTGAAATGGCTTTTTCAAAGTCCTTTTATGCTTATTTGGTTGGTTTTCTATGACAGGTCAGGCCATGCATGTCTTCATTGACCTTGGTTCCCACAAACTAATCATTGTGCCTCCTAGCAGACCTAAGGACAGCAGTTTAATGGTTGCCAAGATCTCGAGACTTCCCTCCACCAAACCACACTCCTCAAGTCAGAATCACATAAGGAGAGTAGTACACTCACAGGTCTGGGCCGTGGGGCTACTCCCTGAGTCCTTTTGGGACCAGAATGGACATGGGTTATGGGTTTTTTTATCACATTTCCCCATTTCCCATGCATCTTGGCTGCTTCCAATGGTCTTTGAGCTGTTATGCAGAAGTCTGCTGCGTGAACAGTGTCAGAATCCATGGTTTCCAGTGGAATGGAGGGCTGAGATGAGTTGGAAATGCTGGACCGGTTTGAATATGGAAGACCAGCTGCCTCTTGTCAAGTTTGAGAGGATGGGAGCTACTGTTCCTCTTTTTATTAGTGAAAATATGACATGGTGTGGGCTCCAGCTGCTGTAGACATAGAGCCCATCTCTTGACAACTTCAATTTCTAACTTGGTGGGGCCTACGGACAGGTTGTCCTCAGCTGCTTGAGTGCTGGGCAGCTCACCCTTTGGGCTCCAGCTGCCTCTCTCAATCGGCCCAATGACATTTAGACCCAATAATCATGTTATGAGTATATTTCGGGCTATGGGCTTCATGTGGGTTTCTTTTGGGCTTGTGAACAGTGCTAAGACACCCTTATAATAGGCCCAAATGGTTTATTGGGTGCTGTATTGGGTATTTTAGTGGGCTGGGTTTAATGGGCTAATTTATTAAATACTTAATTAAGCCCGAATATTTTATTGGAAGCCCATCCAAGTGTTGGTTAAAAAATGGGCATATACAAACATAAAGGCATAAAGCATATGAATTAAATGTAACACGAAAGGAGAAACCCAAACTAATCAATTTGAAACCCAACAAAAAAATTACTTCACTTGCATCTCACTTTTCCCTTCAACTATTTGTATTTTCTCAGCATCCAAATAGTGCATCAAGTGAAATTCAATTGCAGAAATTTAACATAAAGCATATGATTTAAACGTAACACAAAAAGAAGAAAACCAAACTAATCAATTTGAAACCTAATACACAACATAACTTCACTCGCATCGCACTTTTCCTTTCAATTATTTCTATTTTCTCAGCATCCAAACAGTACGTCAAGTGAAATTTAGTCGCAAGGAAATTAACATAAAAGGCATAAAAGCATATGAATTAGAGTTTTAGATCCTAAATTTTTCACTCTATACACAAAATCTAAGATACAGAAAATCCCATATCTCTTGTTTTCTTTTGTTTTCCCTCGGTTTCTCAAAAAGCAAACAACTCCATCAGAAAATTTATTTAAAAAATTAAATTAAATTAAATGAATGAAACCAAGGCTTACAGTGGAGGGACTAGAGGAGGCCGGTTCTGGTCGTGAAAATCCATTTTTGTAGCCGATAAGACGAATTGCACAAAGAATTTTTCCGACGAGTTCTCTGATGTGGCCTGGAGGATTGCATCGGAGATAGGAAGGAAACTAAGATCTAGAAATCTTGGCCATCAATTTGTGGTAATGGACGGTCATTGATGGAGAGGAGAAAGGAAGGAGATCAAAGAGTTTATTCTGTGATTGAAGATTTGAAATGTAATTTGGGAAGTTAGGAATAAGAGAGAGAGAGAGAGAGAGAGAGAGAGAGAGAGAGAGAGAGAGAGAGAGAGAGAAATTAAATTTGCATTGGGCGGTACTGCTAATAGATGTTGCCTTTTATTGGGCTGAACCGAATCTTAACCAGCCCATACCCAGTTAAGCCCAAGTGCTTTTAGGCTATGTATTTTGTAGTTTTTTTTTTTTTTTTAATTTCAGTTTTGGTTATGGCCTGTGGGACTCATCTGATCCTTCTCGTCTATCTCAACTCTCTTGTTCAAAATAAATAACTTGACAAAACAAATAGGTTAAGGAATTTAAGTTATGTTTGGTAGAAAAGAAGGAGAATTGTGTTTGGTTTGTAAGAGAGAAAAGAAGGGAAACCATAAAAGAAATATGTTTCTTTCTTTTATTTGGTTTGCAAAGGAAGGGAAATGGAAAGAAAAAATTTATGTATTTTACTTTTATTGCCCTAATAAATTAGTAAGATATATGAAATTCTATGGACCAAAATGTGATTTTGAAGACAAATAAAAACCAATTGCAACTTCACCTTTTTATTCACACTTTCTCTCGATTTCCGCTCAAATTTGGGCGAAAGAGCAAAAGGCAGGCCTGAATGATATTCGTAATAACTTTGTATTTTTCAAAAATTATATTTGTATGTGGTGCAGTAAGGAATAAGATAACCAAAATATACTTGGAACCTATAATCGAGATAGATTTTAATTAAAACAGGACCGGAAACGTGTTTTTCGGAAAAACAATTTCAAGGGCGTTTTAAGCAAAAGCGAACGAAGTTTTTTGTCCGGCGTTTTAGCCATGGATGACTTCATCTTTCGCTTTGACCTAATTTGCAAGGATTCTTAAAGTTCTTGTGATCATAAGCCATCATCACCGGCGCCAATGCTTTGAATCATCACCCTTGCTAATTAGGGATTCAAAGTGGACATAAGCGTTTTGGGTTGTGCTTGAATGGGGAATGAGTGTCTCTTGTTGCAAGTTTGCAATGATCTCTCCTATTAGGTGGGAATTAGGGCTTTAGATATGACCTTTTTTTTAGTGGGTTTCGAACATGCCCATACTTGCTACCTTTGCTCTCCAATCTTTGGTACAATGAATCTTCTTCATTGGCACCTTTGCAAATGAGCATTGGGCTTGATATCTCCTCAAAATGAGGTTTGAGTACGTGCACACTTGATTTTTCCCACCCAAGGGTTTAAGTTTTTTACAAGTTCATGAAAAAAGGCTAACTATTATAAAGGCTCAAATGGGCTAGTAATGGATTAGATTTGTAGTAGGTTAATCATTAAATGATGTGGTTTAGCCATGGCTTCCTATCGCTTGTAATGATAGCTAGTTTGTTGGCACAAGGATTTGTATATCTCTTGATAGATTCCTCTTATAGTGAAAAGAAATTATGTGTTAACAACCTAATGTTGTGGCACATAAATTTCTTAAAACAACATTTTGGATTTCAATCAAATAACAAATGATTTTTTTCCTTGATTGCCTTTAGGATCCTTTTCCTTTACATTCTAAATTACGAGTAAATATTCCTACATTAATTAAAGGAAGTTAATCTGTTATTGATGCAAAATAGAATCATTTGAGGATGGGCATTTGTTCCCCCAATTCCCAAACTTTCTATCCTAGGGTCTAGGTTTTTGTTATTTTTCCCTTTTCAGTCTATGTATTTTTATGGTTCTAACTTCTATTTATTAATGGTTACTTTAGCCAATGGTCACAACAGAGTGAATTATAGGCAGGTAATTTTTTTTTTTCTTGGGTTGATAGAATTATGGTGAACAACCTTAAGCATATTGCCTCCATGTATTTTTGCTTTTTAATGAATATTTTGGATTTAACGTCCAATTTTAATGGAATTTCTGTTTTTATCCGAAATTGATAGAGTTGAAGATGCAATTGTATCCAAACTTGTCTTTTTTTGGTATTTGGTCTATTTAAAAACAGGGCAAGCTAAGGAATATTTATTAAGTTAGCTGAATGCAATGCAATACCCATTACAAACGTGAAAATTTTTTATGAAATAAATATGACGGAAACCATTTCTATTCCGCGCATTGCGCTGGTCCACAACTAGTTTAAAAGAATAGGTAAAGAAAAATCTGTGAGGCTAACTTGTGTTGAGAAATGGGTAAATTTTTTTTAAAAAAAAATATTGGTATTGTCATTTTTGGTAATTTACATCTCATACATCAATTTTGATAGATATGCTTACCAAACATTCAAATTATTGAAACCGCAATTTTTAACATCTTTTACCAAAAGCTCTCAGTTATTTCAACCAACCAAATTTCATTACTCAATTATTAAAGCCACACTTTTTTAAAAAGCCCATTTTCAAAAATACTTTACCAAACTCACCCGTATTCTAATCCTTAGCCAAATCCATGTATACAATGAATTGAGAAAAAAAAAAAATTTGTTTTCCTTATTCATCAGTCACTCTAAATGTACTTCATAAAGATCCTGAAGAAGCTGCTTGATGAAGAATGGTCTCTGGTGTCATCCTTGCTTTCGACAGAAAAAGAGGAACCAGTCCATGGCCCATCCATTGACATGCCTCTCTGGGTTTGACTGTCTAGAAAAGAACTAGAGACATGTGTTTGGCTGTCTTGTGAAATCCTCTCAAAAGCTTTAAACCTTGCATCCGGGTTTGTTTCACTGCGCTTGATTATTGGTGCTTGAACTGCAATTTTTCCGTCAATCATACTTACTACGGAAGACATTGATGGTCTGAGAGTGGGAGAGGGATTGGTGCATAAAAGAGCCAAGCAGAGCAGCCTCATTGCCTCTTCAGAGGAGTAGCTTGAACCAAGCCTTGGATCCACAAGTTCTAAAAGGTTTCCTTGCTCTTGTAAGACATAGGCCTTTGGTTACATGTAAAAAAAAAAAAAAAAAAGCAAGGAAAACATTCATGATCTCTTGCATACTTGCCAAGGTGGAGAATGTGAAAAAACATGAAAGCATTAAAAATGTGTTAATTTAGCATACCAACAAATAACATCAATTAACACATTTTTCATGATTTTGAGAAGTAATATGACAAACTTTATTTTCTGTTATAAATTTATATATGCGAAATACCAAATTCAAATGCAACCGGTGTAAAAACAATATAAATTTTAATACTGTATCTTCCCAAAGCAACCTTTTTACTCATTGTAAATAAAATATAACAATAAGAAGTGTTAACAAAAAGATCCTCTAAGAATGGAAGAATGCCTCAAAGATAGCTTACCCAGTCCAAGAAGATAAACAAACTCCTCCTTGGGCCTGTAATTGGTGTTGCTTTTCCCACTAACAATCTCCAAAGCAACTACTCCAAAGCTGTAAACATCTGCTTTATCAGTCAAGTAACCCCTCATCGCATATTCGGGAGCCATATAACCTCTGAAGAAAAACAGACAGCATAGTGAGTATATATGCCATTAGGAATTCACCATTGCCAGCTAATTAAGACAGGCTTTCTGATATCACATTACAAAAGCATCTCAAACATTTTCTAAATGTAAGTGTAAGGTATTGTGTTCACATATTAGCCACAATATATAAATGACAGTGCAACCTATTACATTAACGCCACTGTTACATTTTTTTTTTTTTTGCTAACAAGGTGGTCCAGAGCTCTTCGAAGCACTTGACTATTCCCTCGGATATGTGTATTTCCCCCGCCCCACACACACCAAGTAATTACAAGGAAAAATCCCTTGAGGGTGGCCCCAAGGTGGTGGTTAGAGGTTTCGAAAATATATAATGCCTCAATAAAAATCTGATGTAGAATAGTCATAGTTGGTTAAGTCTACTACGCATTAAATATTAAATCCAAACTAATTATATATTGTACAGTATGGTTCCGGTTTGGCAGTTCTTGGACAGCTTGGATTTTTTAGGAATTAGGGTGAGGGTTTGGTGGGACAAAAAGCTCGAAAATAATAGGGAATATAGGAAACATAGGATGCATGTGTAAAAGATCCTTGGGATTCATTCATGGAGGGCATATTCCTCCAACTAAAATTGGGGTGGATTCGCCAATTAGGATTGTAAGTTTTAGAATAAGGTGAACTGAAGGGCCTTTTATCAAACTCATTGGAGTGCTCATGTAACACTTCCTAAAATGCAAGAATGGTGGGATAGTCATTGGTTAGATGGAAGTTGGTTTCACACATACCACAACTACTCTAAAAGGAGAAAGTGTTTTGGTCTTAGTTTTTCCTAACTCAATGGCCTCCACCTTCCTAGTCAATTTGGAGATTTGAGCATTTACATCATCCTCCTCATTGAGGTGATATAAACCTCTCTTAGAACTAGGTCCAGGTTTTCCCTCTCTATTGTGTTCGTGGTCTCCCAAACTTGGGCTTTCTCAACCAAGAGATCAAAGTAATCCCAGGCATCATCCAGTGAATTTTGCTCGAGCAAAGTGTCAAGCAAGATTAAGTGAAGTCCAGTTTTATGATTGCTCGAGCAAATATCCCGTGAAGGTTGATTAAACTTTTTGTTTGAGGTTTAAGGATTGCTCTATGGTTCGATTGAGTGAAGGTCGAGTGAGGCAGCTCGAACTTCAAGTAATGTGTCTAGCAACGACACTGTCAGAATTTTGTAGAATCATATAGGAATGTGCTTAGAACTTGTAGATGCCCACTTTTTTACCAAGCCATAGCAGATACAAAGGAGCCCATAAAAACGATCTGCTATGAGCCCGAAAGAAATGGGTAAGTGTACGATCATAAGAAAAGCCCAGGATAAGTAATCCGCTGCAAGCCCAGAAGTTATTGGGTCACTCCATGGAAAAGCAATCTACTATAAGATAGATGCCATTGGGTCAGTCTGTAAAAAAGGCCCAAGGCAGAGTTTGATTATCAGACCCAAACAATAATCTTATCCCTAACAAGTGGGGCCCATTACTTCATCCCTTAAAAGAACATAATATGCTTAATATTAGAAGACTCTAGAGCAAGTCCTCTGAAACAGAGCCAAAGAGAGCTACTGCTCATCATCTTCTTGGGGCTGCAGAATCATGCAGCCTAACACATGACCATTGCTGAGCTCCTCCTACACAGCAGACGAGAAGTAAGCAGCGGCAGATTCACAAAAAAGGGAACGTCTCAACCCAAGGTAGAAAGGAAGTCAGGGGGTAACATAAGAAAGGAAAGGCAGCCTGGTCCACGGTGGTTGCTACACTGTTCTCACAGCAGATGAGGAACAAGTGGCAGATTTACTGGAAAGGAAAAGTTTCAAACCAAGGCAAAAAGGAGACTTGAAGAGAACATAAACAGAGCATCGGTCAAATAATGTCAACCAATAAAGCTACTGTTTAGCTTCTCCTTGAGCAAACCAAACTGTAGCTTTCACAACAGATCACGCTAAGGACCAGTCTGCAAACATCCTTTTGCACGGCAGATAAAGGGATGAGCAGTGGCAGATTCACCAAAAAGGAAGAGTCTCAGCCAAAGGCAAAAAGGCAACTTGAAGGCAACGTGAACAGAGGTAGCTGCCATTCCTCCCGCACAGTAGACAAGAAATAATCAACGACAGATTCACCAATAAGGAAGGGTCTCAACCCAAGGTAAAAAGACAACCTGAAGGCAACCTGAACAGAGGTAGTTGCCACTCCTTCCATGCAGCAGACACATGGGAACAAGAACCTAAACATGTTTTTGATCTCCTCAAAGAACAAGATCAGATTTGGTTCCATGCAAACGAGGGGCAGCAACCACCATGGCCCAGATCCATGGTGGTTACTGTTTATCTTCATTAAAGACTTAGGGAGTTTTGGTTTGGAGGTAGGGGAGTTAACTCTCAAAAGTTGATGGTCTGCCGTGAAACCAACATGTATCTACTGGGAGATACAAGTTACGGTAAGTCTCACCTAAAACTGAGGAAACGTGTATGATTCAACCAACCCACTGAACCATCTCCATCAGTATTAAATTCCCACATATCCCCACCACCATGAATGAGTGAGCCCTCTGATCGAGGTCTGCCGTAACCTTCAATAACCTTAGGTAATAAGAATGATTTTCTTTTTACAGTAAGGTCAGCCAATCCTTTTTCCTAATCCACCAAAAATGGTTTCAAGCTTCCAAGTACCCCATAGATTAAATGAGGTCATGCGGTATTATCCCTAACCTCTAAGAACACTTGACCCCACTATAAAAGAGAGAAACTTAGACCATGAAAAGGGAGGAAGATCTGAAAATCACCAGAACTCCATTACTCTCTACAGAAACACTCAGAGAAAAAACACCCTTTGAAGCTTTCATCTTCAACCTTTAGATTCAAAACCTATCTCTCTTCATTCATAACTACACAGTAGTCTGCCATACTCGTTTTTTTGGCATAACTCTGAAATACCTATCACAAAAGCCTATTGTTTCACTCTCTTGTACTGAGAAACTCTCTCTTACAATCCTTGGTTATGCACGTTTCCTGGAGCTAACTCTCTCCCACATAATCAAACTCCTCTAAGTCTTTTATAATTTCATTGGAGTGAAAGGGCCTCCATGGCGTGGCAGACATCATTTCACAGCAGAAGTGTTTTGGCTCACAAAAAGGAAGTGTTTATGATTTCTGTTAAATTTACTAAAATATTTTCCTTCTTTAAATTATGAGTTGTGGTTTAAATATTACAAATCATTTTCCTTGATTTTGAGTTCCTTTCAACATGCAAAGGATTACATATTGATATTTCTGTTTAGCCTTTATTAACAAAAAACTATCTTTTGGCTGTAGTGTTGAGCTCCACTTGGATTTTGGTATGGCAGACTGGTTCTCATGTCTGGCAGATACAAAATCTCGAGTTTCTTGTTTCACCGCAGACCTGGACTTAGCAGATGCAAACATGGCAGAATCAGACTCAAGGGAAGTGCACCATCAGCCATCAGGCAAGCTTACGAGCCTGGTTTGGAGTTTTGGGCTCAACAACCCATCAATACAAGTTCAACCCATCTCCATCTAATCACAAGGCGACACCTGGCACCTGGTGATTTTTGAGCATCCACATTTTGGCGACTCCACTGGGGAGTTGAGCAGCACTCTTCTCTATGAACTAGATCTGCAGTAATGCCACCCAAGTCCAGGAGTCTGCAGTAAGGCACAACCTATATCATGTCTTCTCTGGTAGAATCTCAAACATATCTCAGCAAAAGCAACCTGAAGTCAAGCAAAGGCTACTGACCCACAGAGAAATCTGCTGTACAATCCGTTGTAGATTCTGTAGCAGACACGAAATGTGTTAGTTGAGTCTGCAGACAAGCGAGACGCTTCCCAACAGACTTCAACCAGCAAGAAGCTTTAGCAGCAGATGTCAAATCTTCTGCAAAACAACAACGCAATGTGTCACGTTGGGAGACGTGGCAGACTTGCTCAAAAATGAAAGGAAAGAGGAATCTGGACATTTCGCGAGAAGGCCTCTATATCCCACTAAGTCATTCACAAGTACTTTACCTGGAAAGACCTATTGAACTGTGGTATTTTCATGTGGAGGAAAAGTTTACTTTTCTTAGTCTCTACAATGCAAAACAAGAACAATGGCGTAGATTTGCTGCTGTACATTCAGATCTGCTGCTGCTATACATTCAGATTTGTTGCAGTACATCCATCGCTTCCGCGGTATAACCCTTGACTGTCATGTCAAATATGAGGAATGTGAGCCAGCAAAGTTTTGCATAGATAATATGCCAGCTGAGAACCGTGCTCACTGCAAGAATGCAAACATCATTAAGTTTGTTTAACTCTTCCAAAAGGCGCAAAATATGACTCTCTCAATTTAGCCTTATTCCAAGAAGGCCTAAAGAGACGAAGAATGCACCACAAGCACTCACCATGTGAGAAACCTACCAATGGTAGCAAACACAAGAAAGATCTCAAGTCCTGCCACCACTGATCTATTCATCATGCTACCGCAGATTACAAATTACTCTTGGAGGTCCACCGTAGAATCCTACATGAAACCTTATAGCTCTCACAAGCTCAACACAAATTTCAATGAAATCCATTTCCATGGCACGATAAAGGTTGATCTGCCGTAAATCCAAACAGAACAAGTCAGGTTGATCTGCCGTTATACCAAACTGAATAAGTCTGCTACATGGACTTTTGCCGTAACACCAGCAGCCAATCCAATAGCCTTGTAAAATGAATCTCGTCTCCATGCTCATAACTTCCCATCAAGACGACATCACAAGTATCAGGGACTTCAACCATGTCCTCCATGTCTGCCATATAAGCATCCTTAAATTGAATTTTGGGCATAAATTCCTTCTATGGTGGGAATCTCAGCTCCAACCAAAATGCTTCCGTATGGCAGACCAAAATCATCCACAATTGAAATCTCTTTTGAAGTAGAAACATCCACAACAATATTATTATATCTACAGCATCTGCTATAACTCCACTAGAAATATCAACTACTACAGCTGCAGTATTATCATTATCAAGATCTGCTACAATATTAGTAGCATCTGCAGTAATTTCACTAGCAGCATATGCTACAACGACTTCAACAAAATTAGCAGCGTTGCTACAACATCCAAGTAGCTTATGCTGCAACAACATTATTCCCCGAGCCAGAGTCTTATCTGCGGTGGGAACACAAAATTAGTACCATCTGCTGCAACTTCACTTGCAGCATTTACTGCAACATCATTCCCACAACCGGAATCTCTTCCGTAGCGGGAACATCATCCCAAGCCGGAATTTCTTTCGCAGTGGGAACAACAAAATTAGCAGCGTTGCTACAACATCCAAGTAGCTTATGCTGCAACAACATTATTCCTCGAGCCAGAGTCTTATCTGCGGTGAGAGCACAAAATCAGTACCATCTGCTGCAACTTCACTTGCAGCATCTACTGCAACATCATTCCCCAACCAGAATCTCTTCTGTAGCGGGAACATCATTCCAAGTCGGAATTTCTTCTGTAGTGGGAACAACAAAATTAGCAGTTATAACATCCAAGTAGCCTACACTTCAACAACATTATTCCTCAAGCTGGAATTTCATCCGCAGTGGGAATAACAAATTATTAGCAGTCTGCTACAACATCCAAGTAGCTTCTGCTACAACATCATTCCCCAAGCCGAAATTTCATCCGCGGTGGGAATAACAAAAATTTAGCAGTCTACTACAATATCCAAGTAGCTTCCGCTACACCAACACTATCCTTAAGCCAGAATTTCATCTGCGGTGGGAATAACAAAATTATCAACATATGCTACAACATCCAAGTAGCTTCTGCCGCAGCAACATCATTCCCCAAGCGGAATCTCTTCCGCAGTGGGAACATCATCCTAAGCCGAAATCCCTTCTGCAAAGGAAATAATACATCATTTATATATGCTGTAACATCATCAGCAGCATCTGCTGTAACTTTTGCAACAATAGCATCTGCTGCAACACCAGCATCTGCTACAACATCATCCCACTTTGGAATTTCATCCGCGGTAGACCAACATCAATCATTAACAGCATCAATTTGCTGCTGCACTTTCAAAGTGTAAACTTGTTCAGCAGCATCAATCATCTGCGGCAACGTCAGCAACATGCTACGATATCATCAGCAACATCTGCTGTAACAGAACATGAGCTTCTTCCATCAAAGAAGAAATACTCTCTACAATTTACCAACACTCCTTTGCATCCAAGGGGCTACCGAAATAGGAAGTGCAACTGAAATTTCTAAAATACTCTTCCTAAAGACAGCAGATAGTAAACCATCACAGCAAACTTCAATGACAGTTCTCATGACACATGTCACACATGGTGCCAAATTCAAGTCAGGCACCTCTAAAGCAATCTTAGTAGAGTCACTGTCTTTAAGAGACTCACTTTGAGCATACGCAACTTCATCTTCGAAGTCTGCGGTAATATCACAAGCATCATCTGCTGCAACTTCATCAATCAAAGTCTGCTGTGATATCACCAACAGATTCTGCAGTAACTTCGTCAACAATGCGTTTGATCTGCAGCAATCGAAATGAAATCATTTTCCTACATAAAGAGGTCTGTACCTATACTAGCATCTCTAACTTATGCCTTTACTATACTTTTGAAGAAATAAGTATCTTTTTATTGGTCTACTGAATGCCAATACAATAAATCATGCCTAAGCTGCCCATTATATTTACACCAATACTTGGAAAAGCCTTTATGGTTTTTATTTGGTTTCAAAGAATCAAGCAACAAAAGCCTTTCTAACTCAAGAAGGCAACTACGAGGTCGAACAACCCGTTTACTATGTCAATCATACATTTAAAGACGTCGAGACTTGCTACTTGGGGGCTAAATGGCCATGTCTAGTATCGATTTATGTCGTTCAATGGCTCCAAAACTATTTATGGGTTCATCAACTCTATATGATGACAAGATCTCATCTAATCAGTAGTCTGCTGCAATGTCTCATTCATTCTGGTAGACTTACACAATGTCTACTACAGTCATCGGAAAAATGAGATTATCTTCAAATCTCCAAAATTAGTAAAGAGTTTGGCCATAACCAATCTCTTTATTCAATTTCCTTGAGAGACCTACTGTTCCATTCTAGACAAGTGTCAAGTAAGTGAAATACTCTTGGCAGACTTGACAAATTTAATTCGGATTCTGAACTTTGGTCTGCTGTTGCCTCAAGCGAGGCAAGAATTGTGCTCTGCAATGTTCAAGCAATACCGCGGAATATGAAGCATACCTCACCAATCTAGCTATCACAATGTATTTGAAGATTGAGGATGCATGAAGAGATGAAGACTGCTATGCAAGAGAACTTACAACCTTAGGTTCTCAAGTCATCAATAGATGCAGCCACCACTGATTTACTATGAAAAGAGTTTGAAGAACTCTCATCCCATCATGAAGATTGAATAACACCATTGCAGGCTAAGTTTATATCTCCTAAAGGTATGGCAGACTTAAAAGAACTCAAAGATTATGTCTTATTATCCTGAGATCTTTATGGCAGACCACCAAGGGAGTCTTAGCAAGGTGTATAAGTATTCAAATCATTTTCTGGAAGTATATAAACAAATTTGCAAAAGTCAGCGAAGGAACATGTCTCTACGGCAGACTCCAGCTACTGGATTACTTTTAGCCCAACATGAGTAAAGAAGCAGTAGACTTCCAAAGCCAATGTGTATAGCACCAACATGATCTTGAAGAAATTTTACAAATTTTGCCTTCACTGATTGACAAATCCCTGCTCTAGAGTATCTCTTGAAAGCACCATGTTGCAGACTCGCAAAGAGATTCTACCAACGATTCTCACCAATTTGGCTATTATTGGCAACTATGAGGAATGCTACAGCAAACTACATCAAAGTGTCACACTTTTACAAGTACAAGCCAACTTGATCCACACATCTAGCAAGTCTCCAAAACATGACTATCTCAAAGTCTCTTCATACATGGGGGCTAGGTCTTGTTAATTCCATTAATTCATCATTCATGGGCTTACCAAAATCTGCTGCTGAAATGAGTTGCTGAGTCTTACCGCAGATCAATTGACAACATTACTGAAGAATAAGAAGGTTACTATAGATCTGTAAAGAACGTTACCGCATATCAGTGAACAACGTTGCTGCAGAATCAGGTAACAACGTTACCGCAGAATCTATTAGCATCCTTATTTTGGTCTGCTGGAAGCAAAGCTGTCAAAAGCTTGAAGGTTAGCCGACCTATTATTACAATAATTCTTATCCATACTTAGCTCATGAATTTTGTTTATGATGAACTCTAAAATCCACTTGAAAAGTCCTCCTATTTGATTAAGCTCATAATTACTACCACAACACCTCTTTCCTCACTTGATCACACTTTCTTTCATGAATAAGCATTGTTGTAAAATGTTTCTTTAAGCACCCAACCCTATAGTTCTTCATCCCATATATGTTATGAACTATCTTCACCTTTACATCAAGTCAAATTGTGGAGCCCAATTGAAATTGTGTTCTCTAATTTGACATTTTTGAACTACTATTGAACTACTATTGATGCAATCTTGCATTACTTTTGTTGGCTTTCTCAATACACTACTATTAAAGTTTTCTTATCGCTAAATAAGCCAATATCAAGATTTGTTTGCTTGCCAAGTGAGCTTTCAAAAAAAAAAAAAATCTTTTTTTTGAAGAGTCTGCCATAAGAGCAGAAGTTGAATCAGCAGCAAAAATGTCATTCTTGGCTTGCTCCATCATCAACACATCCCTTACTGAACCTTGTGAGCACTCATGAGGATTAAAGTTGTACATGAATTTCTCAAAACTACAATTCGAATGAGTTATTTTCATTGTAAGAGATTTCTCATTGATTTTAAAGTTCCAAAACAAATGCAACTTACATTCAGCAATGCAGCAACTCCTACGGTAGACTACTGAATGCAATCCAAAGGTATTCACTTGTAATATGAAGAGTCAAACTACCATGAGAAGATTATTGCAATCATAAAACAAATACACATCAAAAGAAAGCGCTTGGGGGCTTTTATCATTTGAAGATCCATCAACACGCATGCCTTTTTCTTACCGGCAATGGTCTGCTATAGAAACTACATACCGCAGACACAACAATGGAATTTTCTCTACATTCCTTCACCAAATCAGCCACTACGACTCATGCTAGTATCAATGCACAAGATGAGATCTAGTATTCAATGCAACAAGATGAGATACACTTTGCCTTTTTCAACATGAGCATTCATAATTTTGAATTCATTTGACATGAGAGCATGGGTCATGCATTCAGGAAAACACTTATCCTTCATAAAAGGAAAACTCACTTCACCAATAAAGCCCCTAAAAGGAAAACTCACTACCAACAAAGAAGCACTAGCAATCCATGATTCTTCACATCTTGCTACGGGTGCTGCTGTGGCAGACTTCACTACCAAAAGCAAGCATCACCGCCCCACACCTTCCTATCTGCAAGGCAATGAGCAAACATATGCTACAAGTCAAATGCTCCTACACATCCTAAGCATCCTCTTATGGCAGAAGTTGGAGCTCTCATTTGATAAACACTTTATGGACTTACCATAGTCCACCGAAGACAACAACAGGTTTTGTTCACTTCCTTCACTTGTATATGGAACTAACACTATTGGTCTTGCAGAAATACATTTCACTCAAAGTCATGGCAGACCCATGCCCCATTATATCTCACTTGAAGTCGTAGCAGACCTACGGACTCAAATCCATGGAACCTCGAGGATAAATAAGCCCACTATCTGCGGTATTAACAAAAAAAAAAACAAATGACAAACATATGGAGATGATTTGAAGTTGGAGCCATTTGAAGAAATTTTTTTCACTTACCTTTTAAAATTTTTTCTGAACAGCTTTTTTTTCTTTCCTCTTTTTGTCATGGAATAAAATTCCATTTCTTTTCCAAGGACAAACAGGAAAAAACAAAGGGATAAATTAACACCTTTACTGAAATCCACAAACCTGATTATGGCCAAACTCTTTACTAATTTTGGAGATTTGAAGATAATCTCATTTTTCGATGACTGTAGAGACATTGTGTAAGTCTACCAGAATGAATGAGACATTGCAGCAGACTACTGATTAGATGAGATCTTGTCATCATATAGAGTTGATGAACCAATAAATAGTTTTGGACATCATACGTGAGAACAAAAACTCGGGAGCTACGGCACCCACTTTTACCACCTCCACAGATTAGGTTACCCACTATCAGCAGATGATGCTTGTGATATTACCGCAGACTTCGAAGATGAAGTTGTATGCAAAGTGAGTCTCTTAAAGACAGTGACACTAAGATTGCTTTAGAGCTTGCGTGGTGTCGAGAACAAGTCAATGTTTACTATCTGAAAGAGTATTTTAGAAATTTCAGTTGCACACGGAGCCCCTTGGATGCAAAGGAGTGTTGGTAAATTGTAGAGAGTATTTCTTCAAAGAAGCTCATGTTCTGTTACAGCAGATGTTGCTGATGATATCAGCAAGTTAGCAGATGATTGATGCTGCTGAACAAGTTTACACTTTGAAAGTGCCATTGATGCTGTTAATGATTGATGTTGGTCTACCGCGGATGAAATTCTGGGATGATGTTGTAGCAGATGCTGGTGTTGCAGCAGATAGAAAAGTTACAGCCTGCTGATGATGTGCATATATAAATGATGTATTATTTCCTTTGCAGAAGGGATCATAACTGCGGAAAAGCTTGGGGAATGATGTTGCTGCGGCAGAAGCTACTTGGATGTTGTAGGCTAATGTAGCTTATTAGCAACCCAGAAAATATAGCAGGCTCCAATGTTGTAGCAGAGCCAAAAATTCCCTGCTGTAATCCCTTAAAAGAACATGGGTATGCAGTCTTAAATCAAGCAAGTTGTTGTTGATAACAGAGCCAATGTTCCCGCTACGAAGAGATTCCGGTTGTGGGAATGATGTTGCAGTGCTGCATCAGCAGATCTAATTTTGTGTTCACCGCAGATGGGGGGGAATAATGTTGTTGCAGCATAAGCTACTTGCTGCTAATTTTGTTGAAGTCAGCATATGCTGCTAGTGAAATTACTGCAGATGCTACTGAGTAGCAGATCATAATGATAATACTGCAGCTGTAGTAGTATTTCTAGTGGAGTTAGCAGATGCTGTAGATATAATAATATTGTTGTGGATGTTTCTACTTCAAAAGAGATTTCAATTGTCCCATACGGACATTTTGAGCTGAATTCCCAGAAGGAATTTATGCCCAAAATTCAATTTAGGATGCTTATATGTGGAGGACATCCATCATTCATTTTACAAGGGGATTGGCTGCTGGTGTTAAAAAGTCCATCAGTTTGGTATAACGGCTCAACCTGACTTGTTCTGTTTGGATTTACGAGATCAACCTTTATCGTGCCATGGAGGATTTCATCTAGAGCTATAAGGTTTCCTGGACCTCCAAGAGTAATTTGTAATTGCGGTAGCATGATGAATAGATCAGTGGTGGCAGGACTTGAGATCTTTCTTGTGTTTGCTACCAGTAGGTTTCTCACATGGTGAGTGCTTGTGGTGCATTCTTCGTCTCTTTAGGCCTTCTTGGAATAAGGCTAAATTGAAAGGGCCATATTTTGCACCTTTTGGAAGAGTTAAACAAACTTAATGATGTTTGCATTCTTGCGGTGAGCACGGTTCTCAGTTGGCATATTATATATGCAAAATTTTGCTGGCTCACATTCCTCATATTTGACATGACAGTCTAGGGTTATACCGCGGAAGCGATGGATGTACTGCAACAAATCTGAATGTATAGCAGCAGCAGATTTGAATGTACAGCAGCAGATCTACGCCATTGTTCTTGTTTTGTATTGTAGAGACTAAGAAAAGTAAACTTTTCCTCCACATGAAAATACCACAGTTCAATAGGTCTTTCCAAGTAAAGTACTTATGAATAACTTAGTGGGATATAGAGGCCTTCTCGCGAAGTGTACAGATTCCTCTTCCCTTTCATTTTTGAGCAAATCTGCCACGTCTCCCAACGTGACACATTGCGTTTTTGTTTTGCAGAAGATTCGACATCTGCTGCTAAAGCTCTTGCTGGTTGAAGTTTGTTGAGAAGCATCTCGCTAACTGAGCTTCTCAGCAAACCAAACCAACAACAGATCAGGAGACTTGGAACTGCAAACAGAAAGGAAAAAATAATAAAGGCAATAAGGCTGAAGTTAAACTCATCCCAAAAAGGCAACTTTCACGTTTACTTCTCCATTCCAAACACCTTTCACAACAGATATTCTAAGGACAATCAAGATTCCCAAAAAGTAAAAGGCTTTTGAACACAATAAAGCTGAGCAGTGGACACAAAAAGCTCAGAACAAAAAAATCTCCTCAAACAAAAGTAAGGAGGGGCCAACCCAAGCAGCAACCACCAACCTGAACAGATCCATGCCACTCCTATCTCATGCAGCAGACACATGGGAACAAGAACCTAAACATGTTTTTGATCTCCTCAAAGAACAAGATCAGATTTGGTTCCATGCAAACGAGGGGCAGCACCACCATGGCCCAGATCCATGGTGGTTACTGTTTATCTTCATTAAAGACTTAGGGAGTTTGGTTTGGAGGTAGGGGAGTTAACTCTCAAAAGTTGATGGTCTGCCGTGAAACCAACATGTATCTACTGGGAGATACAAGTTACGGTAAGTCTCACCTAAAACTGAGGAAACGTGTATGATTCAACCAACCCATTGAACCATCTCCATCAGTATTAAATTCCCACATATCCCCACCACCATGAATGAGTGAGCCCTCTGATCGAGGTCTGCCGTAACCTTCAATAACCTTAGGTAATAAGAATGATTTTCTTTTTACAGTAAGGTCAGCCAATCCTTTTTCCTAATCCACCAAAAATGGTTTCAAGCTTCCAAGTACCCCATAGATTAAATGAGGTCATGCGTATTATCCCTAACCTCTAAGAACACTCGACCCCACTATAAAAGAGAGAAACTTAGACCATGAAAAGGGAGGAGATCTGAAAATCACCAGAACTCCATTACTCTCTACAGAAACACTCAGAGAAAAAACACCCTTTGAAGCTTTTTCTTCAACCTTTAGATTCAAAACCTATCTCTCTTCATTCATAACTACGCAGTAGTCTGCCATACTCGTTTTTTTGGCATAACTCTGAAATACCTATCACAAAAGCCTATTGTTCACTCTTTTGTACTGAGAAACTCTCTCTTACAATCCTTGGTTATGCACGTTTCCTGGAGCTAACTCTCTCCCACATAATCAAACTCCTCTAAGTCTTTTATAATTTCATTGGAGTGAAAGGGCCTCCATGGCATGGCAGACCTCATTTCACAGCGGAAGTGTTTTGGCTCACAAAGGGGAAGTGTTTATGATTTCTGTTAAATTTACTAAAATATTTTCCTTCTTTAAATTATGAGTTATGGTTTAAATATTACAAATCATTTTCCTTGATTTTGAGTTTCTTTCAACATGCAAAGGATTACATATTGATATTTCTGTTTAGCCTTTATTAACAAAAAACTATCTTTTGGCTGTAGTGTTGAGCTCCACTTGGATTTTGGTATGGCAGACTGGTTCTCATGTCTGGCAGATACAAAATCTCGAGTTTCTTGTTTCACCGCAGACCTGGACTTAGCAGATGCAAACATGGCAGAATCAGACTCAAACGAAGTGCACCATCAGCCATCAGGCAAGCTTACGAGCCTGGTTTGGAGTTTTGGGCTCAACAACCCATCAATACAAGTTCAACCCATCTCCATCTAATCACAAGGCGACACCTGGCACCTGGTGATTTTTGAGCATCCACAGAACTAAAGTTGTCTGTTATTACTTGCTTATAACTCTTTTAATTGTATTTTGAAGGATGAACCTTTAATGGTGAACTTTCAAGGGTGTCTCTTCATTGCTATTTATTGGTGATTCATATTCAATAATGCAATCAAACACATATACAAGGAAATTCTGAGAATTCTCCAGAATTTAAGTTTTGTTGTATCATGGAGGCAATTTGCTAGGAACCCATTATTGTAAATTTATTACTTGAATAGTGATATAGAAGTAGAGATTTGAAGGCTTGTAGACTTGTCCCACATTGGAAACATATAAAGCTTTGTATAAGTTTATAAGGTAGCATAAATACCAACCATTAAATAAATCTAGTGGTGCTATGGACATGTGGCTCTAGTACTCGCACATGCACGCATGGCATGTGGATTTTAGTTGTGCAATTGGCACTTGACGTGTGTGATTAAGATCGGACGGTGATCTTTTATTTTATTAGAGATCATAACTGATACAAGTTATTTTTTTTATATAAACATAACTGTTTATGGAAATTATTAATTTTTTTGAACAAATTTATTGTTTTGGAATAATGCCAATCATGATTCTTCATTGTCTATAAATTAAATGGATTAATTTAGTGTAAAATATACAATTTCATTAGAATACTCTTTAAGGAAATTAGAGATTTTTGGTGTCTATAATTTGTGACTTTGTTGTATCATAGAGGTGAATTATTATAACCTTGCAGCAAACTCTTTCGAGTAAGGACTATTATTGTTAAGGAATCTTGTTTAGAATCCCACATTATTTAGAAGTGTTTTACTATTGTTACTGTTGTCCTATAAATAAGAGCTCACATCATATTGTAAAACACTGAGTGAATAATAAAGATGTAGCTTATTAGGCTTCATCTTGTGAGCGTAAGCTCACTTAACCAAACCACGTGAAACCCTAGCCTCCATTCACTCTCTCTCAATCTCTACATCTCTTCCATTTTATATTTCCTATTGATTTATATTTCCATTAGATTATGGTTTTCTACTATTATCACATTAAAGAAAGTAATATTCACATCTCAAAATCACAGTTTATTTCTTATCACAACAAACTTCTTCATCACCTATTAGAAAATATTTTCTTAAAGACAAAGATTCAACGCACCTAAGCCAATATTTATATAATTCTTTCTTCTTGTTTTCACTTCATTTCATAACAAACTATAGAGTCGATCTATCTCTATCGGCCCAAAGCTTAGCTAAAATATTAGAGGTGATCCAATTTTTCAGCTAATACTTGAATCCCATTCCCTAACTCCTCTTTATTAAGGACCCTTAAGATTAGACCGCTATTCTTTATTTTGTGAAAATTATTTTCATTTTGGTTAAATAAAAAGATAAATCTAACACTATTAAAAAAAAAAAAAAAAAAAGCATAGAAATATTATAATTTTTTTTTTTTTATCACAAAATGTAATGGAGATAATCGTTAACAATATATATATCAAAAAATAAATCACAGAGTAGTTATTTATTTTAATGCCGAAACCAATATAATTTTCTCTTTTAAGAGTATACCGTATACACCCATTATGACCACCATCGACATCTTGGACCCCCTTAAGGAAAAAGTTACTCTCTATTTATTTTAGTGCAATTTTTTTGTTAGAAAAATGGTTAGGAGTAAATGAGAAATTACCTCCTAAAAGTGGGCCAAGTGGGTCCATGTGGGTTAGGCCCAGTCCATTTATTTTATGTATTTATTAATACATTGTTTTTTCCCAAATGTTGTGTCTTTTATGAATAGTTGTGACTATTCATCTCACACCTTTTCCGAAGAGGTGTGACTATATTTATAAATAGAGTGTTTCCTCATTCATTCTAAACTTACCTTTAAACTTTTAACTTTTGAAATTGTTTTAACAAGTTACTTTAAGTTAGTTATTTCCTACAATTTTGAGAGTCTCATTAGCATAAAGAGAGAGAAAGAGACACTAGTTACGTTCATTGTGCACGGAGATTGCTTGTGCTTCTTCTGTGTGCGAAGATCATTTTATTCTAGGAGACAGACATCCGTGAGTCTCAAAGCACCACTAAGATTATAATGTGAGGGGCAAAATCTGTTTTAAGGAGATAGCGTCAAACGCTAGACTTGATCTATTCATTCTGCATTCACTATGAGTTTTTATTGTTTATTAACTGTGGCAGATTTCTTGTTATTGTTGTTTCATTTTATAGAATCACATGATATATATCCAAAAATCTTAAAACAGATTTCTAAATTTATTGTATGATTTCTGTGAAAATTTATTGTGAAATTCGAATTGAAAGATTTAATTATATTTTCTAGAATGTTTCTGGATGAGAAAATGTTGAAAATAATTATAGTTTGTGAATTTGTATTATTTATGCTTGAATAAGGGTCTCACATGGCAAACACCACATTTGGTTGAATTAGACCATGATATTTCAGTATGTTGTACATATATATGTCAGTAACTTTCCTGTAAAATTTCATAGCTATTGGATGTGTGGTTTGAGAGAAAATTGAAAACCTATTTTTGTGGGCTTAAACTTTGTGCCTTGATTTTCGTGTATTACTTGGGTTATTTCAAAAACCAAAGGCAATGTTGGATTCTATATCTCATAAGCTTTCCATCCATATGTGGTTTGCTTAATTCGGATAAGAATTGAGAGAGATATGAGTAATCAAAGTTTGGTTGTTTTTCTAAAAAATTTCAGAAAATTATGGTTACTAGAGGTTGAAGATGACTCTCTACAATGATGCCTACTCTCGGTTGTGAGAGAGTGTGATGCACCCTTCGGCCATTTGACTAAACGGTTGGTCAATTTTGGTTTATTGGCTATTACTAGACCTTAATAACATGTTTCTATAATTTTGTAATAAATAATTGTTTCGAAATTAATTTATTTTTATTTATTTATTAATAAATGGGAGAGTGAGGGAATGTGAAAAATGTAAAAACTAATATCTTTGCATGTAAAATTCATATTCTGTATTGTAAATATTTTGAATGTGGGGGTGTCATAATGGGGCATCATATTGGCTTCGTTTTAATTTTTTGAAGTATAAATTGATGGAAATTTAATTTTATGGTTTTGCCCACTCTCAATGAGGGAGAGTGCAGTTCACCCCCTAAGCCAGAAGTTTTTATTTTGTAATAAAATTTTTAAGAGATGCATGTAATTATTTGTTTAACATGTTTCATATGTTAAATAATATATTTGTGCTTGCATGATATTTATTTAATTTATGTGGAGAGTTAACATGTTTTACTTTATGTAAATATATGCATGATAATTGAGAAAATTCAAATTTGAGTAATTTGAATAGTTATTATTGAAAGTGTGGTGGGACTGTTATAGTTTAACAAATGGTTTTGAAATTATTGGACATGATTTTAAGTAAATAATTTGGATGTTTAGTAATTTTTTGAAGAATTGTTTGGATTTAAATTATATGTAAATCCAATATTCATTTTATGGATAAATAATTCTTGAATTGATATGTGTGATACATGGGTGATTGTGTATGAGTTGTTAAATTTACTTAAGCATGCTAGTCTTGTATAATAAAATGTATGTATGTGTATATATATATACATGTTGGACATGTTTAAAATTAATTGGATATTAATATATGTGTTACATGTCATTGTTGATTTGCTTGAGTTATCTAATACTTAGAGTACACAAGATACTGTTATGTGTACTTGCTAAGGAGCAAGGATGAGGCATTGAGAGTTTCATTCATTATAAGAAAGAAGTTGAGAATCAACTTAATGAAAAGATAAAGGTTCTTAGGAGTGATAAAGGTGGAGAATACGAATCACCTATAGGTGAGTTCTGTTCTTAACATGGTATTGTTCGTCAAACCATTGCACCCTATTCACCTCAGCAAAATGGAGTTGCTAAATGAAAAAATAGAATCTTGAAGGAAATGATGAATGTGATGTTAACAACTTTTGGTTTACCTCAGAACTTGTAGGCGAAAGCTATACTTTCTGCTAATTATATTCTCAATAAATTGCCTCAAAAGAAAACCAATGAGATAACCTATGAATCTTGGAAATGTCGTATGCTTTCCTAGGAATTCTCAAAACTATGAGGGTATTTGGTTTAAGTGGCATTTCTTATTTCTAAACGGATAAAGATAAGGCCAAAAACAGTTGATTAATTGTGTATTTAATCTTGAGAATATATTTTCATATATATCTACACAACAACAAATTCCCTTAAAAGGAATTTGGAGTCTACGTCTAGTACCTCTCATGATCAAGAGTTGATGGAAGAGAAGAATGAGGTTGAGCCTAGACGTAGTAGAAGACAAAAACGTAAAAAAACGTTTGGTC
>OU015765.1:8493566-8518400 GCA_907173295.1 Fagus sylvatica
TAGTAAAAGGGTGCCAATAAGCATTTTACTCACTTGTTTACTTTCTTTGCCTTCACTTGTATTGTTGTGCTTGTTTAGCTGACTCTTTCCTCTTTTCTTTCATTTTTTCTGTAGTTGGAAGCGGCAATGAAGCTGTTGCAGAGGAAGAGAGAAGGCATCAGACTGCAGCAGTGGATTCTGCCATTAGGGGTCAGCTAGGGCTATTGTCTGCTACCAGGTCTGCCACACTGGGATCATCTGTACTTGCTGAGATGGATGCCTTTTTCCGAGAGTTCAACCGTGTATCAGTCAGTTCTCGTCATGCTGAGCGTTTCTGGATTTTTGACGATGCAAAAGATGACTTCGAAGGCTTCCGAGTGCCACAAGGGGGAATTCGGTTCTTAAAAGCCTTATGGGAGAAGTATGGCAGCTGCTCAGCATATCTTAGGCTTGGTGTGCACGTGGGTGGCTCCATGTTGACTCTCCTCTGTTGTGTGCTTGCCCATATGGAGCATACTAGGCTTGAAGATGTTACCAAGGTCCATATCCTTGAGTGGAAGGCCGTGGTTCAAGAGGTAATCGGAGGAGGCTTCAAGTTCAGCTTCACTCTTGATTATTTGCGGAGACTAGCCCATGATATGTTTAGTAGGAGGATCTTGGCTGAACTAAGGGTGGTGGAGGCTCGTGCTGCTGCGTTGAGAGATGCCTTGAACATCATTGCACCAAACCCATGGGATGTGGCTTCTGCCAGAGGAGTTTCTGCAGATCCTCATGCTAAATCGGCTCTCTACGACTTGCTGGCTTGAGCATGTTACCCACTACATTCCTCTTTTTTGTTGCTTTTTTGTAATGTGTTAGCCGTGTATAGGCTTTGACATGAAACTTGGTCTCACTTTGTTTTTTGGTACGTATTTGTTAAGTACATTAACTTGTGAACAATGAAACTTAACTTTTGTCAACTTTCTTTGCTTGGATGGCATTATACAAAAAGATTGACATATTTTTGAAGTACAAAAGAAAAGCGTGTTTAACTCCTATTACTCTTAGCTTAGCATAAAAGGCTCACAAGCTATTTCAAAAGAAGAAAGATACATAATGCAAATCTGCCGGAATGCATCTTACGAGTAATAGTGTTTCAGCCATTTTCCATTGATAGGATCTACCAAGGTAGTTCCATCAGACTTAGACAGCCTGTAGTAACCGCTTCCATGTGACTCTCGGATAATGTATGGTCCATCCCAATTAGGGGAGAACTTGGATGGAGATAGGAGGTTTCTCCATACAAATTCTGCGGCTTTCAAAATCATTTGTCCCTCCACAAAAATTCGGACTCGAAGGGCTTTGCTGTAAACATTAGTCATCTTTTGGTAATTCCTTTGGCTCCTTACTTTAGCTAAATCTCTTGCTTTATCCAATCCTTCCAAATCTGCCATTCGTTCTTCAGCACACATATTAGCATCTACCTCCAACTCTCTCCCTTGCATTACTCGCGGGCTAGGCACAACCAATTCAGTAGGAGAAATGGTATCAATGCCATAAACAAGTGAGAAAGGTGTAAAGCCTGTTGCTATTTTGGGTGAACTCCGGTATGCCCATAAGACATCTGCCAGGTGGGCTCTCCAGTCATTCCCATAGTCAAACACCATTTTGCTCAAGATTCGCAGCAACATTCTGTTTGTGGCTTCGGCTTGCCCATTACCTTGAGGGTAGTAAGGTGTGGAACGTCGATGCTTGACTTGGTAATGTTCTAGCACTTCCCGCATATCCTTGTTTATAAATGGAGTGCCATTGTCGCTAATGAGCTTGTATGGTATGCCAAAACGAGTGATTATGTGCTTTCGAATAAAGTTTGCAACTGTAGCACCTGTGGCTTTTCGGAGAGGAATGGCTTCCGCCCACTTCGTGAAATACTCGGTAGCCACAAGAATCCAAATGTAACCGCCGGAGGCCGGATTGATAGGGCCAATGAGATCTAGCCCCCAAGTGTGAAATGGCCAAGGTGTAGCCATATTTTGGAGACTGGTTGGATGAGTATGGATCAAGTTAGCTTGGACTTGGCAAGTATGGCATGTTTTCACAAAATCTGTCGCATCCTTCTTCATTGTAGGCCAATAATAATCGAGTGTGAGCAAACATTGGTAGAGTCTCTTCTTTCCTTGATCCTCTCCACACTCTCCCGCATGAGTTTCCTTTATAACCATTTGGGATTCCAATAAGCTAAGACATCTAAGTGGCTCTCCATGAAAGCCTTTCCGAAAGAGAGTTCCCCCTTCCACAAAATACCTCAAGGCTAGACTCTTAAGGCGATAAACATCCTTAGGATTTGACGGCAAAATTCCTTTAAGCAAATACTCTAAAAATGGTGTGCGCCAATCAGTCGAAATAAAAGTTGTGCAGACCTCTTCGTTGCTGTAATAGAATTGACAAGTCGGACATTGGCTCTGTACATCTGCCGCCTCTGCACTCATGTTTGGCCAGAAATATCCCAGTCACTGAAGTCTGCGGTAAAGGCTGACAACTCCTCCGTCTTCACAAGTTTTCTCATGGACTTCAAGCAACTTTTCCTTTGCTTTCTCAATGCTGATGCACCGTGCCAAAACTCCTCCAGACAGTCTTCGATAAAGATCTCTAAATATCAAGGTGTAATCCTTGATTTCTCTTAAGTCTGCCACAACAGCAGGAGACATGAGCTTGGCCTTGATTGGTACTCGCCAGTCTTCTTGATCTGGAGAAAGCTCTTCAAATTCTTTCTTTAATAATTCAGTGATAGGCTCCATCTTCTTACAGATGGCGACATCCATTTCTTCACCTTCAAAAGTTATTTGAGATCCCAAAGTAGCTAAAGCATCCGCATACCTATTCTCATTCCTTTAGGCATGTTCTATTTCGAAAGTGCTAAGTTTTGATTCCAATTTCTATGCCAAAGCTCTGTAAGGTGCCAAAGATGGTTCTTTGAGTGAGAATTCTCTTCGGGCTTGACAAACCACAAGGTTAGAATCGCCAATAACTCGCAAGTGCTTGATTCTCATTTCATATGCTATTGCCAATCCAACTAGGTAAGCCTCATACTCGGCTGCATTGTTAGAACATGGGAAATCAAATTTGAAGGATTTTGTTACAGCCTCCCCATCATCCTTGTAAAGAACAATGCCGGCTCCTGCTGATGTAGCAGTTGATGAGCCATCAAATTTCAAGGACCAAACAGAATCTGCCAAACCTGCCAGAAATACTTCATTGATTTCCCCGGGTACTTCATCTGAAATGGATGAGTTGTCTTCCCTAGCAAATTGAGCTAATAGATCAGCAATGGCTTGGCTTTTAATAGCAGTCGGTGTCTCGGTGATAATCTCATATTGTGATAGCTGCAGAAGCCACTGTGCCAGTCTGCCAGACAATACAGGCCGTTGCAGCAGACTTCTGATAGGATGAGATTTTGTCATCAATTAGACCTTGTGAGCTAGAAAGTAGTGTCGGAGCCTTTGGGAAGCATAAATTAGAGCTAAGCAAGATCGCTCAGCCCCCGAGTATCGGCTTTTAGCATCCTTGAGAGCACGGCTAACATAATAGACAAGTTGTTCAACCCCATTACCATCTTCTTGGGCTATAAAAGCCCCAATTGCTTGGCTATTTGAAGCTAAGTAAAGTCGAAGAGATTTCCCAAAAATAGGTGCACAAACAGTAAGGAGTTTATTCATGATGTCTTGTATCTTTTCAAAAGCTTGTTGGCATTCGGTAGACCAATGGAATGGAGCTCCCTTCTTCAAGAGTGGGGCAAAAGCAGAAATTACAACAGCAAGGTCAGGAATGAACCTTCTTATATATGACAACTCCCTAAGAAACTCTTCAGCTCTTTGTGTGTGGTTGGTGGCTTCATAGTGGCTATGGCAGATGCCCTTGCTGGATCAACGTCGATACCACGCTAGTGCACTAACAAACCCAGAAACTTGCTGGCTGAAACTCCAAATGCACACTTGATAGGGTTCATCTTGAGCTTGTACAGTCGACATCTCTCGAATACTTTCTTCAAAATGCCAAAATGATCTTCCCTTGTCTTGGACTTTACCACAATATCATCATTAACATAATCTTCGATTTCACGATGCATCATATCATGAAACATGGCTGTCATGGTCCTTTGATATGTGGCTCTGGCATTTTTTAGCCCGAATGGCATGACGGTGTAGTAGAAATTCCCAATGGGTGTGCGGAATAAGGTTTTCTCGGCGTCCTTTGAGGACATGAAAATTTGATTGTAGCCGCTAAAACCATCCATAAAGGAGAACATTGCATGACCAGCAGCTGAATCAATCAAAAGGTCCATATTAGGCAGCGAGAATTCATCCTTGGGACATGCCTTATTGAGATTACGGAAATCCACACAACACCGGATTTGGCCATTCTTCTTCTTCACGGGGACTATGTTGGACAGCCACTGTGGGTGTTGTATTGGCTTGATAAAATTGGCTGAAAGTAGCTTCTTCACCTCTTGAGTAACTTGAGCTTCGACCTCCGGATGAAAGGTCCTCATAGGTTGTACCACTAGCCTAGTGCCTGATTCAACATTCAAAGAATAGGCAACAAATTTCGGGTCTATCCCGGGTATTTCATCATATTGCTAAGCAAAAACATCTTGATATTCTTTTAATAATTCTACCAAATGTATTCTTTTTTCAGCTGATAATGATGCACTAATAGAAATAGGTTTATGTACATTGGGATTAGAACTTAGATTGATTACCTCAAGTTCTTCTTTTACAGAAATTTTGGGATCTGCCACAGCAGCTTCTGCTGTATCTGCAGATTCTGGAACATCTGCTTCATTTACTGTGAGACATGAGGGCTACAAAATTCCCTCTTCTGGTTCGGGGGCCTCTTGTTGGGGATAATTGGCCCCCGCACACCTTCATAAGCGGTAAATAGTGCGCCCATCCGGTAAACGAATGCGTACACACTGCGGCTGACTCTTGCTGGTACTAGCTTCTACCTTGCGCTTCCTTTTCTGTTCCAGCAGATCTCCCAAGTCTGCCTCAGGGGCATCCTTTATTTCCTCCCATTTGGGCAGTGGAATTCCAATAGGTTTAGCAAGTGATGCTTCCCCTGCTGGAGCAACTTCATCATAGAGGGTTGCCTCAACAAAATGGGACTCGGATTGGTCAAAAGGCGTAGAGTTGGCGGCTATTCGGATGGGCTTTCCGTTGAGCCTCCCTTTCACACATTGGTGGTAGGTGGAGGGGATGAGCTGGTGCTTGTGTAGCCAAGGTCTTCCCAATAATATGTGATAGGGAACCACGGAATCCACAACATGAAATCGCGTCAAAGCTACAATGGGACCAACCTTTAGAACAAGTTGAATGTGCCCCTTAGTGTACTCACCAACACCACCGAAACCTTTTATCTCCATAGGTTCTCCTTGGATCTTCTTTCGAGAGATTTCTGCTGTTTGAATAGTGCTCAAGGGAATGAGATTGATATAAGAGCTGGTATCTACCAAAGCACGCCTCACTTGCACCTCATTGATTGTGGCCGAGAGGTAGAGAGGACGTCGGTGATCTGGATACTGAATTTCCATATCTTTATTTGTAAATGTTATTGCATTGGTTGTTTCCAAAAAAGCTCAGCTGGCATGGGTTTCTACTGTAAAGCAGTGAGCTCTGGAATCTGCTGCTATGGCCATAATGGCCTTAGTAGCTGCTGTACGAGCTTCTGGATTCAACCCCAGCAGGTTGAAAAGAGATCGAAACCTAAGATTCCTTTGCAATTTCTTGATGGCTGTAGGTGTCATGGCAGTACTTGCAGCGGCAGGTTCGTCCATATCCACGTCACTAGTGTTTCCATGAATGACAACTGAAACTACAGCTCTATCTTTATGCTTGAGGAAGGGATCAATATGTACCTTTTGTTTTGCTTGAGGGAGTTCCAAGGTTCCATCTTGAATTTTCTCATAGAATTTTCTTCGAAGAGTCCAGCAATCTGCTGTAGAGTGATGAACATATTGGTGGAAGTAGCAGAATTTTGGATTCTTCTTGTCTTCCTCGGTTGCTTTCTTTGGAGCTTTCAGGAGCTTGATTACACCATCTGCTACCCACTTGTTAAGAATAGCCATCATTTCTTCCAAGGTGCAAGGAACCGGAGGTGGTGTCTCCTCAAAAGATCTTTCAGATGATTTCTTTCGCTTGTTGTTTACAGTGGACACCGTAAGAACTTGTGGTTGGCTTTTCTTTTTTTTAGGCTTATCGGTATGAGGCTTGACTGATAGCGCCGTCTTCCGAGCCTTTTGGAGAAGCTGCGCAAATCTTGAGATGTCAAGGTTCTCAAGGTGAGCTCGGAATTCTGGTAGCATATTATCTATGCAAACTCCTACTAGCTCGCCTTCTTCATAATTGGCATAGCAATCCAAGGATATATCGCGAAAGCGATGTATGTAGTGGAGCAAGTCTTCCCCGCTTGCTTGTTTTGTAGTATGGAGGTTGACGAGGGTAATCTTTTCCTCCACTTGGAAATATTTTTCACAAAACAACTCAACCATATCTTCCCACACCTTCACAGACTCGGGAGGCAAAGTAGTGTACCATGTATAAGCTCTATCGTCAAGGGACTTGGAGAACTCACGAAGGCATAGATCACCATTGCCGACGTAAGCCCCCATTGAGTCTATGAACTTGCTAATGTGTACAAGAGCACTCCCTTTTCGGCCATCAAAGCGTGAGAAAGTTGGAACAATATACTTTTCGGGATAAGGCTGCTTCAACAACTCAGTAGGATAAGGAGGTTTTCTTACAAAGAGTCGAGGCTCCTTTGGATTCTTTTCTCTTTCTTGTTTGAGTAGATTTGCCACGTCAGACATCGTCACAAAGGTAGTCTCCTTATTATGTGAACCTGAGTCTTAATGAGGCTTTTCCTGGTTTCCTCCTTCATTTTGAGGAAAGGTCTTCACAGCAGCATCTTTTTCCTTGAGTTGTTTAATAGCTTCTGCCAGCTCACCTTGAGTCTGCTGCAAGCCCTGTATCAGCTCCAGCATCAGATTTGTTAGCAGTACCTCCTGGTTTGGATCACTTGGAAGTGGTTATGATGGATCTTGTCCTTGTCCGTTGACTGCAGATTCAACTCGAGAATTCTCCGTATGGATTGAGACTTCCCTTCGACTTCCTCTTTGTCAGAGCTTAGGAGGCATGATTCTTGAGCTCTAGCTTTCTTCTTGGAAATGCTGATCTCGACTCCCCATTGGAGTCGCCAGAAATGTGAGGGGTGTTTTTGTGATGGTGCCACGTGGCGTGTCGAGGGGAATTACGATGTGGACTTGAGTCTTGAGAAGAGAGAGTCGAACCCAAAATTCAACCGAGAGCCTGAAGTTCGGCCCAAGGGCTAATAGGGCATCTTCCAAGAATATTTGAGAGCCAAGATTTTGAAGCCCAAGTAAAGTGAGAACAAGGACCAAGAAGGCTTGTCAAAGTGATATTGTCAACAAAAAGCCTAAAGGACAGTTATTGGGCCGGGCCACTCACTGTTCCTCAACTGGATCAGGCTTGAAACACAATAACTTTAATAATAAAAACTTACTAGAACACGTGCTTCCCATGCTTCTGCTAACATCTGCCACAAGACCAATGATAAATAACAAACTTGTTGAGACTAAAAAAAGAGAGTTGACTTGGTGGAAGAGAGTCAGCCCTGATGAGACATGCATGAGGGTGAGGGAAAGACGTGTTTAGGCCATTTATGGAGCTAGGTCAATGGTGAAAGACATTGTAATCCTAACAAGGCATTCTAGGATTTTTGACCCGGACATCTGCCAAGGGGGCTTTCTGGGGAATAAAGGGGATTAAGTGATGAATCCTAATCTTTTTAGATGGGATTGTATTTATGGGTTTGTATTTATGGGTTTGGATTGATGTTTCTAAGTTGAAGATGACCTCAAAAACACCTATTTCCCGGGGTCCTCTCTTGGAGAACCCTAGAAGTGAGCTAGTTGGTTTCTTAGAGAAAGTCTTTTCTTTTGAGCTAGTAGTGTTGAGTGTATTGTTCTTGTGCTGGTCTTGTTGATCAGAATGGTTATCTTGTTGCATTAAGAATGCAATCAGTCCTATTTATAGGAGTGATTAAGGTGGCTTAAACTTATGGTAAAATCGAGATTATGATTTCCCTTAAGCCTATTAACTTCCAAAATTAACCCCTCTATGATATGTTTTGTCAAAAAGAGTATTAATCATGAGTAAAAATGAGTATGGTCTTCCCTTAATGTCAGGGTAAGGCCTTCTCTTCCTCTGAAATGGCTTTTTCAAAGTCCTTTTATGCTTATTTGGTTGGTTTTCTATGACAGGTCAGGCCATGCATGTCTTCATTGACCTTGGTTCCCACAAACTAATCATTGTGCCTCCTAGCAGACCTAATGACAGCAGTTCAATGGTTGCCAAGATCTCGAGACTTCCCTCCACCAAACCACACTCCTCAAGTTAGAATCACATAAGGAGAGTAGTACACTCACAGGTCTGGGCCGTGGGGCTACTCCCTGAGTCCTTTTGGGACCAGAATGGACATGGGTTATGGGTTTTTTTATCACATTTCCCCATTTCCCATGCATCTTGGCTGCTTCCAATGGTCTTTGAGCTGTTATGCAGAAGTCTGCTGCGTGAACAGTGTCAGAATCCATGGTTTCCAGTGGAATGGAGGGCTGAGATGAGTTGGAAATGCTGGACCGGTTTGAATATGGAAGACCAGCTGCCTCTTGTCACGTTTGAGAGGATGGGAGCTACTGTTCCTCTTTTTATTAGTGAAAATATGACATGGTGTGGGCTCCAGCTGCTGTAGACATAGAGCCCATCTCTTGACAACTTCAGTTTCTAACTTGGTGGGGCCTACGGACAGGTTGTCCTCAGCTGCTTGAGTGCTGGGCAGCTCACCCTTTGGGCTCCAGCTGCCTCTCTCAATCGGCCCAATGACATTTAGACCCAATAATCATGTTATGAGTATATTTCGGGCTATGGGCTTCATGTGGGTTTCTTTTAGGCTTGTGAACAGTGCTAAGACACCCTTATAATAGGCCCAGATGGTTTATTGGGTGCTGTATTGGGTATTTTAGTGGGCTGGGTTTAATGGGCTAATTTATTAAATACTTAATTAAGCCCGAATATTTTATTGGAAGCCCATCCAAGTGTTGGTTAAAAAATGGGCATATACAAACATAAAGGCATAAAGCATATGAATTAAATGTAACACGAAAGGAGAAACCCAAACTAATCAATTTGAAACCCAACAAAAAAATTACTTCACTTGCATCTCACTTTTCCCTTCAACTATTTGTATTTTCTCAGCATCCAAATAGTGCATCAAGTGAAATTCAATTGCAGAAATTTAACATAAAGCATATGATTTAAACGTAACACAAAAAGAAGAAAACCAAACTAATCAATTTGAAACCTAATACACAACATAACTTCACTCGCATCGCACTTTTCCTTTCAATTATTTCTATTTTCTCAGCATCCAAACAGTACGTCAAGTGAAATTTAGTCGCAAGGAAATTAACATAAAAGGCATAAAAGCATATGAATTAGAGTTTTAGATCCTAAATTTTTCACTCTATACACAAAATCTAAGATACAGAAATCCCATATCTCTTGTTTTCTTTTGTTTTCCCTCGGTTTCTCAAAAAGCAAACAACTCCATCAGAAAATTTATTTAAAAAATTAAATTAAATTAAATTAAATGAATGAAACCAAGGCTTACAGTGGAGGGACTAGAGGAGGCCGGTTCTGGTCGTGAAAATCCATTTTTGTAGCCGATAAGACGAATTGCACAAAGAATTTTTCCGACGAGTTCTCTGATGTGGCCTGGAGGATTGCATCGGAGATAGGAAGGAAACTAAGATCTAGAAATCTTGGCCATCAATTTGTGGTAATGGACGGTCATTGATGGAGAGGAGAAAGGAAGGAGATCAAAGAGTTTATTCTGTGATTGAAGATTTGAAATGTAATTTGGGAAGTTAGGAATAAGAGAGAGAGAGAGAGAGAGAGAGAGAGAGAGAGAGAGAGAGAGAGAGAGAGAGAGAATTAAATTTGCATTGGGCGGTACTGCTAATAGATGTTGCCTTTTATTGGGCTGAACCGAATCTTAACCAGCCCATACCCAGTTAAGCCCAAGTGCTTTTAGGCTATGTATTTTGTAGTAGTTTTTTTTTTTTTTTTAATTTCAGTTTTGGTTATGGCCTGTGGGACTCATCTGATCCTTCTCGTCTATCTCAACTCTCTTGTTCAAAATAAATAACTTGACAAAACAAATAGGTTAAGGAATTTAAGTTATGTTTGGTAGAAAAGAAGGAGAATTGTGTTTGGTTTGTAAGAGAGAAAAGAAGGGAAACCATAAAAGAAATATGTTTCTTTCTTTTATTTGGTTTGCAAAGGAAGGGAAATGGAAAGAAAAAATTTATGTATTTTACTTTTATTGCCTAATAAATTAGTAAGATATATGAAATTCTATGGACCAAAATGTGATTTTGAAGACAAATAAAAACCAATTGCAACTTCACCTTTTTATTCACACTTTCTCTCGATTTCCGCTCAAATTTGGGCGAAAGAGCAAAAGGCAGGCCTGAATGATATTCGTAATAACTTTGTATTTTTCAAAAATTATATTTGTATGTGGTGCAGTAAGGAATAAGATAACCAAAATATACTTGGAACCTATAATCGAGACAGATTTTAATTAAAACAGGACCGGAAACGTGTTTTTCGGAAAAACAATTTCAAGGGCGTTTTAAGCAAAAGCGAACGAATTTTTTGTCCGGCGTTTTAGCCATGGATGACTTCATCTTTCGCTTTGACCTAATTTGCAAGGATTCTTAAAGTTCTTGTGATCATAAGCCATCATCACCGGCGCCAATGCTTTGAATCATCACCCTTGCTAATTAGGGATTCAAAGTGGACATAAGCGTTTTGGGTTGTGCTTGAATGGGGAATGAGTGTCTCTTGTTGCAAGTTTGCAATGATCTCTCCTATTAGGTGGGAATTAGGGCTTTAGATATGACCTTTTTTTTAGTGGGTTTCGAACATGCCCATACTTGCTACCTTTGCTCTCCAATCTTTGGTACAATGAATCTTCTTCATTGGCACCTTTGCAAATGAGCATTGGGCTTGATATCTCCTCAAAATGAGGTTTGAGTACGTGCACACTTGATTTTTCCCACCCAAGGGTTTAAGTTTTTTACAAGGTTCATGAAAAAAGGCTAACTATTATAAAGGCTCAAATGGGCTAGTAATGGATTAGATTTGTAGTAGGTTAATCATTAAATGATGTGGTTTAGCCATGGCTTCCTATCGCTTGTAATGATAGCTAGTTTGTTGGCACAAGGATTTGTATATCTCTTGATAGATTCCTCTTATAGTGAAAAGAAATTATGTGTTAACAACCTAATGTTGTGGCACATAAATTTCTTAAAACAACATTTTGGATTTCAATCAAATAACAAATGATTTTTTTCCTTGATTGCCTTTAGGATCCTTTTCCTTTACATTCTAAATTACGAGTAAATATTCCTACATTAATTAAAGGAAGTTAATCTGTTATTGATGCAAAATAGAATCATTTGAGATGGGCATTTGTTCCCCCAATTCCCAAACTTTCTATCCTAGGTAGGTTTTTGTTATTTTTCCCTTTTCAGTCTATGTATTTTATGGTTCTAACTTCATTTATTATGGTTACTTTAGCCAATGGTCACAACAGAGTGAATTATAGGCAGTAATTTTTTTTTTTCTTGGGTTGATAGAATTATGGTGAACAACCTTAAGCATATTGCCTCCATGTATTTTTGCTTTTAATGAATATTTTGGATTTAACGTCCAATTTTAATGGAATTTCTGTTTTTATCCGAAATTGATAGAGTTGAAGATGCAATTGTATCCAAACTTGTCTTTTTTTGGTATTTGGTCTATTTAAAAACAGGGCAAGCTAAGGAATATTTATTATGTTAGCTGAATGCAATACCCATTACAAACGTGAAAATTTTTTATGAAATAAATATGACGGAAACCATTTCTATTCCGCGCATTGCGCTGGTCCACAACTAGTTTAAAAGAATAGGTAAAGAAAAATCTGTGAGCTAACTGTGTTGAGAAATGGGTAAATTTTTTTTTAAAAAAAATATTGGTATTGTCATTTTTGGTAATTTACATCTCATACATCAATTTTGATAGATATGCTTACCAAACATTCAAATTATTGAAACCGCAATTTTTAACATCTTTTACCAAAAGCTCTCAGTTATTTCAACCAACCAAATTTCATTACTCAATTATTAAAGCCACACTTTTTTAAAAAGCCCATTTTCAAAAATACTTTACCAAACTCACCCGTATTCTAATCCTTAGCCAAATCCATGTATACAATGAATTGAGAAAAAAAAATTGTTTTCCTTATTCATCAGTCACTCTAAATGTACTTCATAAAGATCCTGATGAAGAATGGTCTCTGGTGTCATCCTTGCTTTCGACAGAAAAAGAGGAACTAGTCCATGGCCCATCCATTGACATGCCTCTCTGGGTTTGACTGTCTAGAAAAGAACTAGAGACATGTGTTTGGCTGTCTTGTGAAATCCTCTCAAAAGCTTTAAACCTTGCATCCGGGTTTGTTTCACTGCGCTTGATTATTGGTGCTTGAACTGCAATTTTTCCGTCAATCATACTTACTACGGAAGACATTGATGGTCTGAGAGTGGGAGAGGGATTGGTGCATAAAAGAGCCAAGCAGAGCAGCCTCATTGCCTCTTCAGAGGAGTAGCTTGAACCAAGCCTTGGATCCACAAGTTCTAAAAGGTTTCCTTGCTCTTGTAAGACATAGGCCTTTGGTTACATGTAAAAAAAAAAAAAAAAAAAAAAAAAAAAAAGCAAGGAAAACATTCATGATCTCTTGCATACTTGCCAAGGTGGAGAATGTGAAAAAACATGAAAGCATTAAAAATGTGTTAATTTAGCATACCAACAAATAATATCAATTAATACATTTTTCATGATTTTGAGAAGTAATATGACAAACTTTATTTTCTGTTATAAATTTATATATGCGAAATACCAAATTCAAATGCAACCGGTGTAAAAACAATATAAATTTTAATACTGTATCTTCCCAAAGCAACCTTTTTACTCATTGTAAATAAAATATAACAATAAGAAGTGTTAACAAAAAGATCCTCTAAGAATGGAAGAATGCCTCAAAGATAGCTTACCCAGTCAAGAAGATAAACAAACTCCTCCTTGGGCCTGTAATTGGTGTTGCTTTTCCCACTAACAATCTCCAAAGCAACTACTCCAAAGCTGTAAACATCTGCTTTATCAGTCAAGTAACCCCTCATCGCATATTCGGGAGCCATATAACCTCTGAAGAAAAACAGACAGCATAGTGAGTATATATGCCATTAGGAATTCACCATTGCCAGCTAATTAAGACAGGCTTTCTGATATCACATTACAAAAGCATCTCAAACATTTTCTAAATGTAAGTGTAAGGTATTGTGTTCACATATTAGCCACAATATATAAATGACAGTGCAACCTATTACATTAACGCAACTGCTACATTTTTTTTTTTTTTTGCTAACAAGGTGGTCCAGAGCTCTTCGAGCACTTGACTATTCCCTCGGATATGTGTATTTCCCCCGCCCCACACACACCAAGTAATTACAAGGAAAAATCCCTTGAGGGTGCCCCCAAGGTGGCTGTTAGAGGTTTCGAAAATATATAATGCCTCAATAAAAATCTGATGTAGAATAGTCATAGTTGGTTAAGTCTACTATGCATTAAATATTAAATCCAAACTAATTATATATTGTACAGTATGGTTCCGGTTTGGCAGTTCTTGGACAGCTTGGTTTTTTAGGAATTAGGGTGAGGGTTTGGTGGGACAAAAAGCTCGAAAATAATAGGGAATATAGGAAACATAGGATGCATGTGTAAAAGATCCTTGGGATTCATTCATGGAGGGCATATTCCTCCAACTAAAATTGGGGTGGATTCGCCAATTAGGATTGTAAGTTTTAGAATAAGGTGAACTGAAGGGCCTTTTATCAAACTCATTGGAGTGCTCATGTAACACTTCCTAAAATGCAAGAATGGTGGGATAGTCATTGGTTAGATGGAAGTTGGTTTCACACATACCACAACTACTCTAAAAGGAGAAAGTGTTTTGGTCTTAGTTTTTCCTAACTCAATGGCCTCCACCTTCCTAGTCAATTTGGAGATTTGAGCATTTACATCATCCTCCTCATTGAGGTGATATAAACCTCTCTTAGAACTAGGTCCAGGTTTTCCCTCTCTATTGTGTTCGTGGTCTCCCAAACTTGGGCTTTCTCAACCAAGAGATCAAAGTAATCCCAGGCATCATGCAGTGAATTTTGCTCGAGCAAAGTGTCAAGCAAGATTAAGTGAAGTCCAGTTTTATGATTGCTCGAGCAAATATCCCGTGAAGGTTGATTAAACTTTTTGTTTCAGGTTTAAGGATTGCTCTATGGTTCGATTGAGTGAAGGTCGAGTGAGGCAGCTCGAACTTCAAGTAATGTGTCTAGCAACGACACTGTCAGAATTTTGTAGAATCATATAGGAATGTGCTTAGAACTAAAGTTGTCTGTTATTACTTGCTTATAACTCTTTTAATTGTATTTTGAAGGATGAACCTTTAATGGTGAACTTTCAAGGGTGCCTCTTCATTGCTATTTATTGGTGATTCATATTCAATAATGCAATCAAACACATATACAAGGAAATTCTGAGAATTCTCCAGAATTTAAGTTTTGTTGTATCATGGAGGCAATTTGCTAGGAACCCATTATTGTAAATTTATTACTTGGATAGTGATATAGAAGTAGAGATTTGAAGGCTTGTAGACTTGTCCCACATTGGAAACATATAAAGCTTTGTATAAGTTTATAAGGTAGCATAAATACCAACCATTAAATAAATCTAGTGGTGCTATGGACATGTGGCTCTAGTACTCGCACATGCACGCATGGCATGTGGATTTTAGTTGTGCAATTGGCACTTGACGTGTGTGATTAAGATCGGACGGTGATCTTTTATTTTATTAGAGATCATAACTGATACAAGTTATTTTTTTTATATAAACATAACTGTTTATGGAAATTATTAATTTTTTTGAACAAATTTATTGTTTTGGAATAATGCCAATCATGATTCTTCATTGTCTATAAATTAAATGGATTAATTTAGTGTAAAATATACAATTTCATTAGAATACTCTTTAAGGAAATTAGAGATTTTTGGTGTCTATAATTTGTGACTTTGTTGTATCATAGAGGTGAATTATTATAACCTTGCAGCAAACTCTTTCGAGTAAGGACTATTATTGTTAAGGAATCTTGTTTAGAATCCCACATTATTTAGAAGTGTTTTACTATTGTTACTGTTGTCCTATAAATAAGAGCTCACATCATATTGTAAAACACTGAGTGAATAATAAAGATGTAGCTTATTAGGCTTCATCTTGTGAGCGTAAGCTCACTTAACCAAACCACGTGAAACCCTAGCCTCCATTCACTCTCTCTCAATCTCTACATCTCTTCCATTTTATATTTCCTATTGATTTATATTTCCATTAGATTATGGTTTTCTACTATTATCACATTAAAGAAAGTAATATTCACATCTCAAAATCACAGTTTATTTCTTATCACAACAAACTTCTTCATCACCTATTAGAAAATATTTTCTTAAAGACAAAGATTCAACGCACCTAAGCCAATATTTATATAATTCTTTCTTCTTGTTTTCACTTCATTTCATAACAAACTATAGAGTCGATCTATCTCTATCGGCCCAAAGCTTAGCTAAAATATTAGAGGTGATCCAATTTTTCAGCTAATACTTGAATCCCATTCCCTAACTCCTCTTTATTAAGGACCCTTAAGATTAGACCGCTATTCTTTATTTTGTGAAAATTATTTTCATTTTGGTTAAATAAAAAGATAAATCTAACACTATTAAAAAAAAAAAAAAAAAAAGCATAGAAATATTATAATTTTTTTTTTTTTATCACAAAATGTAATGGAGATAATCGTTAACAATATATATATCAAAAAATAAATCACAGAGTAGTTATTTATTTTAATGCCGAACCAATATAATTTTCTCTTTTAAGAGTATACCATATACAACCAGCATGACCACCATCGACATCTTGGACCCCCTTAAGGAAAAAGTTACTCTCTATTTATTTTAGTGCAATTTTTTTGTTAGAAAAATGGTTAGGAGTAAATGAGAAATTACCTCCTAAAAGTGGGCCAAGTGGGTCCATGTGGGTTAGGCCCAGTCCATTTATTTTATGTATTTATTAATACATTGTTTTTCCCCAAATGTTGTGTCTTTTATGAATAGTTGTGACTATTCATCTCACACATTTTCCGAAGAGGTGTGACTATATTTATAAATAGAGTGTTTCCTCATTCATTCTAAACTTACCTTTAAACTTTTAACTTTTGAAATTGTTTTAAGAAGTTACTTTAAGTTAGTTATTTCCTACAATTTTGAGAGTCTCATTAGCATAAAGAGAGAGAAAGAGACACTAGTTACGTTCATTGTGCACGGAGATTGCTTGTGCTTCTTCTGTGTGCGAAGATCATTTTATTCTAGGAGACAGACATCCATGAGTCTCAAAGCACCACTAAGATTATAGTGTGAGGGGCAAAATCTGTTTTAAGGAGATAGCGTCAAACGCTAGACTTGATCTATTCATTCTGCATTCACTATGAGTTTTTATTGTTTATTAACTGTGGCAGATTTCTTGTTATTGTTGTTTCATTTTATAGAATCACATGATATATATCCAAAAATCTTAAAACAGATTTCTAAATTTATTGTATGATTTCTGTGAAAATTTATTGTGAAATTCGAATTGAAAGATTTAATTATATTTTCTAGAATGTTTCTGGATGAGAAAATGTTGAAAATAATTATAGTTTGTGAATTTGTATTATTTATGCTTGAATAAGGGTCTCACATGGCAAACACCACATTTGGTTGAATTAGACCATGATATTTCAGTATGTTGTACATATATATGTCAGTAACTTTCCTGTAAAATTTCATAGCTATTGGATGTGTGGTTTGAGAGAAAATTGAAAACCTATTTTTGTGGGCTTAAACTTTGTGCCTTGATTTTCGTGTATTACTTGGGTTATTTCAAAAACCAAAGGCAATGTTGGATTCTATATCTCATAAGCTTTCCATCCATATGTGGTTTGCTTAATTCGGATAAGAATTGAGAGAGATATGAGTAATCAAAGTTTGGTTGTTTTTCTAAAAAATTTCAGAAAATTATGGTTACTAGAGGTTGAAGATGACTCTCTACAATGATGCCTACTCTCGGTTGTGAGAGAGTGTGATGCACCCTTCGGCCATTTGACTAAACGGTTGGTCAATTTTGGTTTATTGGCTATTACTAGACCTTAATAACATGTTTCTATAATTTTGTAATAAATAATTGTTTCGAAATTAATTTATTTTTATTTATTTATTAATAAATGGGAGAGTGAGGGAATGTGAAAAATGTAAAAACTAATATCTTTGCATGTAAAATTCATATTCTGTATTGTAAATATTTTGAATGTGGGGGTGTCATAATGGGGCATCATATTGGCTTCGTTTTAATTTTTTGAAGTATAAATTGATGGAAATTTAATTTTATAATTTTGCCCACTCTCAATGAGGGAGAGTGCAGTTCACCCCCCAAGCCAGAATTTTTATTTTGTAATAAAATTTTTAAGAGATGCATGTAATTATTTGTTTAACATGTTTCATATGTTAAATAATATATTTGTGCTTGCATGATATTTATTTAATTTATGTGGAGAGTTAACATGTTTTACTTTATGTAAATATATGCATGATAATTGAAAAAATTCAAATTTGAGTAATTTGAATAGTTATTATTGAAAGTGTGGTGGGACTGTTATAGTTTAACAAATGGTTTTGAAATTATTGGACATGATTTTAAGTAAATAATTTGGATGTTTAGTAATTTTTTGAAGAATTGTTTGGATTTAAATTATATATAAATCCAATATTCATTTTATGGATAAATAATTCTTGAATTGATATGTGTGATACATGGGTGATTGTGTATGAGTTGTTAAATTTACTTAAGCATGCTAGTCTTGTATAATAAAATGTATGTATGTGTATATATATATACATGTTGGACATGTTTAAAATTAATTGGATATTAATATATGTGTTACATGTCATTGTTGATTTGCTTGAGTTATCTAATACTTAGAGTACACAAGATACTGTTATGTGTACTTGCTAAGGAGCAAGGATGAGGCATTGAGAGTTTCATTCATTATAAGAAAGAAGTTGAGAATCAACTTAATGAAAAGATAAAGGTTCTTAGGAGTGATAAAGGTGGAGAATACGAATCACCTATAGGTGAGTTCTGTTCTTAACATGGTATTGTTCGTCAAACCATTGCACCCTATTCACCTCAGCAAAATGGAGTTGCTAAATGAAAAAATAGAATCTTGAAGGAAATGATGAATGTGATGTTAACAACTTTTGGTTTACCTCAGAACTTGTAGGCGAAAGCTATACTTTCTGCTAATTATATTCTCAATAAATTGCCTCAAAAGAAAACCAATGAGATAACCTATGAATCTTGGAAATGTCGTATGCTTTCCTAGGAATTCTCAAAACTATGAGGGTATTTGGTTTAAGTGGCATTTCTTATTTCTAAACGGATAAAGATAAGGCCAAAAACAGTTGATTAATTGTGTATTTAATCTTGAGAATATATTTTCATATATATCTACACAACAACAAATTCCCTTAAAAGGAATTTGGAGTCTACGTCTAGTACCTCTCATGATCAAGAGTTGATGGAAGAGAAGAATGAGGTTGAGCCTAGACGTAGTAGAAGACAAAAACGTAAAAAAACGTTTGGTCCAGATTTTCCTAACTTTGATCCTAGAAGATGAACTTGATAGTTTCAAGGAAACAATGTCCAAACCTAATGTTCTTTTCTATAAAAAGGTTTTCAATTAATCCATCTTACAAATCCATGCATGGTAACTGGTGGCCACCCAGTTATGAATCTCTAGAATATAAAAGGATATTCAAGAGGAATTTGGAAAGATGGATCTATTGATAAGGATAAGGCAAAACTTGTTGTAGAAGACTACAAACAAAATGGAGGTATGAATGACCTTGAGACATATTCACTAGAATGTGACAAGCTCCTAAGCAATGGCATGAGTAGATATACAAGTAACCCAGTAGAAAACCACTGAAGGTAATGGTTAGGGTAATGAGGTATTTGAAATACACCCTAAACTATGAGTTACACTACACGAGATATCTATTTGTACTAAGAGAGTACAATGATGTGAACTGGATATTTGTTAGTGAACATGTCTTTACGCTTGGTGGTGTAGCTGTATCTTGGAAATCTTATAAACAAACATGCATTGCAAGGTCCACAATGGAATCAGAATTTATCGCTTTAGATAAAGCAGGATAAGAAGCAGAATAAGAAGCAAAATGGCTTCGTCATTTCCTGGAGGATATGCCAATGTGGACGAAACCTGTGCCATCTATTTGTATACATTGTGATAGTCAATCAGCGATTGGTTGGGCACAGAGTTATATGTATAACGATAAGTCTTGACATATTCGTTGAAGACACAATATTGTAAGGCAGTTGCTCTCAAATGACATAATCTCCATTGACTACATAAAGTCGAAAGATAATATAGCAGATTCGTTAACCAAAAGTTTGAGTGGAGAGCATGTAAACTGCTCATCGAGGGGAATGGGTTTAAAGCCTATAATTTAAGTCTCATAATGGCAACCCTACCTAGCTGACTGGAGATCCCAAGATTTAGGTTCAAAGGGACAACCGAATTGTGTTGGACTTGGTACTATCACTATGGAGATAACTTTTCCTATCCATTCCTATGATGAAATAGTGATGCTTGTAAAAGTTTAGGATAAACTATGCTTTTAATGATTTTTATACCTTGGAAATCCAAGTGGGGTAGCAGCAGGATACTCTTAATAAGAAATCACCTATGTGAGTGTGAAATGTGGTCGCTTCAATGAGAATTTTAAGGCTGAATTCTCTAAAGCACTCATGAAACTAGGAATGTGTTAAGGGTTAAAATGAGCACAATAATGAGAACTAACTGTGTTCGAAAAAGAGCTGTGTGAATTCTATTGTCTTGGTATACACAAACGGCTGAATGGTTCAAGACATCATGTTCACCAGTTAGCCAGTATATCCGATAGTCTTTCACAAAGGAAGGTTCAAAGCCAAAGCTACCTCTCCCGATACAGTAAATTTTCTTCTACTCTGTGTGTGTCTGCATTGTCATTTGCATTGTGTTTGTCAATTTCTATTCATGTGGGGGATTGTTGGAAAAATGGTTAGGAGTGAATGATAAATTGCCTCCTAAAAGTGGGCCAAGTGGGTCCATGTGGGTTAGGCCCAGTCCATCTATTTTATGTATTTATTAATACATTGTTTTTCCCCAAATGTTGTGTCTTTTATTATCGCACATTTTCCGAAGAGGTGTGACTATATCTATAAATAGAGTGTCTCATCATTCATTTTAAACTTACCTTTAAACTTTAAACTTTTGAAGTTGTTTTAAGAAGTTGCTTTGAGTTAGTTATTTCCTACAATTTTGAGAGTCTCATTCACATAAAGAGAGAGAAAGAAACACTAGTTACGTTTGTTGTGCACGGAGATTGCTTGTGCTTCTTCTGCATGCAAAAATCATTTTATTCTAGGAAACAGACATCCGTGAGTCTTAAAGCACCACTAAGATTATAGTGTGAGGGACGAAATCTGTTTTAAGGAGATAGCGTTAAACACTAGACTTAATCTGTTTATTCTGCATTCACTGTGAGTTTTTATTGTTTATTAACTGTGACAGATTTCTTATTATTGTTGTTTTATGTTGCAAAATCACATGTTATATACCCAACATTTTTAATGGTAGAATGCTTTACTTTAAGTTAAAGGTGATTATAAAATACTTGTATTCCTTGCTCTCACAAGAATGGTGAGCTTTGTTAATTAAATTCTTAATAAGACCTATCATTTATGTGATATAATATTGTACAACATTTATATATTCCAAAATTTTTATTCTATAATTTTTCTATAATTATTCAAAAAAAAAAATCTATAACTTTTCTTAATTTAAAAGCTAAAAAGGTGAACAGGTGAACACCTTTCCTAGGTAACCACAATTGTAATTTGCCTAGCATTAAAAGGATTTCAACTTTTAACTTTTCTTCATAGGACTAGAAGGTTGGTACATAATAGATGGGTTACAGATAGTTCAATTAATAATAATAAATTATCGTCGAATAAGAAAGCTATGTTCTGATCTATCTCAGAAATCAATTGATTCTTGACCATAATACAAAATAATCATCATAGATAAATCTATCATATCTGAAAGAAAAAAAAAAAAAATGTTTATGCTCACTGTAATTAGACAAGCATACATATCACGACAACAATCAATGATATTTAGACGTGACCAGGTCAAGGAGAGAATTCAGCCTTAAAATTCTCACCACATTTCAACTCACATAGGTGATTTCTTATTAAGAGTATCCTGCTGCTACCCCACTTGGATTTCCAAGGTATAAAATCATTAAAAGCATAGTCCTAAACTTTTACAACATCACTATTTCATCATAGGAATGGATAGGAAAAGTTATCTCCATAGTGAGTAAAGTCAACACAATTCGGTTGTCCCTTTGAACAAATCTTGGGAGTCAGCTAAGGGTTGCCATTTTTAAATTATAGGCTTTAAACCCATTCATAAGTTTAGCTCTCCACTCAAGCGAATCTTATATTATCTTTCGAATGTAGTCAATGGAGATTATGTCATTTGAAGCAACTGCCTTAATATTGTGTCTCAACGAATGTCAAGACTATCGTTATTATAACTCTGAACCAATCGTGATTGACTATCACAATGATACAAATAGATGGCAAGGTTTCGTCCACATTGGCATATCCTCCAGGAAATCTTTTGCTTCTTATTCTGCTTCTTATCCTGCTTTATCTAAAGCGATAAATTCATTCCATTGTGGACTTGCAATGCATGTTTGTTTATAAGATTTCAACAGCTAAAGATAGTCTATTGCAACTATAATAGTAGAAAAGAGCTAAACATACTTACTTTGCTCAACTGTTAGAAGAGAAAAATTTTTCTACTTTCATAAAAAATTTTTCATTTTACATATATGAAATATAATTGTTAAATAGAACTATAAAGTTAGACTACTTTACTACCATATTTAAAGTCAATTATTAAAAAGTTCCTACTTCTATCAAGAAATTAAAGTACTTTCTTACTTAATTAAAATAGTTATTAGAACCTAAAAAGTTTCAAAAAGTTTTAACTTCATCCAGTAAAAACATTAAAGTTTCTTAACGTAGTCCACCAGTTGACTTAAAATAGTTTAGTTTTGTGTTATGTCATTTGTTTAAGAGAAACAATCGTTGTTTCATCAGAGGTTGGTGCACTAGCCACATGTTTAATTTCAAACTTTAAACATAGCCATAATAGAAGAAATTGAACAAAAGAGCAAACCATTCATTTGCTCCTTATAAAGAAGTGCTTGCCTTTTAAAGCACAATTCTCTTCAACTGGATAGAGAAAAGGTAGTCTAATTTTAGTTGGCTTTTACCATATGCTTAAAGACAATTGTTAAAGAGCATTAAATTTTTCTACTTTACAAGAAATAGTATATTTCAAATACTAAAATAATAAATATAAAGATTAGACTATCTTAAAAACTGTGTTTTAGTTATTTTAATATTAAAATTTTACTATTTCTTATAAAATAAAAACATTAAATACTTTCTTAACGGGTGCCAGACATCCATTAATCGAACCTAAAAAGTTTAAACTTAAAAAATGTTATACACGTCCACAAAAAGTTGAAAGTTCCTACTTCTATCCTCTTAAAGTTACTTTGTGACATTACATTTGTAGTTTTGTCTATATCACGCGTTTCATAACTCTACTTTAAATTAGGTCGAAATTGTAAAAACATCTCTTGAGGTTGGATCAATTGCAAATAGACCTCTGGAGGTTCAGTTTTGTGTTACTGACCCTTAAAGTTTAAGAATTAGCCAAACCTCTCCATTTAATTTCCATCAATTATGACGGATGAAAAGTTTGCACATGACAGTTTTATTATAAACACATTTAAACTAAAATATTCATTTGAAATTTTAATTTAATATGCAATTTAAAATTAAATTAAATTGGTTTTATAAAAAATAAAATTTAAAAATAAAAACTCATTCTAATTATAAAATTTTTTAAAATTAAATTAAACAAAAAAAAAATTCTATCACTTTCTTGTAATTTCTCACCAACGAAACAAAGATAGCTCCTCATAAAGCCACCAAAATCAAAACAAACTTTTCTTTCAATTTCACTTTCTTTCTCATCAACCAAACATAAATAAACAAGCAAAACAAAACAAAAAAATTATTTTACTTTCTCTCACTTTCTCAACCACAATACAGATACAAAACCATGATATCCATGACATTTAGGATCCGTTTGGGTTAACTGTTTTAAAAAGTGCGTTTTTAAAAAATGATGATTTTAAAATGTGCGTTTTGAAAACATAATTTTTAAAACCACAGTTAAGCGTTTGGATGACATTGATCTAAAATTGCTGTTTTGGATGAAAATTACCAAAAAAGATTTAATTATGTTGCTAAGGATATCTATCGTTTTTAATGCATTAAATGTTAAAAATTACTTTAATATTAATAATAATAACATATTAATAAATTCATAAAAAAAATACATTTTTATTAAAAACATGTTCACTATCAATAATATACATATTAAATAGTACACCATAAAAAATAAAAAACTAACTAACTAAGGAATATATTATATACTCTGTAGCTCTAATATAAGTTGGCCCAGTATCCAAGAACTACACCATAGACTCTCTTGCCACCTCTCACATCAACTGAAGCTAGCCAGCTTTTTTGTTAACAATGTAAACTTTTTTGTTTGATATTTCTGCCAATCAACAAAAGGAGAAGGGCATTTTGGGCTTTCTACCTATTAGAAAGTCACGCATATCTACGTTTTTGAAAAAGCAAGGCAAAGCTTCAGTTTGAAACTGACGCTTTTTTGCGTTTTTTAAAACGCAACGTTGCTTATATCGCGCAGCCAAATGAATGGTTTTCTGCGATTTTATCTAAAATCGCACGATTTCCCTTTAAAATCGTGGGGCCAAATGAGCCCTTAGAATATCATGGCCACAAAAATCGGCTACCTCTATTACAACAAACCTCAAATGTTGCCAGTAGAACAACAGAAACGGAGTTAGACCTACAAAGCTAGTAGCAAAGAAAATGGAGACCTTTAGTTTTTCCAGACTCGACCTTGTCGTCCTCGTCCCTAAACAAATAAAACCGAAACTTAGGCATGACCATTGGCTTTGACCTTCCTTTCCTTGCATGGTGGGTATGTTGTTCCCTTCACTATCCTAGGGACTTTGAAACATTTGGTCTTCCATTTGGCTCGTCAACTTACGCCCGTAATTAAAGACTTTAGGGAACCTTTTAGTAGTCGTGTCCATTCGTTTGGACGACTGTCTCCTTCATCATTATTTTTTTCGGTAGATGTGTCAATAGACATTTTTGCTTGTTTGGACGATTGTTTCCTTCATCATTTAGCAAATTTTTGCTTTCATGTAGGCTTTGCCCACTCTTTCTCAGATAAAACCATTGGGTAATGGATGGGCCTAGTAACCATTTTCTCAAAGGATCATAATAAGTCCATTTGGCGATATTATTGAG
>OU015765.1:8518500-8625424 GCA_907173295.1 Fagus sylvatica
CAATAAAAAATGTTCATAAATATTAATTTAATTTTAACATTGAATGGTTAAAGGGTCCCGATTTGAGATTTGACTTAAAACCCCAAAATTATTGGCCCTTAATTAATATGAAGTATACTAAATATTAATGGTACCTCAAATGTTTTTACCATACTTCAAATGTTTTGAAGGTAACTATTTAATTATTATGAAGTTATTATATATTCAATGGATATGATAGTTATTATAATAGTCAGGGTTGGTCCTAGGCATTTGCGAGGTGTATACTGTATAGGCTTCATCTCAAAATTTAAGCTTTATCCCATATTTTTTAAAACCCTTATAATTTTGAAAGAACTAAAAATAAAATTATAACCCTATACAAAAATTTAAAAATGCCCAAATTATTAAAAAAACCCAAACGTTAAAATCAATTCTTTATTCCAAAAATAACTTATTTCTCTAACCTAAGTCCTAACATTAATAAATAACCCTAAAGAAAGTAAAAGTAAATAAAATTTTCACTCCCGTCTATAACTTAGTTGTTTATCACTTTGACAATCCTAGATATGCAAAAGTCATGCACTAATTCTCTCTCTTTCTTTAAACGGTACTTCTAGTCTTCTAATCTCGTATCTTTCTATATAAGTATATCCCCATTACTCTTTATTCTCAATAACTTTTATCATTCTCTAATCTTATTCCAAATGTGAAAAGTTCAAATCTCTAACAAGTTTGAATTTTGATTTTTGAGGTATGTATTTAATACATTTTAGAGTTTAAATCTTTATATATATAGTGGAAATTTCAAATATCCAATAATGAGATTGAACAATCACCTGAAGAATCTTTTAGAGTTAATGATTTTATATATATAGTAGGTCTCTCTTTCTTCTATGAAAAATAAGTTTGAAACTTTTCAAATATATGAGAACAATTGGAATTTTATTTGATTTGAAGAAGCTAATTACTTTCACTAGATCATGATAATTTGGAAAATTATTGTGTTAATCTTGAAGTTTTTTAAAATGATAATTTTTTTTTTTTTGATATTGATTTATTTTAAGAATTAAAAGTCTTACAAGAAATTTTACTAAAAGGAAAAAAGAAAGCAATTGATTTACTTAATTTTATTAAGGATTTGAATTGTTTTCCAAATGCATTTATAGCATATAGAATATTATTGACTAAATCTGTCACAGTCACGTTTGCTGAAAGAAGTTTTTCAAAGTTAAATTATTAAAATCTACTTGCGATTAACTATGTCACAAGAAAGATTAAATGACTTATCCATATTATCTATTGAACAAGAAGTTTTGCATGATGAGTAGAGTAATCTATCAATGATACTTTATCTTAGATGTTTTTTATGATAAAATGCCTCATTTTTTTTCTTTTCTTTTTTTGCATCACTCCAAGCCCAATAATTCTCAAGGTTGACCCTAGTTATAGTATTTGTTTGTCCAAAATGCAAAAAATAAAAAAATAAAATAAAATATAATGGAAAGAAAAGAAAATGGATTATTATATAACTTACCATCATAAAAAATAAAAAAATAAAATAAAAACTCTTGAAACATTATGAAGTTAGTGTTCAAACTTTAGAGTGACTAGAATTACTTTCTAAGTAATGCTACAGTTATAACAATTTTTGTAATATTTTTCACAATAATCGAATGATAGTTTTTTTATTAGTTATCATTTAAAACCAATATTGATATTACTTTATCTCTCTATCTATAATGTAACACTTAAGATTTTTTACTTTTGGTTAATCTTATAATATTGCGTCACATAAGTTTTTGAGGTCTCACAATTTTACATCTCACTATTTAATATGTATTTTTTAATTGAATTTAAATTTTATTCTATAATTAAACATCCATTAGAATCTTGACATATTATATTTTCTTTAATAGAAATAATATATTATTCTATATATACAAACACAATCATAATAAATGTCTAATACTAGAATATATTTTATATATAAACACCATAACAATAAATGTCTTTTAATAATTATCAATTTTTATAATTAGACAAAAAAATAAAAAGAGCAAAAATGATATTATGTTAAGCTTATAATACATCATATTTAGCCTCTCTCAATTTTATTTAAAATGGAAAGAATCCTAGTTATTAAATATTTTGGAATTATTGCGGGGAATACACCAAAACAAAAAACAAAAGTTGAAGAAGGTTGGTAGAGCTTACCACTTAATTATTGTACACGGTTCACAATCCTTAAGTTGGACCACGTCAACTAAGATAAAGGAAGCCAAAAGCCCGCCACGTAAAGCAGCAACATTCATTGGCTGGCTTTTCACGAAGAAACCGCGTGCATGATGCTTAGGGGACCCAAACTTTTTGGAGAGCAAGACAGGACAAACCAAAGGTCGTTAATCATGAGTGGAAACTTACGCCTATATATATATGTATCCCTTTTAGCTTGTTTGTTGCATTATTAAGCTACTACTATAGCACTCAGCATATTAGCTAGCTAAAAAATTTGAACTCTTTCACGAAGAAAATGAAGGTAACGATGAATACCAAGCTGAAGTACAGTTATTTAGTTCTAGTTATGTTTCTTATATATGTACTTCCAATCATGTTATGTATGCATAACTGACACTTCTAATCTTTCTTGCAGCAAAAGGTAGTGATCCGGGTCACCTCAAATGGAAAAAAGAATGTACGGTCTAAGGCCATGCAAATTGCAGTTGGTGTACAAGGTAATCATTCTGTTCATTAATTTTTTAAAATTGAACCAAAAGACTTGTGAGTAGCCAACTTCAATTATGCTAAACAAGTTTTGTTTTTGTTTTGGGTGCTTAATTAGGTGTTGAATCAGTGGCTATAGAAGGTGAGGAAAACAGTCAGATTGTTGTTGTTGGCGATAACATTGATTCAGTCAACTTGACATCTTTGCTGAGGAAGAAAGTTGGATTTGCTGAGTTAGCAAGTGTCTCACCCATCGATGGTTCTGAGAGTGAAGAGCCCAAACAGAGTGATTCCGGAATACAAGCAATGGTTTGGCAAACTTATCAACCTGGTGTACAATACTATTACGCTTACAGTGTCCCGGATAACCACCATGACTCTTGCATTATTATGTGAGGATTTCTAGGAGCTTAGACAAAGTTTGTGAGACGTTGTAACTTAGGTGCTTCATATGGTTGAAAGTAATTGTTTTTTAAAAAATAATACTATTTTTACTGCGTTGGTCAATATAACTAGGGGTGTAAGCTTCACCAACACAACCGAGAAAATCGCAAGAACCGTACCAAACCGCACCTCACCGCACCGCAACCAATCTTAATAGGTGCAAGTGCAGGTGCGTGTAATAGGAAAACCGCACTATAAGGTATAGGTGCATAAATCTAAAGAAGACTGCACCGTACCTCACCGATTACACCCCTAGTATGTTATACTTATATGCTAATGGTATATGCAGGTGATGTTATGTTATATTTGTATGCTAATGGTATGTGAAGGTTGAGATTGGATTATATTTGTATAAGAATGGTATATATGTGCAAGTTGAGATTGGAAATTATGATTCATTCTATGAGATATGTATGTTATAATTTTCTTCTTTTTAAATATTTAGGTTAAGATTGGAAACTAAGATTTATATTTGTATGCTATAGTTAACCAAATTTTTTGTGTTGTTGTAAAGGTGAATTTTTTAGATTAAAATTGACATTTGGGCTAGTCCAATTCGACCTAAATGAGTTCAGTCCAAACCACAAAACTGCACCTACACCGCACCACACCACGTCAAAACCGATCTTAATAGGTGCAGGTGCACCATGTAATAGGAAAACCGCACTATAAGGTATAGGTGTATAAATCCGAAGAAAATCGCACTGCACCTCACCGATTACACCTGTAAATATAACAACGTGGTTAATCAAATTCAATTGAAGAATCTAAATTATTGCATGTAAGTGGAGAAACGTGAAGTGAAGTGTGTGCATTGATTCTCTAAATTTTATTTATAGGAAAGAGAAATGTTGTGTTAAAGCATGATATGAAGTGACAATAAAATAGTGTAATTGAATAAGAAATTATATCCATGTAGTCTAATAAGAAGCGTTGGTTCTGGCCATTTGCATCCGCGAATATTCTTTAGACCGAGCAATTGCTGCAAAAAGGAAATCCAATCATCATCCAATCCCACCTAAGCTTGTTAATTATTAAACGAACAATCTCCAAGTCGAATACAAATCTTTTATCTCATTTTTTGCTTTTTACTTTATATTCCACTAATTGGAATATGACGTATGTTATTTTTCTTTTTTTATAAAATAACTCAAGTTTAAAATGGAAAAAAAAAAAAAATCAAACAAGTATATATTGTAATTGGTAGAGTATAAAATAGAATACAAAAAGTGAGATAAAATATTTTTATTACTCAAAGTCGAATGAATATCCTCTTTTTTTTTCTTCTTTTTTTTGCTAAATGAATTTTCATTCAAAAAATGGAAACAAAACAAGCATCACTTAACCATGCCTCTAAAACAGAGGGAGGAGAGAGCTTTGATTACAACATAAAGATAAATTGTGCAAAGAAGCAAACAATTGGCCAAATAAAGAGCCACATTGTTTGCTTCTCGCCTCACTCAACAAAAGGAACAACAATTAAAAGCTAAACTTAACCTCTTTGAATCAGAACAAATTGAATCAATCTTCCAAGGGTAGCAAGTATCATCACCATTTAGAGCATCCATACAAATTTTAGAGTCCTCCTCCACAACAATGTTTAGAAAATTTTAATCTTTAGGCAATTGAAAAGCCAAAGGAACAGCAGAGGCTTCTGCAACCAAAGGGTCACCTAGTTGAAACAATTTAGTCCACGCTTTCACTACTTCACCATCTTCACCTCTAGCAACCACGACAAGTGCTGCAGAATTATTACCCATGACAACATCCACATTCAGCTTCACATATCCACGATTGGGTTTGCTCCATATCTGGGCTACCCTGACGTTGAGATCTCTTGAACTAGTAAAAGCTTGTACTTGTTCCATAATCTTACTCTCAAAATTATTCACAATTGGTAAAATACTTACAGGTCTTCTAGAATGTTCAGCTTGGTTCCTCAAATGCCAAATACAGTCGAGAGTAAGTGTTATCTGAATGGAGGCTTGTACTTTCAAAGACTTGAGTTCCGAAGGGCATGAAATGCTAATTGGAGGATCAATTACTAGCATGGCAACTTCTTCAGCATTAGACACTGAGAGGGCATCTGAGTGGAGCTCCCAAGGGACACCAAAGCAAATGGCTCTTGATACAAGACACAAGCAAAAAAGGTGAATGGTGGATTCTTCCTCAACCTTACATAAAGGGCACCTAATATCAATATCACCAAGTCTCACAGCAAAGTTCTTCTTGGTATGTATGATATTCAAGCCAATCCTCCATATTAGCATTTTGACTCTTTCACTCATTTTCAATTTCCACAAGTCAGCCCACTTAACATATGAGTTTACAACCACACCTACTTCTTGGTTGGTCTTGTAAGCAGATTTCACTGAGAAATGACCTTTGGGATCTTTAATCCAAATTGATGCAGGAGCATAGTGACAGCTTAAGTGGCAGCCATGTAGGCGATAAGTGTCATTTAATTTATGAGTCCATTTGTCTTTTACTTATTTTTATTATTCAGTCAAAGTTAATTATGTAGTCTTGTTGGGTGTTGTAGTAGCCTGCTAGTTATCAGTTTGTTGGGAGTCGTATAGGCTATCTTGGAAGTTGTCTTTCTCTAGGAAGTTGTCAAGCAATTATTGTAAGCATTTATTTCTCATGCATGCATTGTAAACTCTTATATATTTTAATGAGAATGAAAAGCACAGCAGAAAGTATTTTGATTCAGAAATCATTTGCAAGTATCTTGCTTTGGAGTTGAGTGATTCCTTCTAACAATCAAGTGTTTGACTTGGTTGCATTGAGTGGCATCCACGATTAGTAGCGTTGAGTGGCTTCCACTACCCCTGGTAGAGTGGCATCCCAAGCTTATCCTTTATTCCCTTGGTTGAATCATTTTCATTTAACCAACCTTGCAGGTCTTGGCTTGCATCAAATTGGTATCAGAGTGAATTTTCCTATTGATCTATGCAGTTTTGTTTTTCTGTCTTCTCAAATTCCAGAAAAGTCTATTCAACTTCCTCTGCAATTCTGTATTTTCTCGTTAATTTTCACACGGCAAGCCATATATCGTTGGAAAGATCTGTCTTTCTTGTTTCCAACAAAACAAACGGATCGTGATTTCGAGTTTTCTAGAGTGAGATATTGGTAATTTACTATGCAAAGGTCAATCTGCCAGTGAATTACGAATATTTTTCTTCATCTTGTTCAGAATGGCTCCTAGTCATCGAAAGAACACTCATAGTGTTGATGTACAATCTGAACTCACTAAGTTGAGGCAATCTAATCAAGCTCTACATCAGATGATGAATGAACTCCTTCATCGCTTTCCAGCCTCTCGGACTCAAAGTCATGAGAGTGAGCACTCCAACTACCACCATGATGACTTTAGTAATGATGACCGTTCAACTTCTTCAAGTTCTATTCCTAAACCTACAATTCTTCTTCAATGGCCTATGGATTATTTTGTTTCAAACATTTTTGAAAATGGGGAAGAGTGCTCTAAAGAAGACAATATTACAGATTGGAATTCTCCGCCAATTTATGATGAGTACCTTGATGAAGATTGTGAATTGTTCATGGGTAGACAAATTGTAGAAGATGATGATCAATCCTTATTCAGTCAAGGTGAGGCCATCACTCACACCAATGATGCAAATTTCATTGTTCAAATACAAAAGGTCACTCATTTTACTAAGATTGGTGATTTTATATGGGAAGGTTTTATGCAACGTGAATTAATTCTAATGGGTTTGTAGTTTACAATCCAACAATTGAGCAAAGAAGTAAATTTAGGATCAATTCATGAATATGGTGATTTGTTTCCAACATGGGCTTCTTGTGCTACACTATGACGAAACAAGTTACAAATAAGAATTCGTTCAACAGGGTTTGTCATGAGCGAGAAAAGATTTATGAGTAGCATGTTGGTTGCACTTGTCTTGCTGAAACTAAGGGGATGGAAAGGATTGACTGAAAATCCAATAGATCAAGGTAAGGATGACTTCAAACATAAGATTGGGGTTCTTTTCGAGGAAAGATTGCATTCAAGTTTCATTTGTCAAGCCAATATGGTGTCTCAACAACTTTCAATGTATGGATTTCAGGTGAAGACCTCAAGAAATTAGATCATATATATGCTTTGGAAGGATCTGAATTCAAACTCGAGGTCGAGTTTTTTTTCAAGAAAGGGAGAATGATGCAGGAGCATAGTGACAGCTTATGTGGCACCCACGTAGGCGACAAGTGTCATTTAATTTATGAGTCCATTTGTCTTTTACTTATCTTTATTATTTAGTCAAAGTTAATTATGTAGTCTTGTTGGGTGTTGTAGTAGCCTAGTTATCAGTTTGTTGGAAGTCGTATAGGTTGTCTTGGAAGTTGTCTTTCTCTAGGAAGTTGTCAAGCAATTATTGTAAGCATTTATTTCTCATGCATGCATTGTAAACTCTTATATATTTTAATGAGAATGAAAAGCACAATATTAAGTATTTTGATTCAGAAATCATTTGCAAGTATCTTGCTTTGGAGTTGAGTGATTCCTCCAAACAATCAAGTGTTTGACTTGGTCGCTTTGAGTGGCATCCGTGATTAGTAGAATTGAGTGGCTTCCACTACCTCTGGTAGAGTGGCATCCCAGGCTTATCCTTTATTCCCTTGGTTGAATCATTTTCATTTAACCAACCTTGTAGGTCTTGACCTGCATTACAAATAATTATGTCTTTTCTAGGAATTGAAGGTAGAGGGATTTTCTAAATTGCTGCCACAAATTCTAGATTAAAAAACTCTTTCAATTTTTGGATGTTCCAACAATGACCATCAGAGAATATAAGACTAGAAACCATCAAAGAGTTGTCTGTGATTGAGTCATCTCTAGGCTTTGGTTTGAACTCCTCTAACCAAGGCACCCAAGGATCCTTCCATACATTGATTTCAAAGCCATCTCCCACCACAAAAAACACACATTTAGCCATCAACTTCTTCACCTTTTCTATTGCACACCAAGTAGTTGATGCATTTTTTTACAAGCTCACACCTCAACCAATATTTTCTCCTCAAAGCATTCATACATATGCTATTCCTCTTTGACAATATCATCCAAGTCATTTTGCTAGTAGAGCCTATTGAATCTTTTGAATAACCTGAAACCCAACCCTCCCTTGCTTCTTGGTTGGCATAAATGATCCCAAGATTTCCAAGCCAAGTAACGTCCTGCCACTTTTTTAGGATTCCACCAAAATCTTCTAGTGGTAGCATCCAGACTATAACACACTTTAGTTGGAACATCACATGTTGAAAATGTGAAGGTTGTAATGCTTGAGCTACTAACTTGATCATAGTACTTCTGCTAGCCCAAGAAAGACACTTAATGCGCCAACCCTTTAATCGAGATTCTAGCTTCTCTTGAAGGAAGTTGAAATCCTTAGTCTTCTTGGGAGATGTAAACAGCGGGTTGTCCAAGTATTTCGTATCCTTGTGCAGACACTTCATTTGAAGCTCATATTTAATTCTCCTCTTTGTATCCCCCTGAACCCACTTAGAGAAAATAAGTCCTGATTTTTCTTTATTTACCCGTTGTCCTGATCAGCTACAATATCTTTTTAAACACTCATTCAAAGCTGTGATTTCTCTTCTATTCGCCTTGGAAAATAGCATGAGATCATCAGCATACATGACATGGGTAAAAGCTGGCTCATCAATATTTAAATTCACCCCACTAATTCTCCCTTCCATCTGCTCTTTGTCAATCCTTCTAGATAGGACATCTTGGCAAATGATAAAGATTGCCGCAACCCTCTTGTTGGCTTGAAACATGTAGATTTCCCCTCATTAATAAGCACAGATGAAGACACAGTAGACACACATTCACATATCCACTTCACAAATCAATTAGTAAACCCAAACTTTATGAGCACAAACTTTAGCAACCACCAATCAACTCTGTCATAGGCTTTTTGAAGCTCCACTTTCATACCTACAAAACCACCCTTCATTTTTCTCTTTTTGAAACTATGAAGTACTTCTTGTACCAGAATCTGATTCTTGGCAATCCATCTGCCGGGGATGAATGTTGATTGATTTGGAGCTACCATCTTATGCAATAAAGGTCTCAACCTGGACACTATTAGCTTCGAGATAATTTTTATACACCGTATTACACAAACTAATAGGTTAGAAATGTTTAAAAGAAGATGGGCTTGAATTTTAGGAATGAGAACAATTAATGAATTGTTTACCTTAAAGAGCATTTCTTCAGTTCTGAAAAAGCATTGTAGAGCTTCAAAAACTGAACACCCCACAGTTGGCCAAAATTCTTGTAGAAAAGAGCTAAAAGCCCTTCTGGCTCAAGGGCTTTCTGGCTTTGCATGTCAAATGCCACTCTTTTAATCTCCTGCTCAGTTGGAATCATACAAATCTCAGTAATATCTTCATCAGTTGAAATAACCACCCTTTTGACTATTAATAAGAATACTCTGTGACAGGTGAGTCTCTTGTTGCCAAGCGTGCTCTCAATACACATATTAAGGTGGATGATGCAGAGCAACAGAGAGAGAACATTTTCCATACTAGATGCCACATCAGCAATAAGGTATGTAGTATGATCATTGATGGGGGGAGTTGTACTAATGTGGTTAGCACTACTTTGGTTGAGAAATTGAATTTACCAACCTTAAAACACTCTAGACCATACAAATTACAGTGGTTGAATGATTGTGTAGAGGTTAGGGTGGATAGACAAGTGTTAGTTACTTTTTCAATTGGGAAGTATCTGGATGAGGTGCTTTGTGATGTTGTGCCTATGCATGCTGGCCATATTTTGTTGGGGAGGCCGTGACAGTATGATAGGAGGGTCACATGATGGGTTCAAGAACATGTACAGCTTTGTAAAGGGGGACAAAACAATCAAGCTTGCTCCTTTAACTCCAAGCCAGGTCTATAAGGACCAATTGAAACTGAAAAATGAGATTGCACAAAAAAGAAAGAGTAAGAGTGAAAATGAGCACAAAAGAAATAGGAAGAGTGAAAATGAGCAAAAAAAAAAAAGAGTGAGAGTGAAAATAAGCAAAAAAGAAAGAGTGAAAAAGAAAATAGAGAGGTGGCTAAGAGTAAAGAAAAAAGAGTGGAACCACGAGAGAAAAAAGAAAGAGAGTCTGCAGAGAGAAAAGGAAAGACAAAAGTGTGTTTCTATGCAAGAGAGAGTGAGGTTAAGAGGGCTTTCTTCGCAGATCACCCTATGATTTTTCTTGTCTATAAAGAGTCTTATCTTAATCTTGATGAAACTAACCAGTCTCTTTCTAGTTTGGCTGTTTCTTTGTTGCAGGAGTTTGAGGATGTATTCCCAGAGGAGATGCCTAATGAGTTGCCACCCATTAGAGGCATTGAGCACCAGATTGATTTTGTGCCTGGAGCTATTATTCCAAACCGATCAGCCTGTAGGAGTAATCTAGAGGAGACAAAGGAGCTTCAGAGGCAAGTTGAGGATTTGATGAGCAAGGGGTACGTAAGGGAGAGCATGAGCCCATGTGTAGTACCAGTGCTACTAGTGCCAAAGAAGGATGGGACGCGGACGATGTGCATTGATTGTAGGGCGGCAACAATATCACGGTAAAGTATTGCCATCCCATTCCCAGATTAGATGATATGCTTGAAGAATTGCATGGCTCATGTATTTTCAGTAAAATTGATCTTAAAAGTGGGTACCATCAAATTAGAATAAAAGAGGATGATGAATGGAAAACTGCTTTTAAAACTAAGTATGGGCTTTATGAATGGTTGGTTATGCCATTTGGACTTACAAATGCGCCCAGTACCTTCATTAGATTAATGAACCATGTCCTAAGTGCGTTCATAGGCAAGTTTGTGGTTGTGTACTTTGATGACATCCTAGTATACAGCAAGGACTTAAATCAACATATTGAGCATTTGAGATATGTGTTTGATGTGTTGAGATATGAAAAGTTGTATGCTAATTTCAAGAAATGTAACTTTTGCATGAAAAAAGTTGTTTTTCTTGGTTATGTTATTAGTATAACAAGTATTGAGGTGGATGAAGAGAAAGTCAAGGCCATCAAGGAGTGGCCAACGCCAAAGAGCATCACTGAGGTAAGAAGCTTTTATGACTTAGCTAGCTTTTATTGGCGTTTTGTTAAAGACTTTAGCACCCTGGCTGCACCACTCACTGAGGTAATTAAAAAGAATGTTGGGTTTCATTGGGGAGCTAATCAAGAGAATGCTTTTGCCACTATTAAAGAAAGGTTATGCTCTGCACCTGTGTTAGCATTACCTGATTTTAACAAAACTTTTGAGATTGAATGTGATGCCTCAGGAATAGGGATTGGAGCCGTTTTGATGCAGGATACGTGGCCCATAGCCTTCTTCAGTGAGAAGCTAAGTGGGGCATCCTTAATGTACCCTACTTATGATAGAGAGCTTTATGCTCTTGTTCGTGCATTAGAGACTTGACAGCACTACCTGTGGCTTAGGGAATTTGTGATCCACATCGATCATGAATCATTGAAGCATCTCAAGGGTCAAGGTAAGTTGAATCAAAAGCATGCTAGATGGCTGGAATACATTGAGACCTTTCCATATGTCATCCGTTACAAGCAACGAGTAGCTTGGATGGACAAAAGAAGGCGGAGTTGGTGAAGTCACTTCATGAGAGGGTACGGTTTCAAATTGCCCAAAAGAATAAAAGGGTTGCTGCCCAAGCCAATAAAGGGTGAAGGTGTGTCATCTTTGAACCAGGAGATTGAGTTTAGGTTCATATGCGCAAAGAAAGATTCCCCGCCCATAGAAGGACTAAGTTGCATGCTCGAGGAGATGGACCTTTCCAAATTCTTGAGAAAATTAATGACAATACTTATAAAGTGGACCTTCCAAGTGAGTATAATGTTTCTGCTACATTCAATGTTTCTGATCTTTCTCCTTTTGATGTAGGTGACGATTTAAGGTCAAATCCTTTTGAGGAGAGGGGGAATGATGGGAACCAAGGTGGGCCTAGTCTTAAAGATCCTTTGCAACTTCCAGATGGGCCAATTACAAGATCAAGAGCCAAGAAGATCAAGGAAGCAATGCAAGGATTGGTGCAATCCACTTGGGATGAAGCTAGCAAGAGCCTAACACTGAAAGTGGGTTTGAAAGAAGGAGAACCAATTTTGATTCACTTGATACAAGCTGTGGAAGACATGACTTAGGTTCATTGTTTGGGCCTATTGTTATTGAAGGGTTTCATACAGTTAAATGATTTATTTTATTAGTTTAGAATAAGTGGGCTTAAGGATGCTTCGCCCACATATGTCTTATTTCTTATGAATTAGGGTTTTGGAAAGGCCTTGTATTATGGCCAAGGGCATATTTGGAAACTTACTTTTTAGGAACTAGGGTTTCAAGAAGTTACTGTAGCCGAGTTACTGTAGCGCCGCATTGTTCATGCGAAGGTATTTTTGAGAAAAAAGGGTTTTATTTTGGCTAGAGTTTTAATTAGGTTTTGGTTTAAATATTCCTTGTAGCCTCATTTGAAGGCAGATAATATTGAATTTTCATTGTGAGTTGAGTTTACTCCTCTTGTTCTTGATTGAACTTTTGAACTTATCAAAGGTAAATCACAACCTTTGTGGCGTTCCTTCTTGTAATCTGGGTTCTTGAGACAGATTCTTCAATGGGTCTAGATTTTAATATAATCTAGGTTCTTGAAACGAGTTCTCAACGGGTTTAGATTCTCCATCCATTGACTTGATTTTGGCTTTCTTGGGTGAGTTTTCAAACTGATTGTGGGTTCAAGGGATTCCATTCCTACGGGTTCATATCATAAATGTACCTAAGGTATACCTTAAAAAATGGTAAAGTTTAGAATACAAGAGTACATTTTTTCACTGAAAGAATCTAAAGGCATAACATTGAAAAATCAAGTTTGAAGAAAATTCTCTCAACTACAATCCAGTCGCTAATATTTCTAATTATCGTAACAATGACAATCAAAATTCAACTTTATTCACTTTCCTACACTAATAAATATATTAAAATAAAAATCAAGAAGCTCAATTTTTATTTTTATTTCTAAAGTTAATGTGATTGATCAATCCATTGAACTAAAATGAATTTCATTTCACTGATACACAAATCAAGAATATTAGAATATATATTTCGTTTAAAAAAGAAGAAGAAGAAGATGGCAACCCAAAATCTTTGCATTCCCATCACCAATGTTGGTTCAAGATCACTGGTTTTAGAGTAGTAGAATGAACAATACATTATGCAGAACCAAATGGCCTCAGCAACATGTTGAGGCCCTTATTCCGAACAAATTTAGCTAACTATTCACTTTCTTTTTGGTACCAAACAAAAACCTTTCATCACCAAGTTGTCTCCCCAAGTGATGTTGCACCAAAGGAGACAACCAGAATTTTCTTTGAAACTCCTCAAAACTAACGATGATTGGAACCAACCTCATGTACGAAATCTTATAAACATTTCATCTTGGTTTACGAAAGTATTAGAGAGAATGAATTTTTGAGAATACCCAAGGGCGGAACTAGCAATTTTTTATTGAGAAGAATTTTTATTTGGGGGGGGGGGTAGTTTTTATAAGCTAAATATTTAGAATTATTAATAATTATCTATATTAGTAAGGGGTTTTAAAAAAATTTGCAGGGGCCACAACCCTCCCACCCTTGGCTATGGTTCCACACCTGTACTTACCATACTTGATGACCTTAAGCATTTCCCTTTTGATCACTATCTTTTTCGCTCATGATGCTTTTTCTTTCTTAGACACCATAAAGCATTTACCATGTTAGTATATATATACTGTAGGCCCACTGGGCTTTAGGCCTATTACATTACTTGTCTAGTACACTTACTTGTACTGCATACATACTAGTACTACACTCTCATCTCTGTCTATATAAAGGCAATCCTCTATACTATTTTACTCATTGATTATATTATACATAGCTATTCTCCTCAGTGTCAGTCTCTCTTTTCTCTCTCTCTCTCTCTCTCTCTCTCTCTCTCTCTCTCTCTCTCTCTCTCTTTATTCTCTCTCTTTATTCTCAACATGGTATCAGAGCCAATTTCCAATGGCCTTCAATAGGCTCTCAGGCAACGTCTACGCCGCCGGCAACACTTAGTTTCCGCTGTCACAATGTGCTACCTACACTAGTTCACCTCTCTACGGTCCTCTTCTCAGGTCACCAACCACATCTGACGAACCAGAATCGAGCCCATCGGAGCTCTCACACGCCTTCACGCACCACCCAAAGTTCCTGCCACGCCGTCCACGCTCGCCACGTGCCGAGATTCCTCTTGCTGACATCAGCCTTAATGACGTCAGTACTTCCACGTCAGCGTTGACTTTGACCGTTGACTTCTATAAGTTTACTTTTGTGAGTTGACTTTGACCGTTGCCGTTGATCGTTGATCGCCACCGTTGACTTTGACTGGAACAGTAAAAAAAAAATTATATATTGTTCTTCACGATTTTTCGTGTGGATTTCATTTTTTAAGTCTGTTTTCTCATTTGGCGCTTCCAGGTATGCGTTTTACTTCAGGGCATGACATCACACATCCTTTCACTGTTGTTCTTGATGGTCCCACTTTTTATCATTCTTCGTCTCAGAATATGATTGTATTTCTCAAAGTCCGCAGATTATGGCATTATGTTACTAGTCACATTCTAAAACCAGTACCTAGGCTTGTCATAGTACCTAGGCTTGTCATAGATTCTTTTGATTCTGATGATGACTCTGTAGCTGACGCAGTCATCCCGGTTGATGATTTTGAGGTACGTCTTGAGGAATGGGAAAGCATCCAATGCAAGATCCTTTCCTGGTTCATTAACACCTCTGTGCCTTCCATTAACAGTCTTCTTCCTCAATTGGAAACTGGTCAAGCAGTCTGGTCTTTCTTGGCCACTCGCGACAATTGCACTTATGACTTTGCCTTGGAATTTCATATTGAATTCAAGCTTTATCAGATGTGCCAAGACTCAGGTCATTCTATTTCTGATTATTACTTACAAAATGCTTCTATGTGGGAACAATTAGTTGTTGCTAATCCACCACTCAAGTATGTTAAAGACATCGAACTCTTTGCCAAGTATAAGGATTGTCATCGCTTCACGCAGTTTATAATGGGTATCCATGAACACTTTGAACCTACCTGAGCTGCTCTCCTTAGTCACTCTCCTCTTCCTTCACTTGATACTGCTGTTAAGGAACTTATTTCTGAAAAAAATCGACATCCTCACCATCATTTATCTTCTTTCGGATGTTATTCTGGCTACTCCTTGTCCTTTAACATCTTCTTCTGATCGACTTCGTCGTATTTGCAAGTACTTTAAAAAACTAGGCCATGACATCTCTGAGTGCTATCACAAGCAGAAAGATGACAAAAGGAAACAGAATCAGTCTCATGGTGGATTTCCTCGTCCACAGGCAGCTGCTGTAAGTTTTGTCCCTATTGACGATCATGTGGTCACTGTCTCTCAACTTGAGACTATGTTTCATCGGTATATGTCTCAACCTTCCTCTGCCCTCTCAGTTACCTCAGGTAACAAATCTTGGCTTCTCGACTCAGCTTGCTGTAATCACATGACTCCTCATGTGTCTCATTTCTCTCAAAAGACGCATTCAACCCCTTCTCTTTATCATTTACACTGCTGATAGCTCACATATATCTGTTAGTCATATAGGCACTAACTCTTCTCCTAATTTGACTATCCCTGATACATATCTTGTTCCAAAGTTATCCCTCAATATTCTCTCTATTGGCCAACTTTGTGAACTTGGCCTTGATCTCCACTTTTCTAATCGTGGTATTGATGTGCAAGATCCACTGATGGGCAAACTACTTGAGACAGGCCAGCTGCTTGGGACAGGCCGTAAGATTGGACGTCTATTTGAGCTTTGCAACTTGTAGATTACCTCACATCTGGTCTCCTCCCCTGTTGCTACCACCACCTTATCTCTAGACTTATGGCACTCTCGTCTTGGTCATTTCTCTTTAACTCGTCTTCAGTTATTAGCTTCTTAAGGTCACTTAGGGTCTATTAATTTTCATAAATTTGATTGTATGTCTTGTCAATTTGGCAAACAAACAAAGTTACCATTTAATAACAATGACTCCTTTTCATCTGCACCTTTTGATCTTATTCAATCTGATGTTTGGGGTCCTGCTCCACTTACCACTGAGGGGGGATCTCGATACTTTGATCTTTGTCGATGATTATTCTAGATTCATTTGGATTTACATGTTAAAACATCATTCTCATATTGTTCCTATCTTTCAAACTTTCCACAAAATGATTCAAACTCAATTTTCCCGCACTATTAAAATTTTCCGGCCAGACAATGCCCAAGAATACAATGACAAATCCTTTCTCTCCATTTTGAATTCTAATGGCACTCTTTCCCATCGTTCTTGTCCCTATACCTCTGAACAAAATGGTCATGCCGAACTCAAACTTTGTCACATTTTTTATGTCATGTGTACCCTTCTCATATCTGCCTCTGTCCCTGAACGTTTTTGGGGTGAAGCGGCTCTCACTGCCGTTTACACCATAAATCCTCTTCACTCATCTACCACTCACAAGAAATCTCCCTTTGAGTTACTTTATGAAAAACTCTCAAACTATTCCTTTCTTTTAGTATTCGTTTGTGCTTGCTTTATCTCTCTTCCTCCTCATGAACGAAATAAACTCGAACCTCGGTCTCGGCTGTGCTGTTTTCTCAGTTATGGTATCTCTCAAAAGGGTTTTCGTTGCTATGATCCCATATCTCGTCGCCTTCGTATCTCTCGGCATGTGGAATTCTAGGAACATCAGACTTTCTCCAATCACCAACATTTTCCCTTCATCTCTTCCACCATGACTCTCATATTTACTGATCCTTCAGTTGATCTTTATCTTGATCCTGTGAGGGACTCTACCCCACTTCCTAGCTCTTTAGATGTCCCATCTTTGGCTTCGTCACCAGCTGCTGGCTCGTCTGCTTCGGATCCTGCACCATCAGAGTCTCCCACAGATTTTCGTCGTTCCAATCGGGTAAGGACTCCTCTTTTTCACTTTACTGATTATCATTGTTACTTTGCACTTGCTACTCTCCATGAACCTCATACCTATCATGAGGCTAACACTAATCCTCTCTGGCAGCAAGCTATGACTGATGAACTTAATGCTCTTCACAAAACTCATACTTGGGACATGACCACTCTACCTCATGGCAAGTTTGCAGTCGGTTGTAAATGGCTATAAAAGATCAAGACCCGGGATGATGGATCCGTCGAACGTTACAAGGCTCGTCTAGTTGCCAAGGGATTCACTCAGAAATACGGTATCGATTATGAGGAGATTTTTGCTCTTGTTGCACGTCTTACCTCTATTCGATCTTTACTTGTTGTTGCTGCGGTTCGTAATTGGCCTCTGTTTCAGATGGATGTGAAAAATGCATTTCTCAATGGTGATCTTCTCGAGCAAGTCTACATGCAACCACCTCTTGGCTACCCTAATTCTTAGAATCAAGTTTGTTGTCTTCATCGTGCTCTTTATGGCCTTAAACAAGCTTCTCGAGCTTGGTTTGCTAAGTTCAGTTATGTGGTTGCTCAGTAGGGTTTCACTCATAGTCCTTATGATTCAGCTCTCTTCATTCGCCAAACGTCCACTGTTATCATTCTTATTATTCTTTATGTGTATGACATGATTATTATAGGTGATGACACTGCCGACATCCGTGACCTACAAAAGTTCCTTAGTCAACATTTTGAGATGAAAGATCTTGGCACTTTCAGCTACTTTCTCGGTCTCGAAGTCACATCCTTTTCTTATGGTTACTATCTCTCTTAGGCCAAGTATACTTCTGACCTTCTCTCTAAGGCCGATCTCACTGATAGCAAGACTATCTCTAGTCGCTCAGAGCTTAATGTCAAGCTCAATGCTATTGATGGTGAGCCTTTCTTTGAAGCTACTTTATACCGTCAGTTGGTTGGCAGTCTCATCTATCTCACCGTCACCCGTCCGGACCTTGCATATGTTGTTCATCTGGTTAGTCAATTTATGTCTGCTCCTTGTTCCACTCATTATGTTGCAGTTCTTTATATCCTTCAATACATCAAGGGCACGCTCTTCCATGGCCTTCACTTCTCAGCACAGTTTTCCCTTGAACTGCGTGCCTATGCCGATGCAGACTAGGCTGGGGATCCCACTGATCGTCACTCTACCACATGTTATTGCTTCTTATTGGGTTCCTCTCTTATCTCTTGGCGTAGCAAGAAACAGTCTATTGTTGCTCATTCCACTACTGAAGCTAAGTACCGTGCTCTTGTCGATGCCACCTCAGAACTCCTCTGGCTTTGTTGACTCCTGACTGACATGGGTGTTCCTCAGACCACCAGTACTCCTATTCACTGTGACAACCGTAGTGCTATTCACATTACTCATAATGATGTTTTTCATGAGTGCACCAAGCACATTGAAATCAATTGTCACTTCGTTTGTCATCATCTTCTTTAGCATAATACTCTAAACTTACTTTTTGTCTCCTCTGAAGACCAGCTTGCTGATGTATTCACCAAGTCCCATCCGCCAAGCCGCTTACACGATCTTGTATCCAAACTTAAGATGGCTTCTTCATCACCACCTTGTGTTTGAGGGGGGATGTTGGTATATATATACTATAGGCCCACTAGGCTTTAGGCCCATTACATTACTTGTTTAATAAACTTACTTGTACTACACTCTCACCTCTGCTTATATAAAGGCAGTCCTCTGTATTATTTTACTCACTAATTATATTATACAAAGCTATTCTACTCAGTATTAGTCTCTCTTTTCTCTCTCTCTCTTTATTCTCTGTCTTTATTCTCAACATACCATACCTAAAAGATAAAGATGAAACACAAATTAGAATCATGTCAATAATTATGCTATATACATTTAATTTGGTATCATCAAAACAAAAACAAATGTAAAATTTGTTAGATACATTGGAAAGAGTTGGAATGAGTAATGAGTATATAAGCCATAAGTAATCCTTATCTCATAAGGCATCTTTTGAGATTGAGTTAATCCCATTGGACTTGTAATCCGGTATTGGTATTTGGTATCTCTTATGTATTGCCCTTGAATACCTTTTAGAAAATTAAAGTCCAAAATTGACACAAATTGATGAGAAACAAAGAAATAATGTTTTAAAATTTTAAAAATTGTAATTCTTTCAAATAGTGGAAAGTTATATTTGATAAGTTGAGATTATTTTTAAATTTTGAATTTTGAAAAAAACAAATGGTTATTCAAAAAGTGGAGGTTTTTTTATTTTTTTTAAGGCTCTATTTATTTCGCTATAAAATGTTTTTCGGAACTTGCATCCTAATTTTATTTAAGTATTAGGAAGTGGAAATTATATTTAACTGATAATGAGTTAATCTTAATAGAAATATTACTTACGGTATTTATTATATGTTTTATTTAATTTTTTAAAGTTACTCAAGTATAAAATTATTGAAGTAGTTATCTTGAAATTTTGGTAATATGGTGTGCTAAGAATTCGCATCCTAATTTTAATGATGAGAGATAATGTTGAGTAAAAAATAAAAGATAGAATTTGAGAGAGAGAAACATGTGTGATAGAAAATAAAAGATAATTTAAAATATGTTGATTTTCTTTTAGGAGTGCTTTTTTTTTTTTTTGGATAGTGGTGCTAAATTTTTTGTTAGATTATTTGAATTCAAATGAGGAAAAAGAAAATGAATATGGAGGTATAGAAAAAAAAAAAAAAAAAAAAAAAAAAAAAAAAAAAGAAAGTGAGAGGCTGAGAGCCGGCCAAATATTTTTTTTTAGTAGGAGTCCTATTTTTTTGGATAGTGGTGCTAAATTTTTTGTTAGTTTTTAAAATGGACTCTAAAATTTATGATTTTGGAAATATAGTGTTTTCCTTATTGGACCCAATTTATTTGAATTTTTATAAGTTATTTAAAATTAATGTGAGGCTATTTTGGACCATCTAAAATATGGACATTAAAGAGGGAAGCATATATGTATTTAGAAATTTTCATATATACCCTTATTTTTTTAAGAATAGATTAAAATATAATAGAGTGTTTATTTTCAATAGGGATATTTTTAGACTCTATAAAAGTGGAGATCAACAGGTGGACTTCTCTTCTCAATAATAATAGATAATAATAATAAATAAATAAACTCTGAAACCGCGGGCCTATCTATTTTCCCACTCTCACCAAGCTTCACATCCACGCACATAACAATACCACAATCTTTTCTCAAAAAAAAAAAAAAAAAACAATACCACAAATCATAAATGAAAAAATGAATATATATATATATATATATATATATATATATATATATATATATATATATATAATATATATATATTATATATATATTATATATTATATATATTTTAATAAAAAAAAATGATGGAAGATGATTGAACAAAAAGAGCAAAAGATTTTCAGAAATACCCAGTCTTTGCCGAAAATCCTATCAAGAATGGCTTAAGGGCTAAGTTTCGTGAATGAATAATTAATGGATAATTGTTTTTGGAAACAATAATTTCTCTAATGGTCACTAGTTCGAGTCTCCTGTCACATACTTAAAACAAAACCTTACCTCTATCATGATACACGTGATTAATAGAGTGTTACGTATCTCCAAATGTGTGAGTATCTATGGAATGCTAGCCTAAACATCCAAGGTTATTAAAAAGAAATTTTATTTAACAATAAATTAAGAAATTATTATAATATTAATTGTAATCATAAAAAGATAAATAAATAGACTTAAAGAAAGGTTTGTAGGTATTTTCTCTGCAATTGTTAAAGTGACCTATATAATATAACTCACTTGTAAAATGATATGCTTTTTATAATTACATCTCTATATTTTAAGAGAGTAATGTGTCCACTTTTTCAATGGTTCAAAATACCCTCACACATTAATCACTATTAATGAAAAAAAAAAATCAAATAATAGCAATCAAATAAAAATAACAACATTTTATTTTTATACATAGATAAGTGGAAAAGGAAGAATTCGAATCCTGAACTTCTCGAATAAAAAACACTAACAAAAGTCTTTTGAACTTTTTATATATATATATATATATATATATATATATATATATATATATATATATATCTAAACGGAGAATGTAAATACATAGTGACTAATGTTTTTTTTTTTTTTATTAGGTAACTGATGTTAAATACAAATGAATAGTTTCTTAAAAAAAAAATACAAATGAATAGTCATGTAAATTTAGAACATGGCATCATTATGGTACGTTCAAACGGTCCAAGTTCAATATAACAAAGAACAGTGGGTGTTCTGTCCTGAACGCGTGTGAATTGGCGCGTGGAGTTCACCAATCCTTATAGGTTGGTTGGATAACAAGAGAGGGAGAGGTGTGGACGGGAGTGGAGGGATGAGACATGAGAGGCACACGAAGTCCCTTTTACATTACATTACACGAAAATATAGAATTGAACACTGCTTTACTCATTACTTTACCAGCCTCTCTCACTCACTCACAGTTCTTGACAAGATTCAAGTTTGAGAGAAACATCATCAACTGAAATTCAGTGTACGTTGTTCCCTTTTCTCTTCTTCTCAGATTCTTCATTCATTCAAATACAAATATCTGTCTCAGATGGTTTTCTCTCTATGCTTTGAAGCAACTTGTTCATACTGAAAAGATCGAGTCTTTTTTATCTATCCATTAAGAGTTAAGACCAACCCAGAATTTTGATTGATTCATTGATTGTATGCAAAAAATAGAAATTCAAAACCTCCTTGTATTATTGGTAAAAAAAAGAATCTTAACTTGTTATAAACTACATTTGATTCTTTAGCCATGACTAGCCTGCTGAATACAGTGTCCTCCCATATTGCAAACCCATTACCAGAAACTAGAAGAAAGGGTTGTGGGTTCTTCTCTCATGTTCCAAATCTCCATACTTTTTCACTCAATAAGGGATTTTCTAGAGTTTTGGCATCTACCCAGATCACCATTTCTCCCAAAGACACTGTTTTTACTCTGCCCAATTGGAGGTTTGGGAAGACTGACTTAAGAAGTAGGGAACTTAGACTCAATGATGCATTTCTTCATTTGGAGTATATGGTAGGGAAGGGCCAAAAGCCTGATGTTGTTCAAGCAACTCAGCTCTTGTATGATCTCTGCAAGGTTAATAAGATGAGAAAATCGATTAGAGTGATGGAGATGATGATTGGGTCAGGAATTATACCTGATGCAGCTTCTTATACATACTTGGTGAATTTTTTGTGTAAAAGAGGCAATGTTGGGTATGCAATGCAATTAGTTGAAAAAATGGAGGAACATGGCTTCCCAACAAATACTGTTACCTATAATTCCCTTGTTAGAGGACTTTGTATGCATGGAAACTTGAACCAAAGCTTGCAGCTTTTGGATCGATTGATGCAGAAGGGGCTGGTTCCAAATGCATTCACATACTCCTTCTTGCTTGAAGCTGCTTATAAGGAAAAAGGAGTGAATGAAGCCATGAAGCTATTGGATGAGATAATGGCTAAGGGTGGGAAGCCTAATTTGGTTAGTTACAATATTTTGTTAACTGGGTTGTGTAAGGAAGGTAGGATCGAAGAGGCAATAAGATTCTTCAGGAATTTGCCTTCAAAGGGGTTCAATCCAAATGTTGTGAGTTATAACATTTTGTTGAGGAGTTTGTGCCATCAGGGTCGGTGGGAGGAAGGAAATGAGTTGCTGGCTGAGATGGATGGTGAGGATCGCTCACCCTCAGTAGTTACTTACAATATATTGATTGGTTCGCTTGCTCTGCATGGCAGAACTGAACATGCTCTTGAGGTTTTGGATGAAATGATGAGGAGACGGTTCAGGCCTACTGCTGCAAGTTACAACCCGATAATTGCTCGTCTTTGCAAAGAGGGGAAAGTAGATCTTGTGCTTAAGTGTCTAGACAAAATGATTTCTCGGCACTGTAATCCTAATGAAGGAACATACAATGCCATTGCTGTGCTTTGTGGGGAGGGGATGGTGCAAGAGGCATTCTTTATAACTCAAAGCTTGGGTAATAAGCAAGACTCCTCCATGCATGATTTCTACAGAGGTGTGATTACATGCTTGTGTAGGAAAGGGAACACATATCCAGCATTTCAGCTTTTATATGAGATGACAAAGAACGGATTCACACCAGATTCTTATACCTATTCGTCTTTAATCAGAGGATTGTGTATAGAGGGAATGCTGGATGAGGCCATGGAGATATTCTGGGTAATGGAAGAAAATAACTATAGGCCTGATACTGACAATTTCAATGCACTTATACTTGGCTTTTGCAAATCTCGAAGAACAGATCTATCCTTGGAGATTTTCGAGATGATGATTGAAAAGGGGCATATGCCTAATGAAACAACATATACCATTCTCGTGGAAGGGATTGCCCATGAAAAAGAAACAGAGCTGGCAGGCAAAGTTTTGAAGGAGTTGCGTCTTAGACAGGTTGTTAGTCAGAGTACAGTGGAAAGACTTGTTATGCAGTATGACCTTGAGAGTTTACCAGTATAGATAACATGAGAATATCACAAGTATAGAATGAAGCAAACAGGACCAGATTTTTGTAGGAGAAAGATTTGTTATTCTGTTTGAGAGCTGTGAACTGTGTCTAATCATGGTTTTTGTAGACTGACCAATGAAACAAAGCCTCTTTTGGAAGATTGATATTGTATTTGAATGTTTAGAAGTGAACAAGTTCATGCACGAGGATCTCAGCTCTGCGGTAATCCTTTATTTGCTCCAAATTAATATTTTGTTTTGTAAATCATAGCCTTTTAATTGTGTAAAGACTTTATGCCATAAATTTAGTCTAACAGCAAATGGTAAGCTTCTTTCTTGAATATTATCTAGTGCAAACCAATTCTTTGGTTCCTATTTTTATTTAATTTTTTTTTTCTTTTGCAATTGTATTTGCTTAATCTCCTTTTCAGTTTTTCACATCACCAACAACTATTACAAAGATAATTTGAAGAGAAAGATTTAGAAATTGGTTAGTGCCCTTAAGTATTTTCGTGTTTGCTCGAATGATTTTCAAATAGGAGTGTCAGATAGCTTACAAGATTGTATACAAGGTTTCTTCTGTTTTCATCAACTACAAAGGGGAAAGGACTCATCAACTATTGATCAAAAAAGAAAAAGAAAAAAGGATGGTCTCATCAACTAGGCTTAGAGAGGGGGAGAGAGAGAGTTCACACTGTTAGGTTGACATGATCACTGCTGGGTTCCATAGCTTTTTCCTTTTTCTTCTTGGTAACCATCAGAACTTTCCTCTGCATATCTACTTATTGGGAAATATAAGACAACACAAGTTTAAAAGAAGTGTGCTACTACCTTGAGGGAAAAATATGTCTGTTCTAAGCTAGAGACATGAATTTTCACTCACCGACTATGTTTCTATAAGTCCTTATATTGCTTGGAGCTGAGCCTTGATATATGAAAAGTGATTCTATATTTTTGGCAGTTATAGAACTGCTAATCCAACCCTCCACTATTGAAATGAGAATTTACCACCTAACCACAAAGCCATTATCTTTTGAAAATCATGTGTCATTGATTTTTACATCCCTAGATGTTCTATGTTGTAGTGCAATATAGGTAGAAATTGACACGTTATAGTGAAATATAGGTAGAAATTGACCTCTTATTCTTCATTCTCATTTTGCAAGTCTTTCAATTTTGTCGTGGAATAATAATTGATATGGATGCCATTTCTGTAGCTCTCAAGTCTCAGTTCATGTGTAATTTCCAGTGGATGTTTCTTTGCTTTAATTAGTTACTCCATATCTATCATAATTCCCTTAAACTGACTGAAAGAGCATGTTAAGATGATTTTCAGATGTATTGTTTAAATCCCGATTATGTGATATGTGGATGGGAGCTGAAAACACTAATTTGCAAACAGCTCCGGATGCCACTACCTTAGACGACTGCATATAGCACCTGCTTCACCAATCGTCTGTCACCACCCTTCTCATTTCTGCCACTTTCACCAAGCACCCAACCTAATAGTCCTGCCTGTGCCTCTAATTCTGCCACCTTCACCACTGTTGCCTTAGTCATCAAAACTGAAGTCCATTATTGTCGTATTTCTTCAGCAATATCTAATGGAAGACTTCCACCTAGTAAAGAAAAAAGAAAGAAAAAGAAAAGAATGTTGAATATAAATGGTGTACATTTCTTCTCTAGATAACTTTGAGAAAAACTCAAGAAAATGCATATATCAACCTCTATTATGAACTGTTGATTGCTGCAACTTATATTTTTACCTATAAAGGTGTGTTTGATTATAGAGAGTATGGAGGGAAAGAGTTTTGGGAGAAAAAGTCATCTTACAAGTAATTAAGGATTGTTGTGTTCCATGGTTTTCCCATCTATCTTCCCTGCTACCATTAGTAATCATAGAATCCTGATGTATTTATCACAAAAAGGAACAGAGTGAATTGAAAATTAATTTGGGAGGGGATTCATGTCTTTGAAAAGTTTTCAGTTTTTCATATTTCAAATGACGTTTCATTGCTGTACCACTTCAGATTTCAGATTATCTTCCTGATAGAGTAATTCAGTGATAATTGGAATAAGTCAATGTTTAAGTTACTAACAAAATATTATTGAAGTCTTTGAAGAAAAAAATATTTACAAAGAAGAGGCACTGGAGGGGCCCAGGTTATCTCCACCTCAGGGACAAAGAACCAACCACGCAAAGCATTGATTCCTTGTACAGAACAAGACAAAGGGTCGTTTAGCAACGAATAAGCTAGCTTTTTACTTATTTCTACTTTTCTGTCTCAGTTTTAATAAGTTGCTTATTTAGCTTTTTTTGAAAATACGCTATTTTTAAAAAATTTTGAAGTTTATTTTTGGTTCTTCATTTTTTTTTTTTTTTTTCTTTCTCACCCTGCCTTCTCTAATTCTCTCTCTTCTCATCTTTTTTCATCTTCTTTTTATTCCTTTTTTTTTTTTTTTTTTTCCCTCATCTTTTCCTTTTTCTTCTTCATCAATTTCTTTTTCTAAGCACTCCTTCTCTGAGCACTAGCCAGCTTTGTCGGTCGACGACGAGTTTTGTGATGCGGTGGTTTGTGTTCAGATCTGGCCCCTCTCGACACCGATGGAGTCCAGATCTGACTTCTGAGATCTTCCTTGGCTTTCGTTCGTCGTTTCTCCATCAATTCTGTTCAACGAGGTCAAGATCTCGTTGTTTTCTTGTAGATTTTTTTTTTTCCTTGTGTTTTGTTGTGATGTTAGTTGATAATTAGTGTGATTTTTTTGCAAAAATGTAACGTGGAATGAAGGGTTGGCCGGATGGTATAAAGTGAAAATTTAAAATGGGATGCAAGGGTGTTTATGATATTACATACGGTTAACTTTTGACTATCAATGGAGCAATAAATGCTAAAAAATAAGAGTGAAAAATGTAAATACAATTATCATAAGAGCATCCCTTAACTGAACCCATATAATATATGGCCTGTGTAAGGAAAAAGGATCACCTATGCCCGCTGTATGCAGCGCTCCCCTCACAACAGGTGGGGCCCACACACCCGTGGACCCCACCTGTTGTGAGGGGGCCGCTGCATTCCTCCTGTGTAAGGGGTAAAATTCAGCGTACCAATACAACCGGCCCGAATTGGAAACTTCATCATTATAAATAGGTGGTGATTGTCAACTTTCTAGACCTATCAACGAATTCATGGGACTTGGAGAGGTATTGTGGCATTCAATGCTTCTCAGAAGCTTTGTCACACATTTAACTTATCTCAATGCATTATGAGGCCGATTTCCTCGAGATGATAATATGACTGCAGAATATCAACGCAATTAAATGCACCACCAGAGACATGAGCCGGTTGGAACTACGGACATCCCTTCTTGTCTAACATCTTGAGAAAGGGGCTCAGTCTTCCAATGCCCGAGGCCCGTGAAATCAGGAAGTCTATTTTGGCTAGAAATTATGTCCAATAAGCCTATAAATATATATAGAGGTGACTCAAGGAAGAGAGGTAATGAAAAACTTGACACTTAAAGCTTTATTTTGAACCATCTTAGAGGAAAAAGACTGACTTAACCATCATAGGGGTTTTGATCATCCAACCCTTTTAAGGTGACCGGTCTCGTAATGAGGTTTTTCTTCCTATTCAATGCAGTTACCGTCTGTTTGGTTGCCTATTTACTCCCAAAACGTTTTTTCATCAACACTCTTGAATCCACCTACTACACCATGTTAAGAAACAATGCATGATTTTTATATGCAGCTGGCTCTGATACCAAATAATACGAATCTCCAATAGAACTCACTCTTGAAATTCATTTTGTAAGGGGTGGGTATCTAAGAGTTAATATATACATGGTCAAGCCCATACTTAACCAATGTGAAAGTGGAACAATTAGATCGTAGCACCTTCATACCCACAATTATTATGCCATACAAGGCTTGAAGAGAACAATTGAATGTATCACTGGTTGTTTGGTTTTTTTGTGTGAAAATTTTTCAGCTTTTGTCTATAAATTGATGCTTTATTTTTTTAGCTACATTTTATTTATTAATGGGTGAACTTTCTTTGAATATTTTTTTCTTCGCTTGAGAAAAGATAGAAAACATGGGTAAGCAAGGATCTTGCTGTCACTATGCTTTCCCATTGCTCTCGAGTTGTTTGTGAATTAGAATACCAAGTCAAACTGTAGTTATTGTTGTGTTTCTTTGCTAACTTAAGGATTGAAATCACAAATCTGTACTATTTTGTGGATTAAGATACTCGTTTTTTGGGTAATTCTACCGTAGAATTCATAAATCATATTCGTCAATTTTAGGTTTAAATTTTACCACGTCATCAACATTTAAAACAAAAAAATATTGACTATCATCATTTTGGTGTTTATTTAAATTATTGATGATGTGGTAAAATTTAATCCACTCATTTTAAATGGATGGATAAGATTTTAGAAACTCTATGATTGAGTTACCCAACTCTAGAAGATCCTAATCCCTATTTGTGATATTCATGTTAACACATTTCCTTTCTTATGATGTGTTTATTTCGTCACTACAGAAGCTAATTGGTGACGATAAATGTTGTCACCATAGATCCCATTCTCTTTTCCCACCAAAAAATATTTGTTGGCGCCTATTTTCCAAACATAGTGGGTGACAGAAATAAATTTTTGTCACCAAATAAGACTAATAGGTGACGAAAATCGAATCGCGTCACCTAATGCAAACCTTTTGGAGACGAAATTACCTTCATCACTAAAGTTCGTCACCAAATATCCATATTGTTGTAGTGAGATGAAATCTCTCACTTCCATTGTTTAGTTGGATAGGAGGGAAAGCTGGTGGGGCTTTAATTAAGAAGAATATATAAATTATATATATATATATATATATATATATATATAATAAAATAATGAGGAGTAAAATTGTAAGACCTTAAAAACTTATGTGGCATCATGAGGCCAAAAGTCAAAACATTTTTGGTTTTACATTATATAGTATAGATGTATTAAGCCTAGAGATCGAGATTTACCCTATTCCAAATTAGACAATGTCATAGCACGAAATTCTGATTGCAAAGCAGCAAGTGCTCAAGGGGAATTAGGATGAAGGTAACAAAAGGTTTATGTACAACATGTCGTACGTCATACTAATAAAGAGGCATACACCACCTCTTGGTAGGCGTACGTCATTTCAGATAGAGACACCTTATTTCTAATAAATAAGAATTTTAATGTAAAACTTAAGAAATTAATTTAGCAAACAACTAAATAAATAACAGATAGTGAAATAAAAGAAGATTAAAGTGCTATAGAAAATAAAACTGATCAAACATATTGAATAGAATCTAGACACTAACTAATAGCTGAGGCCTCAAGGTATTTTTTTTTTTTTTGCCTTTTCGAAATCCTCCCATATTAGAATCCTTGCTCCCACACAATTTCACTCATCATTCTCTCTATTTCACTCTCTCTCACACATCTCCTCTTTTCTCTCTCCCCCTCGCCTGTACATCTCCCATGGGATCACAGTCAGCCTTACATCTCCATGCTCTCTCTCACACATGCCTCCTCATCTCTCTCTCTCTCTCTCTCTCTCTCTCTCTCTCTCTCTCTCTCTCTCTATTATTCATGAGAAAAGGGAAATTGAGGGCAACGGATAAATCCTAATCCTACTCTCAACTCCTCATCTCCTCCTCATAAGAACAAACAACTATTTTTTTTTACTTCCCCATTAAATCCAACTCACCGTTTTGCCCCTCCTCTAACGCTTGTTCTTTCGAATCTTCCTCTCCCCATCATTAATTTCCCTCAATTGTCAAACCCTTTCAAATTAAAACCTAGTGAATCTTTAGAGGATTTCTATTAAAACCCACATTCTCTCTTTGATTTTATCATGGTCGAAGCCTTCCCCATCTCTCATTTCTCTTTCTCGGTGTAGGTTCGGCAGTGGGTTCAGACCTAAGCTTGTCTGTGGGTTGTGGGTGTCAGTTAAGAGTGTATTGTCAGTAGTTTGAGGCACATTGGAAATGGGTAGCTGTGGACTACATTTGTGATTTTTGCTTTTTTAAATTTGAGAATTGTTGATTACTTTGTAGATTTTGGTAGAGATTTTTTTAAAAAGAGACTTTTAAGTGTTGATTTAGTCGTTTTGAATGTTGGGTTTTTATAGGTTTTGCATGTTGTATTCTATTCTTAAAATTTAAATTGAGAATGTTTTGTAGGGTGTGGAAAGCTTACCCCTTTTATGCAGAAGGATTATATGTGTAAGAACAAATGGCTATATGTCCTAGGTGTTTGACCAAAGTCCTCTAAGAGGATCTTTGATGTTCTCAAATTGAAATAAATGAAGCATGAAAGTCAAGTTTGTATCACCTGTCCTTCCTCCACAAATAGAATCTCAAGATCATATATTTGCTAAACACTGATATGCCAAATAAGCAAGCCTCCCAAGAAGATAAGGTATTCAAGCTTTTCTGCCATAATAAATAGGAGGTAGTTTGAAGCTTTCACTTCCATGCTTATTAAAGAAAACTTTAATTATTCTGTTGAATTCATATAATTTTGTAGGAGTTGTGTTTCAAATGATCCTTCTTTAATAGTTTTGAGAATGTCATCTTTTCTCCTAATATGTTATTGATCTTCAGGTTTTCTTTTTTCTTCTTCTTCAGATCAATGTGATGCGTTGGCTCTTTGTCTTTCTCTTATTTCATTCATTTTTCTATTCTAATTGGCATGTAGAATCTAATTGTTTTTTTTTTTTTACAAATTTAAACATAATGTTGACAGTAACATGGTTATGCATTCTATGTGATTTAGCTCATTAGTGTTGCCTAAAACTGAATGCACCACCTTGCTTTTACAAGGGGAGGAAATATCCTTGAACTAAAGCTCATTATCTGAAACTATTATAAATATTTTTTTATTTATAATCTTTAATCAAAACTTTCAAAAAATGAGAAAAGTGGGGATTAGAGGAATTACTCAAATTGCAAGGACTTGGGAAAATATGATAGTTGACAGAGTAATAAAGATAGAGAAATTGGGGTAAACTATTGTTTTCGTTCCTAAACTTTGTATGAAATTCATTTTTCATCCCTGACCTTTGAAAAAGTTTCGTTTTTACACATGAATTTCGCCATTAAAAAAAAAAAGTTTAGAGACGAAAGTCATGAGTAAAAATGAACTTTTTCAAAGTTCAGGGACAAAAAACGAACTTTTCAAAGTTCAGGGACAAAAACCGAACTTCATGCAATGTTTAGGGACGAAAACAATAGTTTAACCAAGAAATTAAAGTAAATATGAGATTCTACTTGGAAGATTAATTAGTCTCAGCTTTTAATAATAAATTTATGGAAATTACTAATACCTTGATTCCTAAATCATTTGGTCCAACATCTTAACTCCTAATAATAAATCTAAAATCAGTTATTCTTTTACTTATGCTTTTTGAGGAAAAAATATTTCAGATGATGCTTTCAAAGGCTAAAATTTGTCTACAATTTATGCCTTGACTAAAGAGTCAAAGACGCATATTGTTTGGGATGAAAATCTTTACACAATTTTAATGAAAGACATAATTTCTATCAATTTAGAGAGTCCAATAGTTTGCATTGTATGAATCAATTAGTTTTTTTTATAGTATAGAAGGAATGAATATTAGTATATGTATCAAGGAGAAATATTTTGTAATAGCTGATTCTCATGCATTCTTTTAGTGATCATCAGCATGTACATCATTGGACATGATAGAAGTCACAAGTAGAAAGAGTTTTGCACGTTGCTTATTGTATGGAAATTCTTTGGAATTAGTGAAATTGAACCAAGTGTGTTTAATGGACTTTGTTTGTAATTTGGGGACTTAGAGAGTGGAGAGTGGCTGATGCAATATCTTAATGCACGAAGTATTGCTCTTGACTCCATTTGTGTTGTTGTTGTCAATATAAACTTATAGTCTGAGCTATTGGATGTTGTACATCATTAGACTAGATATATTCAGGAAACTTAAGTCTTTGGTTCAGTAATTGTTATGAACTCTCTTAATTCTATACATTTATGTAGTTGCAGTCTCTTAGAATCTTTTATATTGAGGGAGTAACATTTTGTGAATGTCTACTTTTCAATTTACTTAACAAATATCAGAATAAATCTTCACCAATAGATACTTTTATTTATTTATTTGTTCTCTCTTTTTATTTTTCATGTATTTAAATGTACACAGTCAAGAAGAAAAAGGGTAACATTTTAACTCTATTTGGGAGTTTAGGAATATGATTTGTTGTTTGAAATTTGGCATTTTTAAAATCTTCTTTTCTTATTTTTTATAATGTAAGAAAGTTAAGTCCATATATTAAATGGAAACTCAGATAGACTTTGTTGTGGAGATCTTTTTTCAATTTATTATAATTTTTCAATTTTTTTTTTTTTTAATTTTTTTTATTCAAATTGAAATGGTATCTCCCATAATTGTTACAACTAGTATCTTATGCAAGGTATTCCTACTAAACTATAATGATATGAGGATTGAAGCAGTCTCTCAACTACTAAAAAAAATTAAAAAAAAAATACATTCAATAGAAAAATAAAAATGAAACAATATTTTTTAGATCTCATTTTCAGTAGTTTCCTCATGCCTTGTACCAAATCATGCATCTTGCATCTAATAGTATTATCATACTTATCCTTTACCACATCTTGGAATAAGGAATTCTCCAACAAGATATCTGTTGGCATTTGGGCCATTGGGTTAGCCCAAATAGGCTCCCATGTGGGCAACCCATTAAGACAAAACCCTAAAACTAGGGTTCCCAAAAGATACAATATAAGATTGCATTATTCAGACAAAAGCTGACGTTGAGTTTACACAAATTAGCCGTCATCATCTCTCTCATCAGCTCTCATTGTCTTAGGGTTCCATCATCAAACCCTGGGACTTGGTCCGTGGATTAATGTGAAGTGCTCGAGATCATAACACCTTCACATTGACAAGCAATAGATGAATAGGGCATAAGGACACGTGGGAAGAGACTTGGCAAGATCATTCCGCTGCACAAAGGTATACATAGGGTTTCTTGTAGAAACCAAGAGGTAAGACTCTAAACCAAACTGTTTTGAAGCATCCATGTATGTGTAGGTATCAGAGCCATAGGCTCTCTTCTTCGTGTTTTTGAGCCTTAGAGGACCTTAGGGAGAAAACCTTTTTCTCACTATTGTTGGCCATAATGGCCATTTTGGGTTCTCACCTCCGGCGGCCCTCCGGTGAGCTTCCGGTGATACCATTGGTACTAATGGACTCCTCACGACCCTTGGAGTCCATAGCAACAAACCTTGCATGATTTGGACGTGTGTACAATTAGATATGCCATTTTATATTTTATATTCAATATGTATAATTGGTGTTTTTGCGGCATGTATATCTTATTCAATACTCCATGTTTTTTCAATACTTTTTTATTCTAATATGTAGTATGTTGAATAAGCTTTCCAACAGCACAAAAATAAACCAATTAAGAGGTATGTGGAGAGAGAGAGAGAAAGACGAAGTCGGAAAGGTGGGCTGGCGGCTAGGGTTTCGGCTGAAACCTAGCTGAAGGAAGAAGATGATGAATAGTGGCCCAGGGCCACGCCCACTCTCGACTGCCAGCGCCTATCGGCATGTGATGGCACGTGACAGCCACCCCCAGCTCCGATCGGTGCATGGATTGCACCATTGAGTTTCTCACGGCCATTGTATATTTATAAATATTTTTAATATTTTTTTCAAATAATAAATATATTTTTTTAAGTTTCAGAAATAAAAAATATTAAGTGTAAAATATCACTCGAGAGTGGCCATTAGTATACTGTCGTATACTTTAACTATTAATGTTTGTTCAAAAACATATATGGTAAGCCAAAACAAAGTAGTACTAGTGTATAGACCATTCTTAGTTATATAGTACTGTATAGAGCATTCTTAGTAGAAAAATATTACAATTTGTTGTTTAAATATGTCACTCAAATGTAATCGTAGCACCAAGGTGGTTATCAAATGTAAACACGAATACGAAGAACATTGTATGACATACGTTTTTAATATGTTAGTTTGTATAATTACATTACATAAAATATCAATGTTACTTTTTGATAACTAAGATCTAAATTACTCAATTCCAATGTTCAACTTATATTTTTGGAATTTAAATATTTTTATTATAATCTTTTTGTTAGCCTCAAGGTTTCAATACCTATTAATTGGCTAATTAATCCAAGAACATTCATGTAGTTTTGATGATAACCATGATTTTAAGTTGTTCATTAATGATATTTTCATATGAACTAATGATTTATGTTTTAAAACTTAATGTTGACTATTGATTTAATTGGACCAACATTGGCTAATTCAAATATCAAGCAAATGCAAAGTTGACAAGTTGCAAATCCATTGAAGAGCAAAGTCATCAAGATCTCAAGACAAAGAAATCAAGCTCAAGAAGCATGCTCCGAGACATATGAGAAGTAAGAGTTAGGTTTTGTAAAGTTTATTAAGATTTGATATTTATGGCTCAACTTTAAAACCAACTTAAATTGATTTTGAAAAGTTTTCAAAGAAAGCAACTTGATTGAAATTCAAATGCAAGACAACCATATCAATTATGGTTAAGAAATCTTTTAAGAAGAAAAGTTTTCAAAGAAAGTAACTTGATTGAAATTCAAATGCAAGACAACCATATCAATTATGGTTGACAAATCTCTTAAGAAGAAAAGTTTTCAAAGAAAGCAACTTGATTGAAATTCAAATTCAAGACAACCATATCAATTATGGTTGAAAAATCTCTTAAGAAGAAAAGTTTTCAAAGAAAGCAACTTGATTGAAATTCACATGCAAGACAACCATATCAATTATGGTTGAAAAATCTCTTAAGAAGAAAAGTTTTCAAAGAAAGCAACTTGATTGATTGAAAATCAAGAAGAATGCAAGACAACATGATAATGGGAAGAAAACAATTATGGCTATAAATACTACCCTTTCTTCATTTCTAAACATATAGCATACAAGAGAAATCAAAGATAGAAAAGATAACATCTTATACATCAATTCATCCTTCTCAAGCTTATATTTTCATATCATTCAAAATCCTTGATTGAAAATCAAATTTCTCTAAACACTTTTTGAGCCATATTGATCAAATCCTTGATATACTATTAGAGTGAGCATATTGTGTACAATTACTCTTTGAGAGAGCCTTATCTTGTACAACAAATACTTTATTGAAACCTATGAGTATTTTGTTAGGGTTTTGGTATAAATCCTAAGGAGTGAAAATGATTTTTCACTCGGTGGTTACTCTTCACTGTGAAAGGAAGATTTGTAACGGTTTGATCTTCACCCGAAAGAAGATTATCAAATAGTAGGATTTGAGGAATCCTCAAGAAGTGTTCTTGAGGCGGGGACGTAGGCACGGAAGCCGAACCTCGATAACAATCATCGTGTTTGATTTTCTCTCTCTCTATCTCTTACATATTTAATTGCTTATATATATACTTGTGCTTGATTTCATATCATATCTATATTGCAATTGAATTGTGATCAAACATTTGCTAAATCAACATTTGCTATTTGAAGATAGTTTTTAATTCCGCATTTAAATCGAAAAAGTTTGCCTCAACCTAAATCACCCCCCCTCTTAGGTTGATATTTGGGTAACAATTGGTATCAGAGCCAAGGCTCTACATATAGATTTAACAATCTTAGAGTTAAGATCATGGCAAACACACCTAGACCTCAAATGCTTGAAGGTCAATCTACTCATAGACCACCTTTATTCATTGGTAGTGATTATGGCTATTGGAAAAATAGAATGATCATGTATATTAAGGGTCAAGACTATCATGTTTGGAGAATCATTGCAAATGGTCCTCATATTCCCACAAAAACTGTGGAAGGAGCAACCTTAGTAAAATTAGAAAGTGAATGGAATGAGGCTGATGTAAAACTCATTGAATTAAATTGTAAAGCTATGAGTACTTTATATTGTGCTCTTGACCCAATTGAATACAATAGAGTCTCGGGTTGTGACTCGGCTAAAGAAATTTGGGACAAACTTGAAGTTACTTATGAAGGAACTAATCAAGTTAAGGAATCTAAAATGAACATGCTTGTTCATGAATATGAATTGTTTGTTATGAAGAAAGATGAAAATATTAGTGAAATGTCTACTAGGTTTACTAATATTGTGAATAGCTTGAAGGCCCTTGGAAAAATTTATACTAACCAAGAAAATGTGAGAAAAATTCTCAGGTCATTACCAAAGAGATGGGAAGCAAAGATGACAGCAATTTCTGAAGCTAGAGATCTTAAGGTGTTGACCTTAGAGGAACTATTCGGATCACTTATGACGTATGAGCTTGAAATGAATAGTAAAGTGAAGGAAGAAGAAGTCAAACCAAAGAAAAACTTCGCCCTCAAATCCTCTCATCATGACCACGACAATAGTGAAGAGGAAAGAGACGAAGAAGAAGAAATTGCCCTGATGACTAGAAACTTCAAAAAGTTCTTAAAGAAGAAAAAGGGGTTTGGAAGAAGATTCCCTAAGAAAGGAGAAAATAAAGGAGAATCAAGCAAAACTGAAACTCCTACCTGCTACAAATGCAAGAAGCAGGGGCATTACAAAAATGAGTGTCCTCAAGTAAACAAAGAGAAAATGAAGTACAAAAAGAAAGCTCTAAAGGTAACTTGGGATGACTCCGATGAAAGTGATTCAGATAACAACTCAAGTGACAATGAAGTGGCAAATCTTTGTCTTTTGGGATACATAAATGAATCCAACATAAGTGAGGATGAGCACACGAGCTTTTGTCCGTTAGCATTTAATGATGATGAAAGCGCCACTGAAGATCTTTGCTTAATGGCACATGGAGATGAGGTAACTTCTAAACTTAATTCTTTAGAAGATGAATCTTATAGCTATGATGAATTACAAAATGCTTTTGAAGAATTGGTTGAAGAATTTGAGAAAAATGTTTTGAAAAATAAAGTTTTTAAAAAGAAAGTCACATCTCTTTCAAACGAATTAAATGATTTGAAAAACAAAAATGAAATTCTAGAAAAACAAATTAATTCTTTGAATGATAAAAATCTGTTTTTAGAAGAAGAAATAATTAAGTTGGAAGTTAAGTCACAAAATTTTATTGAGAAAATGAAAGCAAATGATGTGGAAACATCATCACAAATTGTTCACAATTCAAATCTTTTGATTAATGAAAATAAAGAACTAAAACTCAAGGTTGAAAACCTAACCAAAATTTTGACTAACTTTACAAATGGAAAGAAAAATTTGGATAATTTGTTGGGTAGTCAAAGATGTGTTTTTGACAAAGCGGGTATTGGATATAACCCGAAAATAAAAGAAAAACATTATCAAAAAATTTTCATTAATGAAAACCTCTTGAAATCTCTCATATGTAAACATTGTGGAAAAATAGGGCATAATATTCATACATGTCCCATGAAAAATATGATTTTGATTATTAAAGGAACCACATCACTAACTAACCCAAGAGGACCCAAGAAGATTTGGGTACCAAAGAAAGTTACTTAAAATTGTTTTGTAGGTATGCTTGATATCCAAATCTACCAAGAAGAAGTGGTTTCTTGATAGTGGATGTTCAAGGCATATGACAGGTGACAAAAACAAGTTCACTTCTCTTACTCTAAAAGATGGAGGAAATGTCAAATTCGGTGATAACTCAAAAGGAAAGATCATCGGTATAGGTAATATTGGTAAAACACATTCTCTTGTTATTGAAGATGTTCTCTTAGGTTGATGGTTTGAAACATAACTTGCTAAGTATTAGCCAATTGTGTGATAAAGGCTATAATGTAATATTTAAATCAATCATGTGCATTATAGTAAATGAAATTGATAATCAAGTTCTATTTGTGGCATTTAGAAATGAAAATGTCTACACTATTGATTTTGATAATATGACTTCAAAAGAATCAATTTGCCTTGCTGCCATAAATGAAAATAGTTGGTTGTGGCATAGAAGATTAGGACATGCCAATATGGAATTACTCTCAAAATTGTCTAAACTTGATTTAGTAAAAGGCTTGCCGGTTACTAAATTTGTTAAAGATAAAATATGTGATGCATGTCAACTAGGTAAACAAACTAAATCATCATTTAAGAAAAAGAAAGTCATTTCTACTTCAAGACCTCTAGAACTCTTGCATATGGATTTATTTGGTCCTATTAGAACCGCTAGCTTAAGTGGTAAATTGTATGCATTTGTAATTGTTGATGATTACTCTCGCTATACATGGGTATTATTTCTTGCTCATAAAAATGAAGCTCATAAAGCATTTGTTAAACATTGTAGAAGAATTCAAAATGAAAAAGGTTATACAATTAACAATGTTAGAAGTGATAGAGGTAGAGAATTTGATAATCAAGATATTGAACTATATTGTGATCAAAATGGTTTTGGACACAATTTCTCGGCACCTCGTACTCCTCAACAAAATGGAGTAGTAGAACGTAAAAATAGATCACTTCAAGAAATGTCTAGAACTATGCTTAATGAACATAATTTACCTCAATACTTTTGGGCTGAAGCTGTTAACACCGCTTGCTATGTTATAAATAGAACCATCATTAGAAACACTTTAAATAAAACTCCTTATGAACTATGGAATAATCGAAAACCTAACATTGGATATTTCAAAGTTTTTGGATGTAAGTGCTTTGTATTGAATGATAGAGATAATCTTGGTAAATTCGATGCTAAATCCGATGAAGGTATATTCCTTGGTTATTCTACAAATAGTAAAGCATATAGAGTGTTCAATAAACGAACCATGGTTGTTGATGAATCTATGCATGTTGTTTTTGATGAGAACTAATCCATTCCATATCAAAAATAATTGTGATGATGAGCCAATTTCTCTTGATAAATAAAGCTAGTTCATCTAACCAAGTTGATTTAAGTGAAAAAGTCAAAGATCAAGTAGATGAACCAAAAGATGAAGAAAAAGCGCTTCCTCCAACCAAAAATGAAGAATTACCAAAAAGTTGGAACGTAGTCCATAGTCATCCTAAAGAATTAATCATTGGTGAAGTTGAACGTGGAGTAAGCACAAGATCAAAGCTCAAGAACATCTGCAACAACATGGCGTTTCTCTCACAGATTGAACCAAAGAACATAAATGAAGCTATTGAAGATGAATCATGGATCTTGGCAATGCAAGAAGAGCTAAACCAATTTGAAAGAAACAAGGTATGGACTCTTGCACCTAGACCCAAGGACCACTCCGTCATTGGTACAAAATGGGTATTCCGAAACAAAAAGGATGAAGAAGGTATAATAGTAAGGAACAAAGCAAGGTTAGTCGCTCAAGGTTATAATCAAGAAGGAAGGTATTGATTATGGAGAGACTTATGCTCCAGTTGCTAGATTAGAAGCTATACGCATGTTACTTGCTTTTGCATGTTTTAAAAATTTTAAATTATTTCAAATGGATGTCAAAAGTGCCTTTTTAAATGGTTTTATTGCCGAAGAAGTTTATGTAGAACAACCTCCTGGATTTGAAAATCATGAATTTCCAAACCACGTTTTTAAATTATCAAAAGCTTTATATGGTTTAAAACAAGCTCCAAGAGCTTGGTATGAACGACTAAGTGGTTTCCTTATTGAAAAGGGTTTTACACGTGGAAAACTTGACACAACATTATTTCTAATGTTTGATGGAAAAGACATGCTTATTGTGCAAATCTATGTTGATGATATTATATTTGGTTCTACTAATGAAAACTTGTGCAAAGAATTCTCTAAGACTATGCAGGATGAATTCGAAATGAGTATGATGGGTGAGCTAAAATTCTTTCTCGGACTTCAAATAAAGCAAACCGAAGATGGGATATTCTTAAATCAATCCAAATATGTCATAGACTTACTAAAAAGATTTGGATTGACAAATGCTAAAGCATATGGAACTCCCATGAGTCCTTCAACAAAGCTTGACAAAGATGAGAAAGGTAAACCGGTGGACGTTAAGCTATATCGAGGTATGATTGGTAGTTTACTTTATTTAACCGCAAGTAGACCCGATATAATGTTTAGTGTATGTCTTTGCGCTCGGTTTCAATCCTGTCCTAAAGAATCACACTTAATTGCAGTCAAACGAATATTTCGATATTTGCTTGGAACCATTGATTTAGGATTATGGTACCCTAAGTCAAATTCATTTGACTTAATAAGCTACACGGATGCGGATTTTGCTGGTTGCAAAATTGATCGCAAAAGCACTAGTGGTACTTGTCACTTTCTAGGACACTCACTAGTATCATGGTTTAGTAAAAAGCAAAACTTCTGTGGCCTTATCAACGGCGGAAGCCGAATATGTAGCAGGCCGGTAGTTGTTGTGCTCAATCTCTCTACATAAAACAACAACTAGAGGATTTTAAAATTCTTTTTGATCATATTCCCATAAGGTGTGATAACACAAGTGCCATAAGTTTAAGTAAAAATCCTATCCAACACTCTCGCACAAAGCACATTGAAATTAGATACCATTTTATAAGAGATCATGTGCAAAAAGGGGACATTGAACTTGAATTTGTGAGCACCGATAGTCAATGGGCGGATATTCTCACGAAACCTCTCATTGAAGAACGATTTTGCACAATTCGACGTGAAATAGGTATGGCTAGATACGTTGATATCAAATAAGCTTAAATTTATTATCCTTCTATTTGATTCAACTATGTTAAATCTATATATACCTTAAGAATTGAATATAAAATGATTTTATGCCATATCATGTTCATAAAATTGTTCATTTTATATCTTTCTAGTTATATTGTTTGAACATTAGATTATATGCCCAGTTCTATGTATATTTGCGTATATGTTCATGCATAAAATAAGAAATAAAACTCATCATTTAAACAAACTTGATTTTATTAAAAAGAAAGCCACAAAGGAGAAGCCACCACAAAAGGAAAAACCACTACACTTCCCACTACATTTATTTGGGGATAGAGCGAGAAGTCAATTCCTTCACCTCAGCTAGTAGCTTCTCGTACTGCTTCTGCAGCTTATTAGTGGTCTTGCTCTGCTCTGTGGACCGGATTACCAAATCATCGGCATAAGAATCCACAAGCGCCTTCAGCCTTTTGTTCTCCTCCTTGACCTCCCCTACCTTTCTTCTTACTCTCCTTCAGCAACCTTTGTAAAATGGTGACTTGAGAACGCAGCGTTTTCACTTCAAGATTCCTAACATGAAGACGACGTCCCATGTTAGAAACAGTGGCAGCACACTGAATCGTGAGTGCCAATGAGTCATTTATTATTTGTGGGTCAGTCCTCCCAGCTAAAACCTTTGCATCCTCCGGAGTACAAAGACCTGCAGCTACTGCGGTGGCAGTCACACCATTCAACATCACTGAATCAGTTACTGACACAGGGCCATTAGGTGAAAGGAAGTAAGGACGCCAGACTTCTGGCATCACGCTAGGTGTATCATTTAGATTAATTGCTTTCTGGTTTGTTTTGAGAAGAAGAGGAAGCCATTCTAGAAAATCTAATAAGAGATTAAGCTAAAAGTTTGAAAATGATGAAGTTCATCGAAAATTAGTGTGTGTTAAATAAACCTCAGATTTTTGAACACCAGCCTGTACCTATCATCCGACTCCCGAGATTTTTCTTCAAAATTCAACGTTAAAATCTCGAGATTTAACGTATACGGAAATATCACTGACTCAGAACTCGATGCGTCGACAAGATCTTTTTTCTGAAAAAGCAGATATTTTTTTTCAAACTTCCTGATTTATCGGTGTTTCTGGCGTGCGCAATTGGATAAGTCATACACGTAGCGTCTTCTAAACCATTCATTCACACTTATGACACGTAGCAAAATCTGAACCATTCATTCACACTTATGACACGTAGCAAAATCTGAACCATTCCTTCAAACAGCGCGTCTGTCCTATAAATTCGGTTCACCTCTCCACTACATACTCACACCTCTCAGATAATATTTTCTCTCATTCTTTAGATAACACTCTAAGAGGATGCAGCATCATTTAGAGATTCATAAAATCATATACTTGATCTTCTCAAATAGAAGCAAAATTAATATTGATCAAGTTTCCACGAAGCAAGATTATTATTGATCATGCTTCTCGGTTGAAGTACCTCTCTCATACACCAGGTTGATGGGAAGATCTTTGGCATACACTCCAAATATATCTTCCTCATCCGAATCATCCCGTTCATACAACTGTTGATACACCTGAAGCTTTGTATGATAGAAGAGAGAGAGTACGTAATATATGGGCATCATCCCATGTCCTTCCTGGATTGCTTAAATCATCAGCATCTTAGGCATACGGCAATATTCAACCAAACCCCCAATCCAACCAAACCACTAGGATGAAGAATCTTACAAATATAAATATATTTGTTTTATTTCTTTGTACCAAATAGGAGAAATATGTTATATTAGTTGGTTGTTCTATGTTTGAACTAAATCAAAGGAGAAATAAATTTTTTTTGGTTGTTTAAAATGTTGAATGATGTTTGGAGATATTGAATATAATATTTATTTTTGATGATGCCAAGGGGGAGAAAGATATGACATTTTTGAATCTATTGGTGAAATTTCACATCTTGCAATAAAATGCCATATCTATTGATTACTTGATAATACTTAAATGACAAATTGATCTATGCATAAAGATAGGGGGAGATTTAAAAATCTCTAATATAAAGATATGCATTATTTTAGGGGGAGCTTTTCAAGAAAAGCTTCAAAATCATAAATCGTATAAAAATATCATATCATATGTGTCATCATCAAAAAGGGGGAGATTGTTAGCCTCAAGGTTTCAATACCTATTAATTGGCTAATTAATCCAAGGACATTCATGTAGTTTTGATGATAACCATGATTTTAAGTTGTTCATTAATGATATTTTCATATGAACTAATGATTTATGTTTTAAAGCTTAATGTTGACTATTGATTTAATTGGACCAACATTGGCCAATTCAAATATCAAGCAAATGCAAAGTTGACAAGTTGCAAATCCATTGAAGAGCAAAGTCATCAAATCTCAAGACAAAGAAATCAAAACTCAAGAAGCATGCTCCGAGACATATGAGAAGTAAGAGTTAGGTTTTGTAAAGTTTATTAAGATTTGATATTTATGGCTCAACTTTAAAACCAACTTAAATTGATTTTGAAAAGTTTTCAAAGAAAGCAACTTGATTGAAATTCAAATGCAAGACAACCATATCAATTATGGTTGAGAAATCTTTTAAGAAGAAAAGTTTTCAAAGAAAGCAACTTGATTGAAATTCAAATTCAAGACAACCATATCAATTATGATTGAGAAATCTCTTAAGAAGAAAAGTTTTCAAAGAAAGCAACTTGATTGAAATTCAAATTCAAGACAACCATATCAATTATGGTTGAAAAATCTCTTAAGAAGAAAAGTTTTCAAAGAAAGCAACTTGATTGAAATTCAAATGCAAGACAACCATATCAATTATGGTTGAAAAATCTCTTAAGAAGAAAAGTTTTCAAAGAAAGCAACTTGATTGAAATTCACATGCAAGACAACCATATCAATTATGGTTGAAAAATCTCTTAAGAAGAAAAGTTTTCAAAGAAAGCAACTTGATTGATTGAAAATCAAGAAGAATGCAAGACAACATGATAATGGGAAGAAAACAATTATGGCTATAAATACTACCCTTTCTTCATTTCTAAACATAAGCATACAAGAGAAATCAAAGATAGAAAAGATAACATCTTATACATCAATCCATCCTTCTCAAGCTTATATTTTCATATCATTCAAAATCCTTGATTGAAAATCAAATTTCTCTAAACACTTTTTGAGCCATATTGATCAAATCCTTGATATACTATTAGAGTGAGCATATTGTGTACAATTACTCTTTGAGAGAGCCTTATCTTGTACAACAAATACTTTGTTGAAACCTGTGAGTATTTTGTTAGGGTTTTGGTATAAATCCTAAGGAGTGAAAATGGATTTTTCACTCGGTGGTTACTCTTCACTGTGTAAAGGAAGATTTGTAACGGTTTGATCTTCACCCGAAAGAAGATTGTCAAATAGTGGATTTGGGAATCCTCAAGAAGTGTTCTTGAGGCGGGGACGTAGGCACGGAAGCCGAACCTCTATCACAATCATCGTGTTTGATTTTCTCTCTCTCTATCTCTTACATATTTAATTGCTTATATATATACTTGTACTTGATTTCATATCATATCTATATTGCAATTGAATTGTGATCAAACATTTGCTAAATCAACATTTGCTATTTGAAGATAGCTTTTAATTCCGCATTTAAATCGAAAAAGTTTGCCTCAACCTAAATCACCCCCCCTCTTAGGTTGATATTTGGGTAACACTTTTAATTTTTCGTCTTTACTGATTTTAATATAAAAAAGTTATTAGATCTTATTATATGTAAGTATGTTAGTATCGAATTATAATTTTGCCCCCCTTAACTAAATTTCAGATATTATATATTTTGTCTTCCTTTTTTTTTTAATTTAAAATAGTTTAATAACTATTTTATTCATCAATATGTACATTTTTTTGGTAATTTATTGATTAATATTTACATGTAAATTAATTTAATTGATTAAATATTTAATTGCTTAAGATTTTAATATATTAATGTTAGAGGTTGCAAAAAAAAGCCCAAACCCATTAGCCCACTGAAACCAAAATAAGAAACCAAAAAAGAAAGAAAGAATGGGCCGGTCCAACGTGGGAAATTTGGAAGGGAAACTTGGTCCCCAAAACGGCGTCGTGTTGGGCTTTTAGGAGAAAAGTGGTCCCCAAAACAACGTCGTGTTATTCTTTTGGGGAGAAAGTAGTCCCCAAAACGGCGTTGTGTTGGGCTTTTGGGGGAAAGTGGTCCCCAAAACGGCGTCGTTTTTACAAACATGCATGTCAAACTGAACTTCCTCAACACGACGCCCTCTCTTCTCTGTCTTCGAAACTGAAACTGAAACTGAAACTGAAACTCTCTATCTAACAGTCTTTCCTCTCCCTCTCTTCACGATTTCCTTTTGCAAACATCCCCAAGAACAAAGTCCACTCCTCTCAAACACTCAAACTGAAGCCGACGTGACCCATTCCCTTGCACCCGTAGACACAACAGCACAAGGAACTAAGAAACAATCTTCAAAAAAGAAATGTGAGTTTACATTTTCATTTTCTTCTGTGATTTTTAATTTTTTGTGAGTTGATACTATGATTGGACTAAGTTTGTGAAATATTTTGGCTTTGGTTCATGTTAGCTAAATGTGGACAATGTTAGGGTTTTGTGGACAATTTTTGGGTTTTGTGGACAAATTTAGGGTTTTCTGTACAATGTATTGTTTGTGGATACATATGTGGGAACACACTGTCTGAAACATGCATTTTAAAACTTTTTTTTTTTTTTTTTGGAGTTTAGAACATATGTGGGAACACACAATTTTTTACATTTTTTTGGAGTACAACGTTAAAGGAGTTTAGTATGTTAAACTTGGTTGTGGCTATGCCATTCTTATGTTAGTATTTCTAAATGATTTGTAGATTGATTTCAGTGCATTTATAGAAATGATTAAGAACTTAATTGTGTCTGCCATGTTTGCATTTTGTGTGTGTGTGTGTGTAATTTCTCCTTGCTCAGCAACTAGTGGATAGTAGTTATACCTATATAATGGGTCTAAAGGTATTTATGGGGATTGCCTATAAATCTACCTTTATTCTTGGGATATCTATATCTAAGCTAATAGGAAGTTAAAAGGAGGAGAAAGGTGGGAAGGGGGTTTGCATATTACATTTTACCATCTAATAAGGGCTTTGCTGGATACATTTAACTCTATATGTTCTTTAATTTTATTTTTGAAATCATTTTTGTTGTAAAATGTGAATTTTATCTTAATATCCTACAATGGCAACAAGTTAATAAAGAGACAAAACCAAATGGAATTGTTGATCAGATCATGAAGGCTTCACTCGAAACATTGCATTGAAGGCCATCTTTCTATACACAGTAAAGGCAACATTGGAGGTAGAATAGAGTTTCATAGGGCTTTCTTTTGGATGGCGCCCATATCATTCAGCTCTTTCAGAGCTGTTACTACAGCCATATAGACCTCTTCTCCCCATTCTTTTCTTAGTTTATTCAACTCCTCATCTTCTTCATCTATTATTTCCTGCATAATAACACAGTTTGCACAAAACTTATTTCTTCTGACTATAATGTAATCTATGCAGAGAAACTTTTATATTAGCATCTTTTGGTGTACACAATGGGGCATGCTCATCAAACTGCAATTTCAGACAGCAAAACTGGGTAGTAATTCATTTAGTTTTGAAGTCAATATGTCAGACACAGGTTGTTAACCTTTTGACTCTAGTATGAATGCTACTCAACTAGATAGGGACCTCAAATTTGGATAAATAGATTCTGCATTTCAATTAAAACTATTATAAAGTTAGTTCTATTATAGTTCAAATCAAGTATTTTGCAGTCAACCTTTTCTTTCAATTCTTCCTCCATCTCTTCCATCTTTTTCTTTACTGCCTTGTCATTTTCACCTCCCATGCACTCCATGACCTTAAGTTGCCCTCTCAGTTGTTCAATCTATAACTGCAGCTTCTGCTTAGAAGCCAGTTTTCTTTCTAATTTAAGCATTGTGTCCAAAGCAGCCTGTTTTTCTCTCTGCATATGTGTTATTGGAGTCAATTTTGTTGTCAGTATTTATAAAGCTTTTTAGAGATAAATAGCATTACATAACAAGCTGTGAAACATCATTTTTTTCAATGGATTTTGGATGTTGGAGATAATGGGGCTGTGTTAGGGTTTTGTTGAGTATTTATGGGTTGGTTGGTGGTCCAGTGGGGTCTGCTTGTGACTTACTACTTAAGAGATTAAATGCTCTTACCAAGTTTGTGATTGCAATTATTGCCACTAGATTTAGGTTGGGAGAACATGGGTATTTGTTCTGTAGATGGACACCTTTAAAAGATGAATTTAAGAAGTAATAGCTAGAAAGCAATAGCAATTGTACAGTTGTGTAATTTTCAAGCTTCAGTTTAATGTTTATTGTTTATTGTAGTGAATAAAAAGGCCATGTTATTAATTTATTAACTTAGACTTTTTTGGATGTTTCTTTGCTAGCAAGAAGTCGTCATGGGTCTTGAAAACAGAACAGCAACATCTAATGATAATTTCTTAAGGGTTAATCTTATTGGTGATTTTGTTGGATACACAAATATACCGACATTTGAGGACTTCTACCTTGTTATACCCAGACAGATATACTTGCTTTATGGATATATTTATTATAAATATCCATTCACTTTAATTGATGAAAGCAAACATATTGACTGAAAATTATTGTTAGTCTATCTAGTGTGTGTGTGTTTAAATTATAATAATGGCATCTGCTTTATACAAAATTATTACAATAGCCTTTAAAGTGAGCCAAGGTAGACTGAGTTTAACAAAGTAGTTTATGGAATGACATCTGTTTTGTTTTTTTTTTTTTTTTTTGTGTGTGTGTGTGTGTGGTCATATTTGGTTTTCTTTAATTGATAAGTTACACACGCATTCGGTGGCCTATGACCAAGAACCCTCCCTCCATCCCATTAGTATGGGAGGAGGAATGGCATTTGAGCTAGAGCTAGTTGGTGCAAGTATGTATAGGTGAATGTTTCTGAAAAGGGATCTTTACGATGCGTGCTAGGCTTTGTTATATATATAATACCTATGTATGCATGTATGTATGTTTGTATATGTCACCAAAATAATACTATATATGTAGTTATGTACTTGTATTATCCAATTTATCTGAATGTTTGTTCATGTTAGCTAAGTGTGGACAATGTTAGGGTTTTCTGGACAATTTAAGGGTATTCTGGACAATTTTCACATTTTCTGTACAATAGTGCTTGAATTGGCATATTTTTAATCCTTGTCTTGAGATTACAGGCAGAAACATATAATGATGATTTATCTTCTTCTTTAAACCTGTTAAAAGAGTTTTAACATGTTTCAAATATAGGGATTATTCTCATTGTAATAAAAAAGTGGACAGTTAGGTCTTGGGTTCAAAACCCATTGGGTCCTGGTGTAACTTAAAAAAAAAACCTAGGGATTTTCTGTTATGAACTTTGTGCATAGTTATCAAGAATTGCTCTTCAGGAACTAAGTGATTTGTCATTCTGATCCGTGTGCTTTATTTTTCACTCTGTTGCCTTTTCCTCCTTGTCTAGACTCTTATTTATCATGGATTTAATAGCACTTAAATATTCATTTCAAGTTATTTAATTTTAATCATAGAATTGTAAGGATTGAGTATTGGTTCATAAATACTTTATATTACTATGTTAAAAGGCTCAAGGACAAATGGAGGGTTCTGAAACTTATTGCTTTACATGTTTGTTGGTTTTATAGTCTTAACTTTGTTAAATTTGAATCATCAAGGATCTGATATTCTGAGTTCTTATCAATCACAATCTTCAATTCTTCTTCCAAATGCCACAAAATTTTGTTTTCTGTATATGACTGAAATGCTTGGGTGACATGCTGGCTTCAAGACATAGTATCTTTGGATGAGCTTATTCTTGTTGTTTCTTTTAACGATCAATGATTTTATGAAATATTCTAATTTTATGGATTTCCATTTTGCATGTGGCCAAGGCAATGGCGACTATTGATGTCAACACACCCGCAAGCAACCCACAAGTTCAACCCCGTATTCGCCATCATTGCATTGTCAGCAAGTTGATGAATGTTAACAAGAGCCTATCTGACCAATGTAAGAGGCAACTGCGAACCACTCCATTTGGGTGGTTGTTGAATCTCCACAGTAACATTGAGGCCAGTAGACGAATGCTGGAAGTGATGCTTGCAAGTTGGAATGCCGATGAACGTGCATTCCAAGTGGGTGATAGGCTCATACCCTTCACCTTATTTGACGTTGCCCTTATATTGGGGTTGCCCGTGATAGGGGAGCCAATTGATTGCAACCAGTCTCATGTTGAGGGGTCTATGGTGGAAATATTGCTGGTCACCCATTTGAAGACAGCTTCGCCATGGGAGCAGACTAAATTGGTGACATTGCTCACCAAACCTTCAATAAAAGTCCTAAACAGGGTTAGGTTGTATATGGCCCTTGTCTTATCCTATTTTTTGTTTCCTACCACCTCCCAAAAAGTCACCACAAACCTATTACCATTGCTTGATGATAAACCCAACCTAGGTAGATATGCATGGGGAAGGCAGTGTATGAGTTCTTGGTTAGTGGTTTAAACCACGCAGCTGCATCGCAAAAAGTACAAAAAACTAAAGGCAACTTGCACATTCAAGGTTGCACTGCCTTGCTTCAAGTAAAATGTTTTTGTTAGAGTTGTTTACTCCAGCACCATTCTAAATTTTGTTTTATTCTTAAACTTACCATTGATGTCATCATTTATGCAGATCTGGGCATGCGTGCACTTGGGGATTGGTCAGAAGAATGCTGAAATTAACCAACCTTTCCCAAGATTCTTAGCATGGACCCACCAAAGAATGTTTAGTAAGAAGGCAATGGAGGCCTTTAGTAACAATGCCAATGTAAGTATTTACACTAAAGTTGTGTACTAATTAAAGATCAATGTTAGTTTCTTATAAAGATGTTAGTATTTCATTGTTCTAATTCATATAGTGCAATTTGCAGGTGTTATCCGTGCTTGCAGCGATGCCATGGGAGCAACAGGAATCCATGGTACAAGAACCCATGGAGAACTTGCAAGAAACCCATGGCAGCTCGCACACAGCCATATTAAGGAATGATGGGGCTGGACCAAGCAATACAACTCAAACGCCGTCCAACCAATGGTAGCTAGAGCTCTAAGCTGAGAGGACTAAAGGGGAAGCTCTAGCACGCCATGTTAAGCGCTTAGAAGATGAGCTTCACCATGTGAAGGGTCTGGTGGCCACGGTAGAGTCTAGCCCCACTATTCAACAAAACCAGCCCCCACCTTCACAAAACTTAGAACAAAACCAGCCACCTGTTCAAACCTAGCTGCCCATTCAAACTCCATTGTGGACTTGTCAAGTTCATCGTCCAAGGCTGTCAAGAGAGGCAAACCTACCAAAAAAAAGGCCAAGGCAGCCATGGTGGACTTGGCAAACTCACCATCGAAGTGGGACAATGAAGGGGAGACAGCTGCAGCTATGGTGGACTTGGTAAGTTTACCATCGAAGGGGACTACTAGTGTGAGGTATACAAGGGCGTAAACACGAGCCCAAAAGAATGTAATGATAGTGCCCCCCAAATCAGAACCGGTAAAAAATGAGATACGTGTATTGTTTAACGATAAAGTACTTAAGAAATACAAGTTTACTTTATGTTGGGTTCATGCTTTAACTTTTTTTTGTTTAAAAATCACATATGAAATAACTTTATGTACTCCATGTTTAAAAATCATATATGAGCAGTGGGTGGATGCTCATTTCCTGTACCAACCAAGACAGCTCATGACGAGGTTGTCTTGGCTGATTTAAAGAAGAAATGGTCGTTCGCGACAAGGCGGGCCACTAGAAGAAGGTTGTAACAACTACTTTCTTTCAATTATGTAATGATTTATTAAGTGATTAGATATATTATTTCATATTGGTTTATAACTCCTAAAAAATTTGATATGGCCAGCGGGATTGATAGTAATGAGGTTGCATTCTCGACCGAAACATGTGAGATCACGGGTCAAGATGTGTCATCCTTGTTAGGCGATCAAGCTCAAGAAGAAAGTTCTAGGTAGATATCCACCGCGGTAATTACATCCCCATTTTGCATTTTAGATCTATTTCTTTATTACATATTTGAGACATGAGTTTTACAATTCCATATTGTTTACTAAGCAAGTGTGACACACGTAGGTGGTAGACTGTTTCAAAGATGTACTTATGGAAAAAGTCACTGAAAGCGGCCACCCTCCACCGTACATTAACTATATAATAACTGTATATGGCGGGGTAATATAACAAAATTTCAACCTTGGCAAATACTTGTTCATACTTTTACACTATGAATGATTTCAATACAGCGAGCTCTTTTGTCGAAATAACTAACTATGATTTATGCAGACTACGATCCTAGCTTTAGCTCAGTCAACTTCAACACAAAGAAGTAAAAGAACAAAAAAGGATAAAGAACCCATTGAGGATGACCAGCCTAGACCAGAATCTGTGTTCCGCCCTAGTTGGGTAAGCGCAATGCCGGAAAATTGCAACCGGGTAATTAGACAACTTTTCCAACTTCATTTTCTCAAAAATTGTCATTACATATCTATTTTGAAAAAACTGTGTATGACCTACACTTTCGTGTTTCTTAATGCAGATTTTTGTCCAAGTATGCCACAATGGCCATTTTGTTATGCTGGTTGTAGATTGCCTAGATAAAGTTTTCTATTTTTTTTATTCTTTACCTAGTGCAACTCATAGAGCTTAGGCGCCAATATTGGTAAACACTTGTTTTTCATTTCAATTTTCTTGCTAACCCAGTATTAACTTAGTTAATTCCACTAATACTACTTTTTACTACCTGCATCATAGCGAAAAGCTTTGGAGCAGCTATGCATAGAAAAGTTGGGCCATCAGGATGTCCATACATGGCTCCTAGAATACAAGAATGACATACCAAACCAAGATCACTACGCGTAAGTACCAATATCTATCATGACCCTAAATATATTGAGACAAGTTTGAGTGTACTGCCTTGAGGGATTTCTCATCAATCATAAATGGAAATTTATGATTTGGCCTTCAAAATTTTCTTGCCTTTTAATGTAGACTGTGTAAGTAAGTTCATATTCTCTTTTAATGTGTTTTGATAATTCAAATGCAATTGTTGGTTGCTATGTTGATTGTTAGTGTTTTGATTCATCAAATGTAATTGAGATGTTGGTTGTTGGTTGATAACTCAAATGTAATTGTTGGTTGCTATGTTGGTTTCTGGGTTCACATGAATATTCATACTATTTTCCAGAAAATGTGAACAATATTGTCCAAACTTAAAGATAATTGTCCACACTTTCTATGGATGTTATGGATGCTACGTTGCTTGTTGGCACATATTGGTTTCTATGTTGGTGGTTGGTACATGTTGGTTTCTATGGATGTTATGAATCTAAATTTTGAGTGAAGTAAATTTCCATAAATTATGTTAATCAGTGTTGATTTTTATGTACTTTTGCCTCATTTTTTCCAGCTCCAACTGTGGGATTTTCATGTTGACATATATGGAATCCTTGATTTTTTTAAACAAGATAGTACAGTTTGGAGAGGTATGATTTCCACACCTTCATTTCATGATGCGTTAATGCGTTCATTTTAAATCAAAACAACTATCTAACCAATAATTTCTAAATGTCTTTTATGTTTTGTAGGATGATTGCCCAAGAATTCGGCAACGCATTTTGCTGGAATTATATTACAATTCCTTGCTGCCCAAAGCTGTACAAAGCTAAAACTGCCCAATTCGATTATGCCGTGCTTGCTGCCCAAAACTGCCCAATTCATTACCGACATATAATTTTATGTTTTGATACACATTTGTTATTTTTGTATTTTGCTATACGTTTATTCTTTTTGTATTTAAAATTTTGGTTGCTCTATTTTTTCTATACTTGAGATTGTATTAAAGGTAGTCAACAGAAACAATATCTTATGATTTTGTAAATGGAGTAAATAAATGAAATGGTGAAATTGGTTGGAAACATTTGCGTATATTTTAGGTTACCCATGAGTTTCTTTTATATTTAATGTTACCAGGAGCAACCTATTGCCATTGGAATCTTCACATTACTCTTTGTGAAAGATATAAAAAAAAGAATGTCTAAAAATGTTTCCCAAATTGTGGTGAAACTAAATATGTTCAAACAAATACCCAGGAGCAACCTATTGCCATTGTCTACATTGGAAATAATAAAGTTTGGTTTTTTTTATTTTGAAGTGATTTTGGTTGGTTGAGATAAAAAAATAATAAAATTGTTACAAAGATGCTAAGAAACATGTTTAATAGATGCCAAGAAATATGACCAATTTGTATGAACATGTTTAAATGTTCATACAATTTTCTGGAAAATGTGGATAAAAACATGAAATTATGGACAAAAACATGAAATTATGGACAAAAATGTCGAGTCTACTTATGAACATTTAAGTGAACTCGGAAATGTTCATACAATTTTCTGGAAAATGTGGACAAAAACATGAAATTATGGACAAAAATTTCGAGTCTACTTATGAACATTTAAGTGAATCCAGAAATGTTCATACAATTTTCTGAAAAATGTGGACAAAAACATGAAATTATGGACAAACATTTTGAGTCTACTTATGAACATTCATGAACATTCAAGTGAACCCAGAAAGTGTGGACAATATTGTCCAAACTTAAAGAATAATTGTCCACACTTTCTGGGTTCACTTAAATGTTCATAAGTAGACTCGAAATGTTTGTCCATAATTTCATATTTTTGTCCACATTTTCCAGAAAATTGTATGAACATTTCTGGGTTCACTTAAATGTACATAAGTAGACTCGAAATTTTTGTCCATAATTTCATGTTTTTGTCCACATTTTTCAAAAAATTATATGAACATTTAAACATGTTCATACGAATTGATCATGTTTCTTGGCATCTATTAAACATGTTTCTTAGCATCTTTGTAACAATTTTATTATTTTTTATCTCAACCAACCAAAATCACTTCAAAATAAAAAAAAAACCAAACTTTATTATTTCCAATCTCAACCAAAATCAACAACCCCTCAAAAAAATATTAAACCCAACAAAACCTTCAACTTTTATTATTTCCAAACCCTAACAAAATCATTCAAACCCTCACAAATACAATCAAACCCTAACTTCAAACATCAAAACTTTGTTATTCCCAAACCCAAATAAAACTCAAATCTTTAAACCAAATCAGATCTGAAATCAACACTTTCAAATCCCAACTCTTTCAAACTTCAAACTTCAATAGAGGAAAAACCTTCGGGGAAGAGAGATCCATGGCTTCATGAGGACAGATCGGGGAGAGGAGAAGCAGAAAATTCGGGAGGAGAAAGCAGAGCATTCGGGAGGAGAGAAAGTGAAATTTTCAAAAAAAATGGGTGTTTGGTTACAAGGATAGTGGAAATTAGAATAGCAAATCGGGAATAACCGGTTTGTCTTTTAGTGGTGATGTGAAACAAACTAATTACAATAGCTAAAACGTTGTGTTTGTCATCTGGGTGCTCCCATGCATTTTTTTTTTAAATTATTTACTTGATTTATAGACTTCTTCTTTTTTGGGGACTTATTGCTCTTCAAGAATTTGAGATTATTTTTTCTTTCTAGGTTCAACTTTGATGATGACGGTTAGAATTTTGCATATGGGGTTCAATTTTCTTCCTAGTCAACAGAGCCAAGTGGGGAATCCAATATTATGTGATAACCTAAAAGGGTATATATATATAATATATATATAATTATATAATATAATATATATATATATATATATATATATATATATATATATATTAAAGTAGAAGGTGTTGTCATTTTTCTGCCACTTGACATCTATAGCAATGTCTTCTACTTGACACATGGAACATGACTAGGCACGTGTGGATGTAATATGCTACGTGTTTCCTTTCGATTGGCACACCTATAATAGTTTAATACTAATTATTAATATGTATACATACACAATTCCGTCATAAATATATATAAGTAAAATTAAATGTTGCCTACTAATACCAATCCATTTATTTGTATATTACTTTAATTGGTTATTAAATTGCACCTTACAATAGTAAATAACTAATACTAACTTTTTTTTTTTAATTAAAAAAAAAAGTTATCATCTTTCTACCAAGTGGCATCTATGGCAACATCTTCTGCTTGACACATGGAACATGACTAGGCACGTGTGGATGTAATATGCCACGGTTTTCCTTTTGATTGGCACACCTATAATAGTTTAATACTAATTATTAATCTATACTATAATGTAAAACTGAAGTTTTTTTACTTTTGGTTGACCTTATCATGTTGCACCACATAAGCTTTTGAAATCTCACAATTTTACACCTCATTATTTTAATATATATTTTCTAACTAAATTTAAATTTTATTCTATTATTAAACCTTCCATTAGAATTTTGACATATCATATTTTCTTTAATATAAGAATATATTATTTCATATATAAAACACAATCATAATTAATGTCTAATACTAAAATATATTCCATATATAAACACAATATAAATATCTTTTAATAATAATCATAATTATCAATTTTCATCAAGATTTTTAGAGTTCCTTTTTTTTCTTATGTATTTCATTTAATTTTGTTGCTGGCAATGGAAGAAAGATTGATGGATTTGTTATAATGAAACCATGTGAGCTTGAAATGAGTTATGAAATTTTTTTAAGGTTTGATCATATAATCATGTGCCCATGTATTTATTTGTCCTTCTTTTTATTTTAAGTATCCTTTATTTTATTTTTGGATGGAAACATGATCCATATGGTAAATATAAACATGAATCATGTTTTATAAAAATTGGACTATATTCAACTTATGCCAAAAGAAAAATTACATTATATTAAATTTTAATTATCCTATGGTAAATACTTTCTTAGTTATTTTTTTAAACCAAAAAGTAGGATTTATCCTAAATCCGATTCGTAAAGTCTCTTTATCGATCTTGCCTACAACATTTTGAACTACAAAAAAAAAAAAAAAAAAAATAAAAAAATAAAAAAAATCAGCAAAAAAATAAAAGGAATCAAAATTAATTTAAATTTTATTTTCAATAATTTTTCTGTGCATCTACAGGTTTGCACTAGTATGTATACATACACAATTCCGTCATAAATATATATAAGTAAAATTAATTGTTGCCTACTAATAATAATCCATTTAATTGTACATTACTTTAATTGGTTATTAAATTGCACCTTACAATAATAAATAACTAATACAAACTTTTTTTTTTTAATTAAAAAAAATTCAAAATAAAAAATAACCCCGATTATGGAATATATGATCTAATATGGAATCTATTTTATTAATAACCCCTATGAGTCCAAAAAAAAAAAAAACTAAAAGCTCCCAATAAGGAAAATATAAATAAAATATAAGTCAAGCTTTCCAAAACGACGTCGTTTTTTAAATTTATTAATCTGTTCAAAACGATACTTAATTTAATAATTACGTTTTGCACATCTTCATTAATACCAATTTCTTTACTTATATATTATACTTGATTGCGTTAATTAAATTACATTTTTTCAAAAAAATAAAATCATCGATTACTTCGCAAATAAAAATAAATAAAGAGGATAAATTGCATTGGCACCCTCTTGTTTTAGCGAAACTAAACTCGACACACCCTAATTTCGAAAATTGACACTCCACTTCACTTTTTTGAAAATGATAGACACTCTATCCTATTTTGACCAAATTTAATTATCGTGTTAGTTTTTTAATTGAGTAGTTTATTTTTAAGTTAAAAAAGAGTGATTTTTAAACAATATTTTTAAATCTTTAGTTGGAAAAGTCTTAGGCCATCTCCAACAGTACTCTAAATTTATCTCTATCTTTATCTTTAAATTACACTATTTAACAACTCTCTATTTTCTTTTTCAAATAAACACTCCAGCAGTACTCTTTATTTTACTCTCTATTCTATTAAAAACTACTTTTTTATTATTATTTCCCACCAAAAATAACCAACTCCCACCCAAATCAATTTCTCACAGCAACCAAACAAACAAATTAAAATTTCAGCAACCAACCAAGTTAAAAAGCTGGGACTGGCCAACAGAGACGGTGACCCTTTCTTTGCAAAATGGAATTCCGGTGACCAACCAAACTCATTCCGGTGACCAACCAAAAGGGATCGGGCACGGCAACCCCAGGCGGCAGGCTTGGCCGTGGGTGACCTCCAGACCGGCAGGGATCGGGCACGGCAAGGCTTGGCGGCAGGCTGGGGTGGTTCTCTCCTTCGCGGCGTGGCCAGCGGGGTGGGCATCTCCTTCAAGGCGTGGCCGTGGGGTGGGTCTCGTATGGGCGGTGGTGAGGTGCTCTGCCTGTACAGATCTGAGAAAAGAAAAAAAAAATTTCTCTGTTGATTTATAAAAAAAAATATCTCTGCACCGGTCAATGTTCTTCGATATTTATTATTATTATTTTTTTTTAACTTTTTTTTTTGTTTCTGAAATCATTTTTCTGAAGCTTTTAATCAAAATAATATTTATAAAAAAAATCAACGTTAACGTTATTCAACGGTAATATTATACAACGTTATTCAACGGTAACATTGTCTTATCTCCTATTTCAACAGTCATATTTTTTTAGTATAAATAGGACTATTTCATATCTCAATTTTCATTCACCTCAAACCAAATTTTCTCTTTCATTAATCTCAAACTCAGTTTACTCACTCACTATCAAACCCAATTTGCTCTTTCATTATCAAACCCAAATTTCTCTTTCATATATTATGGATCATAATTATCATCTTAAGCCTCGTGATTATCAAATGAGGGAAATGGAAATGGCTCTTCTTGAGTCTGACTCTGATGATGACGTTGAGATACTTTCAATTCTTGCAATGGAAGACGAACGATTGAAAAAAGAGCGAGCATCAACATCACATCGTGGTTCAATTGTAGGCCGCAAGGTCATTAAGCGCAATTATTTGCAAGGCGAAGAAAGGCTTTTTCATGATTATTTTGCAGATAGTCCGGTTTTTCCTTCTTATATATTCCGAAGGAGGTTTCGGATGAGTCGTCCACTTTTTTTTCGTCTTCAATCTGCACTAGAAGCGTATGATCCATATTTTATTCAAAAAAGAAATGCTGCTGGAACGCTTGGTTTGTCGTCCCTTCAAAAGATGACTGCTGCACTCAGGATTCTTGCTTATGGAGTAGCAGCTGATTCTACTGACGAGTATGTGAGAATTGGGGAAAGCACTGCAGTAGAGAGTCTAAAAAAATTTGTTAAAGCGGTGGTTAATATTTTCTCTGAAGAGTACTTGAGGTCACCAAATAGCAATGACATTGCTAGGTTGCTCGCGGTTAACGAAAAGCGTGGATTTCCAGGAATGTTGGGGAGCATTGATTGCATGCATTGGAAATGGAAAAATTGCCCGACAGCATGGAAAGGTCAGTATACTGGTCATTCTCGTGAACCAACACTTATTTTGGAAGCAATAGCTTCATATGATCGTTGGATATGGCATGCATTTTTTGGTCTACCTGGGTCTCATAATGACATCAACGTATTAGAGCATTCTTCTGTATTTACGGAACTTGCTCAAGGGCGTGCTCCTCCAGTGAATTACTCAATCAATGGTCATGATTATACAATGGGATATTATCTTGCTGATGGTATATATCCACAATGGTCAACTTTTGTGAAAACAATCTCAGCTCCAGTAGAAGCAAAGAAAAAACACTTTGCTAGAGTTCAAGAGGCATGTAGGAAGGATGTGGAATGTGCATTTGGAATACTTCAAGCAAGATTTTCAATTGTGCGTGGACCTGCACGCTTTTGGGATGAAGCAACTCTCAATGATATTATGAAAGCATGTATAATATTACATAACATGATTATTGAAGATGAGCGCGATTCTAATGAAGTACAACAAGATGATGATTACGAACAAGTGCCTGAAAGCATCCCTATACCCGTGTCACGAGAGCCTACAATTGAAGTTCAGAATTTCATTCAATCTCATATTCGCATTAGAGATAGAGAAACTCATTCTCAACTCCAAGCTGATCTTGTGGAGCACTTGTGGCAACTACATGGCCAATCATAAGATTATTTAGTTTTAATTTTCATGCTTGTATTATTTATTTATGTTACTCTTTATTGTAATTTGAAGTTTATCAAATCTATATAATTCTTGTGAAAGTTCTTTAAAATTCTATTATCAAATAAAAAATATATTAACACTTATAACTTGCAAAGCCAATGCTATATATATTTTACCACATTAACGTTCAAAGTAATAAATTAAGTTATCAACCATAATAGCAAAGGACATTTAATAGCAACAAAAGTTCAAAGTATTCTCTTAATTCATACAACACAATAGCATTGATGAATATAATACAAAAATAATACAATATCATTTACTAATTACCACTTCTTTTTGCAAGGATTTCCGATTGGCGTTGACGAAAATATTCTTGTTGCATTAGAGGCAACGCATCTACATTCATTGTCATAATTGCCGCCTCCTCTCTCAATGTTTCCCTCTCCTCTTTCTTTCCCTCTCCTCTTTCATTCTTTCCCTCTCCTCTTTCTTTCTTTCCCTTTCCTCTTTCATTATTGCCAAACGAATTGTTTCTTCCTCTTTTATTCTTTCCCTTTCCTCTTTCATTTTTGCCAAATTGATTTTTTCTTCCTTAATACAAAGACGCTTATTCTCTAGCTCCATGTACTGAACACGGCCCCTCTCAAGAAATTCCAATCTCGATTCCGCGATTTTTTTTTTGTCGTCCGCCATGGCATTCAACATCACTTCCACATTTGAGCTACTACCTTCGTCGCTCTTTTGTTTGTTCAATCGAGCTTTTTCGGCCTTCCTACCCGGTGGTCTCTCCAAGTTTATGTTGGAATCATTTGCGACACCTTTATCTTCTAGATTTACCGAAGAAGATGTTGTCTCCGTTCTCTTTCTTCTTGGTGTCTCATTTTGATGACTATTCAACCATTTTGGTGCATACTTCAACACGTTCCAACAATGTTCAAACATAAATTTTTTGCCATATTCTGCTTTATACATTTGTTTTGCCTGATCAACCTAAAAAATTCCAACAATAAAAACAATTAATATTTTCAATAGTTAAAACAAATTGATGCATTAACAAATTTGAAGAGTTAATAAGATGCACCTTATTTTCCTCAGTTAGACCACTTTGACGCAATGATTCAATCTTTGCCAAACACCCAGAATATTTATTGGTGCAAAGTTGAATGGTTGACCACCGGTTCTGAAGAGAACCTATAGTTCGCTTAGTTTCGGAGGTCGTATGAGCATGAAAATATTCATGAACTCTAATCCACAATATTTCATATGTTTGATCATTACTTTGCACCGGATCTTGGCTAATAGCGAGATATGAAGATATAAGAGTCAAGTCTTCTTCCATGGCAAAATTGGCTTGACGTGTTTTAGGTTTTTTAGTGGATTCAACTTGGGATGGAAATGGATTATTATTATAATCCATCTCATTTGGGGTTTCCATCATATATTCGTACGTATTTTCTAGAAGATTAACGAAATTGGGGGTTTCATTTTGAGAATTCATCCCTAAGTAAAAATACAATACAATATTAGGTATCAATCACACATGAAGAGTATGTAAAAATAAAACTGTTGCAATTACCAAACTGCCAGGTATATATGAAGTTAATAAAGTTTGGTTAGCCCAGGGCAATATATTCTAGCAGGGATGGCAAATTATCCATCCAAAAGAAAATTATATACTAGAAACAGATTATAATTGCAAAGCATTTCAATACCGAATTCTTTTAGGATGAACAAGAAGATAAAATTATGGATTACTTCGTTCTATTTATTTATTTTTGTTGTATTTTATATTTAATTTGACTATCTGATTAAATATTTTTTTATAACTTACAAACGTTTGGGGGGTACTTTGTAGTCCAAAACTTGTTGGGTTTCGGCTCTGGTTTCTCAATAAGCAGATGTGTACTACTTTAAACTATAGTTTGTTACAATATTGAATAGCTTTTATGCTTCAAAACTCTCAACTCAACATTATTTATCTGCAAATTCAATTAACTCAAACCGGCCAACTAATTTCTTCTTCCACATGAAAGTTGATTTCTTTATAAGTATATCCAATTAAACCTATAACAGAACCTCAACACACAGACACACAAACTAATTCCAATCAAAAGCTCAACATACAAACTAACAGAACCTCATCCAAAGCTCAACACACAAACTAACAGAACCTCATCCAAAGCTCAACACCCAAACTAATTCCAATCAAAAGCTCAACACACAAACTAACAGAACCTCATCCAAAGCTCAACACCAGTAAACAACCCGAAACCAACCTCAACACAAATTCAACACAAAATCAACCTCAACCCCTGTACACAAACAGCCACAAAATCAACCTCAACCCCAGTACACAAACAGCCACAAAATCAACCAAAATCAACCCGAATACACATGATATACCTCACGCCGTTAACCACCACCACGCCGGAAGAGAGAAGAAGAGAGATCGGCAGAAACCGGTACACAGAAAATCAACCCGAGATCGGCAAGCCCAACCACCGAATCAACTGCTCCGTCGTTAACCACCACCACGCCAAGATCGGGAAGCCCAACCACCGAATCAACCACCACCAGCCGTTAACCACCACCACGCCGAGATCGGGAAGCCCAAGCCACCGAATCAACCACCACCATGCCGGCAAGCCCAAGCCACCACCGAATCAACCACCACCACGCTGACAAGCCCAAGCCACCACCGAATCAACTGGTTTCGTGCTTCAACAGAAGACCCAAAAGACCGAAAGAGCAAAGAGAAAAGAGAGCAGAGAGAAGAGAGAGCAAATGAGAAGAAGAGAGAGAAATTTTCGGAAGAAATGAGAGGAGAGAGAGAAAAATTCGGAACAAATATCAGTTCGTAGGGGGTGGGGTCAGAAGTGAAAAATATTGGTTTTTTAATTTTTACAAAGTGTACAGTAGCCTTTCATTTTTGAAAGGCTACTGTACACTTTGTAAAAAAATTTGAGGATGAAGAGCAGTTTTAGATGACTGCTGGAGCCGGGTTTTTGGTTTTGTTCTCTACAAATAGAGATGAAGAGCAGGTTTGGATCAGTGCTGGAGATGGCCTTAAACATTGATTTTTAAACAGTATTGTTACTTTACTCTTTCTTTTTTCTTTCTTCTTCATCTCTCTTCTCTCTTTTGCTGTTCTGGAGGTTTTGATATATCACCAGAAACAGAAACCAAACCAGACCCATTTGCATTTGCTTAGCTGTATGTTGTTTCTCTTACATTCCTCATTGCTCTAATTTCTATATAGCTAAAGGATCACCACCCTCTCCAACAGCTCCATTTTCTTTAATTTCTGTAATTTTCCATAAGTCAAACAAAAAGTGTGTTATCCTTGTCTTCCATCCATACGAATGTCCAGGTGAGTTTTTTCCATCATTTTTTACCCTTAAATTCTTATTTCAGATGCAAAGTTAAAAAATTTAGAGAAAATAGGTTAACATTGTGGTTGTGGTTGTCAGGAGGGCCACAGGAGGAGGCCGCGGATATGAGCGTGGAAAGAGCAACGTGTGAATGAAAATGACCCTACTCTCTACCTCAAAAAATACTAGTGTACAGCAGCAGCGAAAAGAAGCTCATCGGGGAGGGCATAGAGATAGTGGTGGGGTGGGACCCACGTGTTAGCCATTGACAAGAGCATAAGGGTGAAACCAGCGAAAGAGTTGCTCAACGGACCACCTTCTCCACACTATGCCTAAAATTATACAATTCCTTCAGTAAGATTACCAGTGAAATTGGGAAATCTTTTTTGGGACCCACCTTTATTAATGTTCAAGATCTGTGGACTTACAAAAACACATTTGCAGGTGTTTGATGCTCTCGTGAAGTACAATTTCACCAACCTCAAACCCAGCATCTGGTGGGGGCACCCGGCCTTTTAGGCCTTCTTTGCCTTAATATCGTAGATTGCTATTTTTTGAAGTCACTGAAAACTTGCAACAAATCGAGCAAAGAGAGAGAAGAGTTGAACCTTGTTTTGAGTTACTGGGACTGAAACAACAAAAGAGATAAGATAGTAGACTATTCTAGAAAGGGATGAAAAAAAAGAGTGAAGTAAGAATACTATTTAAAATCACTGTTTAAGGCTTTTCCAACTAAGACTTCAAAAATACTGTTTAAAAACCTTACACAATCCTGATTCATTTTCAAACTTTAAAGAAAGGAGGGCACAATTTCCTTTCTCTATTTTTACCGCCCCACTCATTTTATTTTTTATTTTTTTTCTCCTTCGTAGTCTTTTTTCTTTATTTTTTATTTTCTCCATTTTTTTACTTTTTCTGACCGCCCCACTCATTCTTAACTTAAAAATGAACTACTTATATATATATATATATATATAAAAAAAAAAAAAAAAATGAACTACTCAGTTAAAAAAACTAATTACCGTTAGTCAAATTTGGTCAAAAAGGACGGAATGTCTATTATTTTCAAAAAAATGGAGGAATGTCAATTTTCGAAAACTAAGGTTGCCGAATCTAGTAACAAGAGAGTATCAAATACAAATAAATAATTAAAAAAAAAAAAAAAAAAAAAAAAAAAACGTTACTAAAATAACTCCAAAATATAAATATATATATAATATAATCAAAAAAAAAAAAAACCATGATTATGGATATTATTTAACTGATAACTATGTAAAGACTCCTCATAATACTAAAAGTTCCTCCACATCTTAAATTAGTTTTTTTTTAAATAATTAATGAGGTACACCCCAAAAATAAAACGTACACCTCATGATCTAATATGGAATCTATTTTATTAATAACCCCTATGAGTCCAAAAAAAACAAAAAACTAAAAGCTCCCAATAAGGAAAATATAAATAAAATATAAGTTAAGCTTTCTAAAACGACGTCGTTTTCAAATTTATTAATTTGTTCAAAATGATTCCTAATTTAAGAATTATATGTTGCACTAATTCATTAATACCAAATTCTTTACTTATATATTATACTTGATTGCACTAATTAATAAAATAGATAATACGAATCGTAGTGGTGAGTCGTTGTTTTGATCTTCTTACTTTGGTTCTTTGTTTAGTGATAAACATTCATCACTACGTTTTGTTCCTTAAAGGTAACACCATATGTAATTATTAGATATGAGCTTCTTGATTGTTTGTAGTTACCTTAATTTCATATGCTCGATCTCATTGGATCAATTTTATTGGATGCCGAAGAAATGATGAAAATGAGTAATACGTAATTACCATAACCATTGGAAAATCTTTTGTTTGAAAAGTATATGTGCTTGTTTATGAATTATTAGTTATGAATTAAATTTTGTCAGTATTAAATCCAAAATCACAACATTTTTTCATTCTTATATTTTCATAGTACTTCACAAATGAAGCATTTTTTCAATTATAATATGTTATTTTTAATAATTTTATAAGTGAATTATACTTGCAAAAATGTATTGATTGCTCATAAATATATTGATTATGCACATGTACATCCATGTCAATAAAGAAAGAGAGGATTATTTCTAATTACCAAATCTAAAATCCTCCTCCGGAATGGTTTTCGTAACATTTTACTAAACAATGCCCCAAACAAGATGGATGTTTCACTTGTCCTTCGCAGATTTCCAGGAACTTTTTTGCGGCATGAAAATCTTTATCATCCTGAAGGAACTGGTTCTCAATGCAGTGTAAAAAACAACGTAAAGCACAAAATCCAAATTCCTCCTCATGTTTTAATCCCTTGCAAACACTAAATTGATATTTGTGAGGGGGTGTTTTTGTGTTACGCCACGTGCCACAACGAGATCGGTTGGAATGTGGACTGAACTTTCAAGGGTACGGGAGTTGAACCCAAAATTCAACCAAGGGCCCAAAAGTAGGCCCAAGGGCTAGTGGGGCACCTTCCTTAAAGAAATGAGAGCGAAATCCGCCAAGGCCCAAGTCAAATGAACAGTAACAGTAACAGTAACAATAACCAAATGGCCCAAAAATGAGATTTTGTTAATGAAAGCCCAAAATAACAATAGACTAGTGCTTCCACTACTCTATGGAGAATCTGGACTCAAAGTATAACAACTTGAAACCCAATATGGCCTCAAAATCATTAAGGCATGAATTCATCACTAATATCTGATGCAACAAATAGAACTCATAACAATGAACTTGTAGAGACAAAAAAAGAGCTTGACTAAGCGAGAGAGAGTTAATCCTATGAAGCGTGCATGGGGTTAAGGTGAAAGTGTTTAGGCTTTTGTGGCATAATTCTCAAGGTTGAAGAAGACCAAGAGCTTAATATGGTGTTTATTGTTGTAACCCGAATATCTGCCAAGTAACACTTTTGAAGATGTGGGTTTAGATCATAGTGTCTTAGGCTTGGGTTGGTGTTTAGAGTTGAGAATCAGAGTTTTAAGGTTGAAGGTGACCTTAGAACTCCATACTTGAGGGTGTGTACTAGAGAATGCACTTAGAAGAGAATAGCCTGAATTACTGCTGCAATGAGTTTCAGACTACCTTTACACTCTCGGTGGTATTCTTATCTAGTCCTGCGTAAGTGTTTGGGATGATGAAAATGGTGATGTCTAGGCTTGGCTTCAGTTGGTTGTGTTGTGTTAAGCTGAGTTATGTTGTTCCTTAGGTGGTGTTCAAGGGTCCTACTTATAGAAGGTTTTTTGGTGGGATGGGCTGGTTATGCATGCTCAAAGGCTTTGGTTTCCAGGAAAATAACAGCTCTGCCCCCCAGTGAGCATTCAGCCATTATTTTGGTGGAAGCCTAGCCTATAGGATTAACTCCCCTCCTCCAAACCAAACTCCCTAAGTCCTACAAAAATGGAGAAGTGAATCTAGCACAGAGCTGGGCTGTAAGGGTCACTTCCTCAGCCTTCATTGGCTGGCTGTATCATGATGGTGAAGATAAAATAAGATTTTTTGTACTGCCACGGATTACTACCGCGTCTGGTGGCCAATGGTGACCAGAAACCCTTGTCATGATTACTGTTCAGGCGGCCAATCCATGGGTTCAGAGCTTCATTGGTCTGAGGAAGATATGCCATCATGATAACCTGTTTGTTTCAGTAGGCTTTTATACATTTGGGCTGAGTTGGCTCAAGTATGTGTGCTGTCAGGTTACTGCTGCAGGGCATGCAACCAATAGCTGTGATTTCCCAGGTGCATTTCTGGTTCAAATCAGTGGGCTTCTTTGTGTTTTCCATGTCTGAAGTGAGTTAAATGAGGGAGACAAACTCATTCTCCCATTTCTGAAAATGAGGAGAGAGAAACGTGGGTCCCAAGAGAGAGCCACCATTTGTTCAGCTTTTATTTAAAGTTGTTCTGATTTTGTGGGGCCCTATGGATAGCTGTCTCAGCTGACTAAGGCTGGGTCAAGGCCTTGGGCTTGCTCTTGGGCCTTGGTTGCTCATTAAAAACTCCCTTTAGGCCCGAAATGGTATATTAGGACTGACAGCAAGAGTTTTGGGGCTGGGCTTTTAATTGGACATAACCCAAGCCTAAATAATCCATTTAATTCTCAACTTTTGAGGCCCATCTCGGCTGGTCAGTGGGCAGTAACGGTAATGGGACAAAACTCCAGGCTGGGCTTGCTGGGCTTCCGCAGTAACTTACATTATTTGGGCCCAATTACTCAATGGGAGTTAATTTATATTTGGGCTTTTAAAAAATAGCCCTCTACATTTAGCCCCCCAAGCCCATGGCTCACTTGTGGTGAGTCACGTGCGAGCAAATAAAGAAAACTGTTGCACTCTCTTCTTCCTTGATTTGGCGGGTAAAATTTAAAAAATAAAACTCTAGTTTTCTGGGCTTTGTGGGGGAGTGGAATAGTCACATTAGGCTGTGGCAGTTACCAAAGAGTGGCCATGATGGCTCTGTTCAGGTGGCTGAGCCATTATTACCTCTTCTTTAAATACCCATTAACCCCAGTTGTGACCCCACACTTCCTCCACCATTGTTCTCTTTTCCAAGTTCAGAGAAAACCTAGAAAAGCTCATGGTAGCTCTTCTCCCTTCTTTCTATTCTCTTTTTTCTTCTTTTTCTCTTCTTTTCCTGCCGGTCATGGCTTCCTCTTCCAGAACCCATGCCAAGACCTCTGGTGGTTCCCCCATGGACGAGGAGAACCCAGCACCCACTGTGGCGCCGCCCCTGGTGGCATCAGAGGTGACGGACAGCGGCATTGATAGTGATTTTGACCCTATTTCGGCCGGTTCAGGTCCTTTTGAGGGGATCTTAGCTCGCCCAACACTTGACCCATGGTATGAAAGTGGGAGCTTGTTCCCCTCTGTCCTGGCAGAAACGCGACTCCCATCAGCAGGTTAGGAATGGTTGGTGAAAAGGGAGGACGTCGTGCTAGATGCGGTTTGGGTCCCTCCCTTCCAGGAGATTTTAGACTTGAAAATTCAACGAAAGGACATCCTTGCTGTGCCCATCAAATTCGACTTTCAGTGTTTGAGAGCCAGTAATTAAGAAGCTTGGGTGGACAAGGAGTTTGCCGACGAGGAATTCTGTGCGCTATTGGAGCGAGCTGGAGTGCTTTAGGCTATTTTGATTTCAAGGAGTTCAAGCATGTATTGAGACACGGAGTCTCTTTGACAAATGGTTCGAAGATGGTGTCTTTCGACTCATACGTTCTTTTTTGCCCATGGTGAGCTCACCGTCACCCTCGAAGATGTCGAGAATCATTGAAGGCTTCCCATCTTGGGTGATTGCGACCGATCGGAGATCGAGTTGTCCCCTACCGAACTCAAGACAGAAACTATTTTGTTGAACTATGTCGGGAAGAAGAATACATCTTTGGGTACCAATATGGCAAGATTGACCACTTGGCCGCAAAGGTTTTTTGAAGAAAATGATGACGATCTTCGTAGAGCTGCTTTTGTTGCTTACTATCTAAGCAAATGTATATTTGGTGAGTACCCTTCTTATGCTATAAAACCTCTTTACTTTCGTCTTGCTATGAAGATTTCTGCTAGTACAAGCTTTCCTTTGGCCGCCATGTTTCTTGGCCATTTTTATACCCAACTGGACTTGTTGCACACCGATGAGATGGTTGGTGAGTCATGTCATATTGTGGCTACTGTTTTCAACTCATCGATGTTGCAAGCCTTCCTTTGGGAACATGCTGCAAGTTATAGTATTGATGGCAGGAGGCCATCTAACTCATGGCAGAAATTTGCCAATATGCCAGAGGCTGTTGCTGCTCGTTTCGAGTTCCTAAGGACCAGCGTACCCAACGTCTAACGATAGGTTGGCGCTAAGTTTTATGATTCAAAGTTGGTTCCCTCGTTGGATGAGGAAGATTTCGTACTTTGGCAACCATATGGCACTTCTCATAGAGGCTACTCTTGTAATTCCATCATGTCTTGGTTCAGCAGGATCGAACCTCAAAATTATGCCCTTGGCCCAGAAGACATGAAGACCTTATCTTATCTTTCAGCCACGAATACGGGTTGGTTACTCGTCTTGACTCATGATGGCCTCCGCTTCACCTCCTATTGCGTACATAGAGTACAAAGGAAATTTGGGTATGATCAGGAAGTTCCTGCCACAATGGAGGTTGTGGCTGATATCCTTCCTACCATCAATCCTTTCATAAAATCTCGAGCTTTTGCTTATTGGAGCACCACTATTCCAGAAGTAGTGATTCTTAGTGGAGAAAGGATTGGTATTTGTACTATGGGGATGAACCACTACTGGCGGGACTTGATGACCTCCATGCTTGACTTTCGGAACAGCGGCCATGAGAGCATTGAGCATTTACTTCCCCTATGCAAGGCTCCTTCCCCTAACCTTCAGCTTTTTGTTACTACCAACACGGTGACCACATACACCACCAAGCAAGGATTAGGCTATGTGGTGTGGAGAAGTGACTTATCCAAGTGGATGACCTATAGTAAACATCACCCATCTGCTTGGTTGAAAGAAAATCTAAATAATGTTCCTGCCCCAGAAAAGGTGGCATCTAAGAGCGGAAAAAAAGTTACTGCCATTGCCTCTAGTTCCAAGAGAAAGAAGTCAGTTGCCCAAGAGAAGAGCGCATCAAAGAGTATTGTTATTAGGGAACCTGTTACAGCAACCTCTCAGTCTAGGGAGCAAGCCGCCCCAAAGGATGTCTCGGGCAAGAAAACCGCGAGGAAGACGAGAGCTAAAAGAAAGAGATCTGCTGCACTACCTTCCCCAACCTTGCTCGAGTCTCCTTCCAGTAACACTCATAGCAAGAAGCACACTACTACTACTTACTCAGAAGCAAGGGTAAGCTTTTCCTCATTTTACCCTTTACACATTGGTCTTATTTGTTTTTCTTTTCATGAGCTTACATGGTTTTTTTGTTTGTGTCAAACTAAACAAAGGAATGAAGGTGCTATCCATCGTCCCCTTACGGTTTCAGTATGCACTTAAGCGCTCGACTTCTTGTATGGTAATGAGACATTTCTCATGTTGTTGCTTCTTTGTTTTGTATTGCAAGAGGATGAGGATTCCTCCACTTCTCTTGAGGATGATGATGTTGGGGCTTCTGTGGAAGAGGTTCCCGTTGTTGTTGATGAAATTATTGTTTCTAAAGCGGCTGCTGTCGAAGCCACTGCCACGGTCGAACCAACTGACAGTGTTACTACTGCAGCCGAGACTGCTAGTGATACTGCTACTGTATTAGATGCATTTGAGGAAGAGGTTATTGCAGCTGAGGTGGCTGCTGAGATGGATGTTGAAGAGCTTGAAGGAGCTGTTACAGCCGGCATTGCTGGCGGTGATGGGCTAGCTCAAGGTGGCTCTTCTAGGAGTAGTGACTATGTGGATTCCACCTTGCTTGACTTGAGCCCTCCCACTAGATGTTAGGAGATCCCGTTGTGCCAATGTGGCTCTTCTAGGAGTAGTGACTATGTGGATTCCACCTTGCTTGACTTGAGCCCTCCCACTAGATGTTAGGAGATCCCGTTGTGCCAATGTTGTGTCTTCCGATTCGGAAAGGACACCCTCAGTTAGTGCCGCACTCTTAACACCCCGGGCAAGTCAAAGCTAATCTGTCGGTGCGTCTTCCATGCATGTGACCCTTGCTACCCATCCTATTGCAGTGGATGCTCTTTTCGGGGCACCAGGTGCTGAAAATATCCAAGGAGATGAAGAGGACGTTGCCACACCAGATCACATTTCTGATATTGATGTGGATCTTGCCACCGAGGGGGTTACTGCCGCTAGTATCATTCCTGCTGTTGAAGTACTTGAAATTGAGCATATAGAATCCGAAGTGGAGGTCATTCCTTCGACTGAGGTTGAGGACAATATCCCAGACATAGAAGGAACTTTCGCTCAAGATTCAAATGACGAACGTCCCATTGGAGGACATGGCTGATGTCCATGACAGCTATGATGCTGTTCTAGGCAGATGTCCAAGATCAAGATGCCTAAGCTGAAATCCCTAAATTAGAGGTGACAAGTCCTACCACAAAAGATGCAAGTCCAACAAAAATAGGTAAACTAATTTCCCGTTAATTTTTATTGTTTTTGCCGCATGTGTTCGATATTGGTTGCATAAAAGATCAATAATTCAACATCTTGGTTATAATACAACAAGTGTTTGAAAAAAAAATAAAACTCATATGTCATGCTTTTGGAAGAGTAATGAGTTTCACATAGTATACTTTTCATGGAAAGTTGATGAATAGAATGACTTATCTCAAAGTGTGTAGGCTTAGCTTTTGTTTGCTTATCATGGTAGAATGATTTGTTGGAGCACTTGGTTAGTGGGAGTTTAGAAGGGGGTAGGTGAGAATCCCTTGAACTTGCTTCCTACCATACACTAGGACTATACACCTCTTTTTCTTTTATTACTCCTTAGCCAAAATTGCGCACTTTATGGACCCGGCAGGAAATAAACCCATCTGCCGAGTTATGGCACCAAGAATTGCGCACTTTAATGGACCAGACAGGAAATAAACCCATCTACCAAGTTGTGGCACCAAAATGAGCCCAAGTACTCCTTCGCTAAAAATAAGCCCAAGTACTCATTAGCTAGAATTGCACACTTTAATGGACCCGGCAGGAAATAAACCCATTTGCCGAGTTGTGGCACCAAGAATTGCGCACTTTAATGGACCCGGCAGGAAATAAACCCATCTACCAAGTTGTGGCACCAAGAATTGTGCACTTTAATGGACCTGGCAGGAAATAAACCCATCTGCTGAGTTATGGCACCAAAACAGGTATGAGTTATGTCGGCACAGCATTAAGGAATACATTTTAATCTTCCTTTCATCTTTTGCTGTTTTCTTGCCTTCACACTTATTGTTTTATTTTTTATTTTTTCTATTGCAGCTGGCAGCGGTAATGAGCTTACTATTAAAGATAAAAGTAATTTTGATGCAGCTGGTGCTACAGAATTTGCTACTGCTGCTATTCAGCCTCCGTTTGCATCCCTCAAGAGACTTGGTGTGCAGATATCTGCTGTCCCTGCTGAGATCTTAGACTTCTTCCACGAATTTGATCAAGTAACTATTAGCCAATATCGCCCACAACACTTTTGGGTATTTGATGGGGGTGAAGTTGATTTTTATGGCTACTCGGTTCCTTGTGATGGAGTTCAATTCTTGGAGGCCATATGGAAGAAGTACGGGAACTTTATCTCACACTTCAAGCTTGGGATTTTTGTTGGAGGAGCCATGTTAACTCTTCTTTGTTGTGTGTTGGCACAAATGAGGAACACCAACCTTGAAGATGTCATCAAGACCAAGATTCTCGAATGGAAGAGTGTTGCGCAAGAGCTCATACAAGAAGGCTTCCTCCTCGAATTCATGCTTGATCACTTGAGAGAGATAGCTCGAGGTATGTTTGGGAGGAGGCTTGTCGTTGAATTGAAGGCCTTGGAAGCTTGGATCGCTGTTGTGAGGAATGCTGTGACAGCCATTGTGCCGGCTCACTGGCACCTAACATCTGCCATGAGGGCTTCTGGTGAGCTGTGTAATGAGTCAGCTCTTTATGGACTACTTGATTGATTCTTGTTTTTACTTCTTCTATCTTTCGTACTCTTTGGGGATGTAATGGCCATGTTTAGGCTTTAACTTCAAACTTAATCTTCCTTTTGTTTACATTCACCAAGTATGATAGACTTTTGATGAAATTCAATGTCCTTTTCATTTCCATACTTGTCTTTTTGGGTATTTTGTTTTACAAAAGGAAAGAAAATGTTTGGACATCAAAAGAGCTATATTTGAATGCTATTCAAGCAGCACATAGTGTTTACAATTCATTTTTTGGCAAAAAACAAGCATAGCAGCAGAAATATTCATGAATATTAGTGCTTGAGCCATTTTCCGTTGATGGGATCTGCTAAAGTAGTTCCATCAGACCTTGGATAGCCTGTAGTAACCGCTGCCATGAACTTCTCAGACTAGGTATGGCCCTTCCCAATTCGGGAAGAATTTGGATGGGGAAGGAAGTCCCTCCTTACAAAATTTGCTGCTTTTAAAATCAGCTGCCCTTCTACAAAAATCCTGACTTTGAGGGTTTTGCTATAAGCATTGGCCATCTTTTGGTAATTACGTTGGCTTTTTAGTCTAGCCAACTTCCTTAATTCATCCAAGCCTTCCAAATCTGCCATTCTTGCTTCAGCGTAAATATTAGCATCCGCCTCTAGGTCACTCCCTTGTAGTACCCGTGGGGTGGGCACAACCAACTCAGTAGGAGAGATAATGTCAATACCATAAACGAGTGAGAAAAGAGTGAAACTTGTTGCTGTCTTTAGCGAACTCCGATAGGCCCACAAAACATCTGCCAGGTGAGAGCTCTAATTACTGCCGTAGTCAAATACCATTTTACTCAGGATTCGCAAGAGCATTTGGTTTGTCGCTTCAGCTTGTCCATTGCCTTGAGGGTAGTAAGGCGTGGAATGTCGATGCTTGACTCGATAATGCTCTAATACCTCTCACACATCCTTGTTTATAAATGGAGTGCCATTGTCGCTAATGAGCTTATAAGGTATACCAAAGCTAGTGATGATATGTTCTCGTATAAAGTTTGCCACAGCAGTACCGGTAGCCTTTCGGAGTGGGATTGCTTCCACCCATTTAGAAAAATACTCGGTGGCTACAAGAATCAAAATATGGCCGCCGGAAGCCGGACCAATAGGACCAATTAGATCTAGCTCCCAAGTGTGGAATGGCCAAGGAGTAGTCATGTTTTGGAGATTGGTTGGGTGGGTGTAATCAAATTGGCTTGAACTTGGCAAGTGTGACATGTCTTCACGAAATCTGCCGTGTCTTTCTTCATGGTTGGCCAATAATAGCCAATTGTGAGTAAATGTTGGTAAAACCTTTTCTTTCCTTGATGTTCCCCACATTCACCCGCATGAGTCCTCCTTCATGATCATTTGGGATTCGGATAGGCTGAGACACCGTAGTGGTTCTCCATGGTAACCTTTCTGGAATAGAGTCCCTCATTTTACAAAGTATCTTGATGCCAATTTTTTGAGGTGATAAACCTCCTTGTGCGATTGTGGTAGAATACCTTCAAGAAAGTACTCTAGGAATGGAATACGCCAATCGGTGGAAGCAAAAGTTGCATAGACTTCTTCATTATCATGTTGAAGTTGACAAGTTGGACATTGACTTTGGAGGTCTTGCCACCTCCCTGCTCATGTTGGGCCAGTAATAACCCAACCTCTGAAGTCTGCGGTAAAGGTTGATTCCTCCTCCTCCTTCACAAGTCCTTTCATTTACTTCTACCAACTTCCTTTTTGCTTCTTGGATGCTAATACAGTGTGCCAAAACTCCTCTTGGCAGTCTGCGATAAAGCTCTTCGGATATCAAGGTGTAATCCTTGATTTCCTTGAAATCTGCTGCAGCCACAGGAGACATGAGCTTGGCTTTTAGTGGCATCCTCCAATCTTTTTCATCAAGAGACGATTCTTCGAATTCTCTTTTTAACAACTCAGTGATAGGCTTCACTTTTTTGTTGATGGTGATATCAATTTTCTGTTCTTCAAAGGCCATTTGAGACTTCAAAGTTGCAAGTGCGTCCGCGTAGCGATTCTCATTTCTTTGGGCATGCTCGATCTCAAAAGTGGCAAATTTTGCTTCCAACTTTTGTGCTAGAGTTCGGTATGGTGCTAAGGAAGGCTCCTTAAGCGAGAATTATCCTCGAGCTTGGCAAACGATCATATTGGAATCTCCAACAACTTTCAAATGCTTGATTCCCATTTCCCATGCTACTGTTAGCCCAGTAAGATAAGCCTCGTACTCCGCGACGTTGTTAGAGTATGGAAAATCAAGCTTAAAAGACTTTGGTACAGCTTCTCCATCATCTCTAAAGAGTACGATTCCAGCCCCACTTGACACAGCAATAGAGGATCCACCGAACCTCAAAGTCCAAGTGGCATCTGCCAAATCTGCCATAAGCACTTCATCAACTTCCCCGGGTACTTCATCAGAAATAAATGAGTTATCTTCCTCTGGAAACTGAGCTAATAAGTCTGCTATGGCTTGGCTCTTAATGGTTGTGGGAGTCTCAGTGATGATCTCGTATTGAGATAACTGCAGCAGCCACTGTGCAAGTCTGCCAGACAGCACAGGGTGTTGCAGCAGACTTCTGATGGGATGAGATTTTGTTATCAGCTGGACTTTGTGAGCTAGAAAATAATGTCGGAGGCGCTGTAAAGCATAGATCGGAGCCAGGCAAGATCTCTCAACCCCCGAGTAACGGGTTTCAGCATCTTTGAGAGCGCGGCTAACATAGTAGATGGGTTGTTCAACCTCATGGTTGTCCTCTTGTGCTATTAAAGCTTCGATTGCTTGATTGTTGGAAGCTAGATAAAGTCGTAAAGGCTTCCCAAATATGGGTGCACAAATAGTAGGTAGCTTTGCCATAATGTTTTGCACCCTTTCAAAAGCTTGTTGGCATTCAAGGGACCAACGAAATGGAACACCTTTCTTCAAGAGTGGTGCGAAGGTTGAAGTTACTGCAGCAAGGCCAGGTATGAACCTCCTTATATAAGATAACTTTCCCAAAAAACTTTTCAGTTCCTTATGAGTAGTTAGTGGCTTCATAGTGGCTATGGCAGAAGCTCGCGTTAGATCAATATCTATGCCACGTTGGTGCACTAGGAAACCCAAGAACTTGCCGGCTGAAACTTCGAATGCGCATTTGAGAGGATTCATTTTGAAGCTAGTAGAGGCGACATCTTTCAAAGACTTTTCTCAAGATAGCAAGGTGATCTTCTCTATTCTTGGATTTGACCACAATATCTTCAATCTCGCGGTGCATCATGTCGTGGAACATAGTTGTCATCGTTCTTTGATACGTGGCCCTGGCGTTTTTAAGACCAAATGGCATGATGGTGTAGTAGAAATTTCCAATAGGTGTGCGGAAGGCGGTCTTTTCAGCATCTTTGAGAGACATGAATATTTGATTATATCCGCTGAAACCATCCATAAAAGAGAACATAGCATGACCCACCACCGAATCGATCAAAAGATCCATGTTGGGCAGCGGAAATTCATCTTTGAGACACGCCTTATTGAGATCTCGAAAATCAACACAACACCGAATCTGGCCATTCTTTTTCTTCACGAATACTATGTTAGATAGCCACCGCGAATGCTGAATCGGCTTAATGAACCCAGCTGACAATAATTTCTTGACCTCTTGTGAGATTTGTGCTTCAACTTCGGGGTGGAAGCTCCTCATTGGCCGTATCATAGGTTTAGCCCCCGGTTCAACATTCAAAGAATGAGCAACCAGTGTGGGGTCTATCATAGGCATCTCATTGTATTGTCAAGCAAAGACGTCTTGATACTCCTTCAATAACGCCACCAATTGTATTCTTTTTAAGGCAGATAAGGATGCACTGATAGAAACTGGTCTTTGGACACTAGGGTCATTGCTCAAATTAATAACTTCAAGTTCTTCTTTGGCAGAAATTTTGAGATCTGCTGCAATAGGTTCCTCTGCCACAACAGACTTCCCTGTTGCATCTGCCAACTCTGAACTAACTTCTTTATCTACTGCATAACATGAGGGCTGTGAAGAGCCCTCCCTTGACTCGGGGCCTTCTTGTTGAGGACAATCAGGCCCCCCGCACCTTCATAATCGATAAACAATGCGCCCATCAGGTAGTTTGACCCGTACGCATTATGGTTGATTTCTGTTGGTGTTGGCCTCCTCTTTGCGTTTCTTCTTTCACTCCAATAGTTCCCTTAAATCCATTTCAGGGTCATCTCTAATGTCTTCCCACCTAGGGAGTGGGGTTCAAACTGGTTTGGAGAGTGACGCTACTCCGGCAGGAGTTATTTCATCATAGAGAGACGCTTCCACAAAATGAGACTCGGATTGGTCAAAAGGAGTGGGGTTTCCTGCAATTCGAATGGGCTTTCCATTCAGCCTGCCCTTTACACATTGGTGATAGGTTGAAGATATGAGTTGGTGCTTGTGCAACCAAGGTTTGCCAAGAAGCACGTGATATGGAACCACGGAGTCTATGACATGGAACCTTGTTAAGGCAATAATCGGCCCAACTTTTAGAACCAGCTGAATATGGCCTTTTGTATACTTAGCACCACCCCCAAAACCCCTAACTTCCATGGGAGCCCCCTGAATTTTCTTCTGAGAGATTTCTGCTACTCGTAGTGTACTTCGAGGAACAAGGTTGATACAAGATCCCATATCTACCAAGGCACGTCTGACTTGGACTTCATTGATTGTGGCAGCAAGATAGAGTGGATGCCGATGATCAGGATATGGAACATCCATATCTTCATCCGTGAAGGTAATAGAATTGGTAGTTTTCAAGAACGCACGACTGGCATGTGCTTCTACTGTGAAGCAGTGTGTTCCAGATTCTGCTGCTATGGACATGATTGCTTTCGTGGCCGCTGTCCGAGCCTCGGATTCAGCCCTAGTTGGTCGAAAAGAGATCGGAACTTTGGATTCCTTTGTAAGGCTTTAATGGCTGTTGGTGTCATGGCTAGATTCGTGGCGGCAGACTCATCCATGTCTATATCGCTTGCATTGCCGTGGATTATTACTGAGATAGTGGCTTTGCCTTTGTGCTTGAGGAATGGATCGATGTGGACTCTTTGCTGAGCTTGTGGGAGCTCCAAGGTTCCATCTTGAATTTTTGCATGGAATCTTTTTCGAAGGCTCCAACAATCTGTTATGGAGTGTTTAACACATCTGTGATAGTGGCAGTATTTTGGGCTTCTCTTCTCTTCTTCGGTTGCATCCTCTCGAACTTCTGGGAGTCTGATTACGCCATCTGCCACCCACCTATTAAGGATGGCGATCATTTCTTCCTTCGTGCATGGTACCGGAGGCGGTGGCTCCACAAATTCTCTCCTTCGCTTGCCGTCTCCAGCAGATACAGTCAGGGCTTGTGGCGGATATTTCTTTTCTCTGGTTTTCTCAATATGTGGCTTGACTGAAAGTGCTGTCTTTCTAGCCTTTTGCAGAAGTTGAGTGAACCTAGTGATGTCAAGGTTCTCAAGGTGAGCGCGAAACTCAGGCGACATGTTGTCAATGCAAATTCCTACAATTTCGCTTTCCTCGTAGTTGGCGTAGCAATCCAAGGACATGTCATGAAAACGATGAATGTACTTCAATAGATCTTCTCCATTTCCTTGCTTGGTACCATGAAGGTTGACAAGAGTGACTTTCTCTTCCGCTTGAAAATACTTTTCGCAAAACATTTCCACCATATCATCCCACGATCTCACAGATCCGGGACGCAATGTGGTGTACCATGTATATGCTCTATCATCAAGGGACTTGGAAAACTCTCGTATGCATAAGTCTCCATCACCAGCATAAGGACCCATAGAATCAATAAACTTGCTAACGTGCACAAGGGCACTTCCCTTGCGACCATCGAAGCGTGAGAATGTCAGAGTGACATACCTATCGGGATAGGGCTGCTTTAACAGCTCAGCGGGGTTGGGAGGCTTCCTTACAAAATGCCTAGGCTCTTTAAGGGTTTTCTCCCTTTCCTGCTACAGCAAGTCTGCCACCTCCGACAAAGTGATGAAAGGCTCCTCTTTGTTGTTATGAGAACTTGGTTCTTAGTGAGGATTCTCATGATGATTTTCGCCATCTTGGTGATCATTCTTTACTTCAGAACTTTTTTCTTTATGTTGTCGAACGGTTTCGGCCAACTCTCTTTAAGTCTGCTGCAAACCCTGTATTAGTTCCAACAGTAAACTTGTCTGCCGTGCTTTAGCATTTGGAGTACTTCGCTCGGGCTGATGCTGCTCTTGCTCATTGTTTTGAGATTCAGCTTGTGATTCCACGGTACGAGCTACTCCTCTTCTAGTCTTGGGAGGCATGATTCCGGGCTGTAGATTTCTTTTTAGGAAGTGCTAAATTCAACTCCCCAGTGGAGTTGCCAAAAATGTGAGGGGGTGTTTTTGTGTTACGCCACGTGCCGCAACGAGATCGGTTGGAACGTGGGCTGAACTTTCAAGGGTATGGGAGTTGAACCCAAAATTCAACCAAGGGCCCAAAAATAGGCCCAAGGGCTAGTGGGGCACCTTCCTTAAAGAAATGAGAGCGAAATCCGCCAAGGCCCAAGTCAAGTGAACAGTAACAGTAACAATAACCAAATGGCCCAAAAATGGGATTTTGTTAATGAAAGCCCAAAATAACAATGGACTAGTGCTTTCACTACTCTATGGAGAATCTGGACTCAAAGTATAACAACTTGAACCCAATATGGCCTCAAAATCATTAAGGCATGAATTCATCACTAATATCTGCTGCAACAAATAGAACTCATAACAATGAACTTGTAGAGACAAAAAAAGAGCTTGACTAAGCGGGAGAGAGTTAATCCTATGAAGCGTGCATGGGGTTAAGGTGAAGGTGTTTAGACTTTTGTGGCGTAAGTCTTAAGGTTGAAGAAGACCAAGAGCTTAATATGGTGTTTACTGCTGTAACCCGAATATCTGTCAAGTAACACTTTTGGAGATGTGGGCTTAAATCATAGTGTCTTAGGCTTGGGTTGGTGTTTAGAGTTGAGAATCAGAGTTTTAAGGTTGAAGGTGACCTTAGAACTCCATACTTGAGGATGTGTACTAGAGAATGCACTTAGAAGAGAATAACCTGATTACTGCTGCAATGAGTTTCAGACTACTTTTACACTCTCGGTGGTATTCTTATCTAGTCCTAGGTAAGTGTTTAGGATGATGAAAATGGTGATGTCTAGACTTGGCTTCAGCTGGTTGTGTTGTGTTAAGCTGAGTTAAGTTGTTCCTTAGGTGGTGTTCAAGGGTCCTACTTATAGAAGGTTTTTTGGTGGGATGGGCTGGTTATGCATGCTCCTTGGCTTTGGTTTCCAAGAAAATAATAGCCCTACCCCCTAGTGAGCATTAGGCCATTATTTTGGTGGAAGCCTAACCTATAAGATTAACTCCTCTCCTCCAAACCAAACTCCCTAAGTCCTATAAAAATGGAGAAGTGAACCTAGCACAGAGCTAGGCTGTAAGGGTCACTTCCTCAGCCTTTATTGGCTGGCTATATCATGATGGTGAAGATAAAATAAGATTTTCTATACTGCCACGGATTACTGCCGTGTCTGGTGGCCAATGGTGACCGGAACCCTTGTCATGATTACTGTTCAGGCGGCCAATCCATAGGTTCAAAACTTCATTAGTCTAAGGAAGATATGCCATCATGATAACCTACTTGTTTCAGTAGGCTTTTATACATTTGGGTTGAGTTAGCTTAAGTATGTGTGCTGTCAGGTTACTGCTGCAGGGCATGCAGCCAATAGCTGTGATTTTCCAACTACATTTCTGGTCCAATCAGTGGGCTTCTTTGTGCTTTCCATGTCTGAAGTGAGTTAAATGAGGGAGACAAGCTCATTCTCCCATTTCTGAAAAGGAGGAGAGAGAAACGTGGGTCCCAAGAAAGAGCCACCATTTGTTTAGCTTTTATTTAAAGCTGTTCTAACTTTGTGGGGCCCTATGGACAGCTGTCTTAGCTGACTAAGGCTGGGTCAAGGCCTTGGGCTTGCTCTTGGGCCTTGGGCTTGCTCTTGGGCCTTGGTTGCTCATTAAAAACTCCCTTTAGGCCCGAAATGGTATATTAGGACTGACAACAGGAGTTTTTGGACTAGGCTTTTAATTGGACATAACCCAAGCCTAAATAATCCATTTAATTCTCAACTTTTGAGGCCCATCTCAGTTGGTCAGTGGACAATAATGGTAATGGGACAAAACTCCAGGCTGTGTTTGCTGGGCTTCCGCAGTAACTTACATTATTTGGGCCTAATTACTCAATGACAGTTAATTTATATTTGGGCTTTTAAAAAATAGCCCTCTACAGTATTTAATGCAGCCATCAAATTCACGTTCGGAAGTGGCAGAGAGAACAGTAGTAGCTTGTACATCAACGAGAATAAGGATAAAAAATATGATCATCCCAATCAAAAGTTTGATTATTCTGCTACCAATTCAATAAATTTCTTATTATTAAGCTAAATTCAAAATGATAATTAAGGCTTCAACTCGTATGCCTTATATATAATTGAATGATTTGACACCTCTAAAATAAATACTATTTAATCAAATTCACGTTCGGAAGTGGCAGAGATAAGAGTAGTAGCTCGTACATCAACGAGAATAAGGATAAAAAATATGATCATCCCAATCCAAAGTTTGATTATTCTGCTACCAATTCAATAAATTTCTTATTATTAAGATAAATTCAAAATGATAATTAAGGCTTCAACTCGTATGCCTTATATATAATTGAATGATTTGACACCTCTAAAATAAATATTATTTAATTTGTCCCTTGATTTATTCTTAAAATAGTTTTTTTTTTTTTCTCAAATAAGTGTTGTCTAAGAATATTGACCTTTTAGAAGCATGAACAATTTTATGTTAAGTCGCTTAAAATTCAAGTAATACCTTTTGGCCAGGGTCACAAGATTTGAAAATAATTTTTATGTGATTGAACTTTTTTTATAAAAGCCATGTTTGCTCGTAAGAATCTCTTAAGTTTGTAGTTAATATGTGACGATAGATTAACTAATTATCACAATTTGTTAGATAAAATAACCCATTTTTGAAAGGTTTTGAAAGAAACTATTGGTAATAAACCAATGATATTGGATTATATGGAGTTCAAATTGTCCTACTAACCATTTAAGAAATGACTGTATATGATAAAACTTATACGCGGTAGGTACTACTCAAAAGTTTTTGCTTCTGGAGACAAAAACTTATAGAAAATAAAATGTCTTTCAAATTATGAAGAGACATTTAATATAAAGCCAATAAAATAAATCGACTCGATTATTAAAATTCAATGACTTCAAATAGAATTAAGTGTATAGATTCAATGCCTATGTAAGGACAAATTCTATATGGTACAACATTCACCTAAACTATGTTATTTTTAAGGAATAATTACACTTTACCCACATGTGGTTTAGGCCATTTTCGTGTTACCTACCTGCGGTTTGAAAAATGTCACTTTACCTACCCGAGGTTGGCTTTGTTATATAGTTGTTACCCACCTCACTCATTTATGTTTAAATAAATAAATAAAAGTTACCAAACATAAAAGAAAATGGATCTAACTTCATCTCAAGCAAAACTTTGTCTCACTATTTTGAAATTATAGATCAAACATGATTTTACCTAAAAATAACTCTCACAATGCTCCAACCATTAATTAATCTTCGAGTGCATGGTGGAAGGAAGATGAAAGAAATGCTTTAATCACCAACTGCTCTCTTTACTCCATTCGGCCATGGTGCCCAACACCCATGGCCGAACTCCTTGTCACCCAAAACACACCCAATTCCTTCACACTTGCAACCTCAATCTAATTTATTAAAATTCATAGTAAACAGTTCCAATTCATTAAGACAATCAAAGTGATTGGGCACAATGAAAAAAAAAAAAAATTCTTCAAGTTTAGGGGTTTTAGCCCTACATTTTTCCCAAAGAATCTCCACCCTATTAAGTTTCACATTAAGGGTTTCTTTCATAAAAACCAAATTAGGGAGGATGGGGAATGTGAGAGAGAGAGAGAGAGAAAAGAAACTAGCATAAGATTAGGATGAGGGTGAGGGTGAGGGTGAGGGATGAGGGGTAGGGTTGAAAGAGAGAGAGAGAGGGTGAGGGTGAGGGCGAGGGATAATGGCTAAAAGGGGTAGGGTTGAAAGAGAGAGAGAGAGGGTGAGGGTGAGGGCGAGGGCTAATGGCTAAAAGAGGAGAAATTATTCAGTCTATCAGGTGAACCACGTCATCTATCCACTATTCTAATAATTAAACGCCACATATGTTAATTTCATGACTCATCAATATTCACACAACTATGATGGAGAGAGAAAGAGAGGGTATTCTGGTCTTTTTCCTTATTTGTTGGTTGTGTGAATATTGATGAGTCATTAAATTAACATATGTAGCGTTTAATTATTGGAAAGGTGGATAGATGACATGGTTCACCTGGTGGACTGAATAAATTCTCCTAAAAGGGGTAGGGTTGAGAGAGAGAGAGAGAGAGAGAGAGAAAGAGAGAGAGAGAGGGAGGGAGGGAGGGAGGTTGTTATTGGTGGTGAAGGTGATGACAACAATTGAAAAAGAGCTATGAAATGGGCTTAACTGCAAGGAGTTGACGGTGGCAAGACAATAGGGGCGAGATGGTGGAAGATCGGGGCTAACATGAAGATGTGAGGGATCTTAGGAAGCCATTCTTGCACATAGCTAGTATGATTGGCTCATCCCAGGTCATTTGTGATAGCTCTATTTCTATCGTGGCCTGCATTTTGATCCTTGATTTGGGTCCTATCCGGTTCGGTTTCACCATAAGCAGTCTTCCTCTGTTATTCTCACTATTTGCTATTTATAGAACCCCACAATAAGATAAGCTAAGCTTTTTGCAATTGTGGGTGTCATATGTTTTTTTGTTTGGACTAAAAAAAAAAGCAACAAAGCTTCAAACTTTATTTCATAGTTTTCTTGGCAACCAATAGAGAACTTAGTATCATTTCTTATTATTATTATTATTTTCTTTTTGAATTTTGGGTCTTTATCCCTTACCCAATCTACAATCATTGAGGATCTCTGATACCAAAATTAGAATGGAAAACCCAAACTGAACTTGGAATAATAAGGTATGGTTGGAAATATATTTGGATAGATGAAAACACTCACATATAAGAAATAAATGATAGATAGCTCACCACCAAAGTAATATGCTAAGGGATACAGATTCACCACCCAAAGGATAATACTAAGGATACAGGGTTGAAAGAGTTCATCACTCAATGGAATCCACCAAAGAGATACAAAATCAAACTTTCCCCTCAAAGGAAGTCCACCCAAGGGATAAGAGTTAAAATAACATTAAAGAAGCATAGAAACTAGAAATGTAATTAAATAGACTCAATGAAACTAGTAAAAATAGTAAATGACTTGTCTGCCTAAGAATACTTAAATATAAAAGCTGTAACATTTCCTAGAAAACTCCAATTAAACGTTGGTTGACTTCTTGGCAAAGCCAAAGGCTAATTTTCTAAAAATACATTCTCTACTTTATTCATTTCTGCCAAATTGCTTCTATAAAAGCTTAGAATAGCCCTCTAAGCATTGGAAAACAAAAATAACATTAAAGACGCATAGAAACTAGAAACGTAATTAAATAGATTCATTGAAACTAGTAAAAATAGTAAATGACTTGTCTGCATAAGAATACTTAAATATAAAAGCGGTAACATTTCTTAGAAAACTCCAATTAAATGTTGGTTGACTTCTTGGCAAACTGATTATTCAATCTTCAGAATTGGAAGGGAAAATTCATTCTAATAATGGGCCTTAATTTCTAGGATAAACCTTTAGTATCTTTGTCCCTGCTTGGGAGCCAATTCTTATCTGCTAGAATAAATTTGTAAACATCATACAGAGATGTCTTGATTTGAGACAAGATAATTCTAATAATTAATTATGTGGAGTTGGAGTTTTGTTACAGAGAGGCAGAAAGCTAGATTAGAATTTTAATTTTGGGGTTGATTTGATTTGGGTGGGGTTAAGAGTGGGTTTAGCCTTTCGTTATCTACCAGACAACATGCGTTTTGAGCTAAAAACGTGGAAAGTGAAGTGTTTGGCCCCACGTTATCTAAACATACATTTTTGAGAACGCGCGATTTGAAACTAAAGCCCAGGTGTTGTGTTTTCAAATAGTCGCTTTTATAAAAAAAAAATTGAGGTTTGCGGAACGCATATTTGAGAGGAACTTCCGCATTTTGTAAAGGGTGATTTACCACAAATACCCTCACCAAAGGGTAAAAATACCCAAGTATAAAGCTGAATTTCTCTAATTTGTCTTCTCTGTGTGCAACAATACGTTTGCCAAAGAGAAACGTCTGCTTCACCTCTGTTGCTGCTGCTTGCTACCGGTTGTCTTCTCGTCGCTTTCACCGTGAATTAACTACAAATCTCTGGAAAGTGTCTCACTTGGTCTTCATCAACATCTTCTGATAAACATATATCAATGATCTGTTTCATATTTTGTTGTGAATGTCTGATTCATTGTGGCTTTCATTAATGGTTTTTTATGGCTTTTATTAAAGGGTTTCTTTTGGGTAGTTTATTTATTAGCTTTTCTATTGATAAGATTGTCTCTGTTTTTAAATTTTATAGATTAGGGTTTGTCATTCAATTGAATTGTGGGTTTTTCATGTTCTTATTGGATTTGAATTAAATTTGAGATTGTAACCATATTATTTCATAGGATGAAAGAGAAGCTATAATAGGTGCTATATTTGATGAGTTTCTTAAGTTGAATCCTCTTTGGACAAAAGAGATTGTTTTTCTCACTGTTTATTTGTTTCTACTTTACAGAGGGTGTCTCTGTTTTTTGTATTTTGTGGAGCCTTAGGATATAGCACTAATATGATTGACATTGAAGTTATCAATTTCCACATTGGTTGTATCTAGCAGTGAAGTTAATTATCATATGTCAATTAGGATATAATATATCTTTTAATATTTTATTGATGATTTTGCTTTTAATAAAGAATCTTATCAATTAATCCATTGATAGTAAATGTTTTTATCTTGTAGTATGTTCTAGTAAAAAAATTCTATAGTTGCAATAAAAGTATAAATATGAAATAATTTATGGATTTTGACAATAGAGGCTGGTTTGGTTTTGGGATGTTGGTCGGGGATAGTGTTACATTCAGTAACTTTTCTGTTTCATCATAGTCTATCCAAAGATGCAGTGTATTCCCACTCATAAGCTCCAAGCTTATATTCTTCCCTTCTTGATCAGAAAAGTAGGTTGCACGAGCTGAATCAACTGATTTCAGGCTGTTCACATCGATTCCTACATGGTTTTTGTATATATCTTGTAAGTCAGGACTCATAGCAGTATCTTGTAAGTAAATTACATGATTTCAGCTATTCCATCTAGATGCAGTTTGGCTTCATGGAAGCCATTGTAGATGAATTGGTCATCTTGACCAAACACAAATGGAATCTTATAGATTAAGTAGAGAATAATAACAAAAGGAAGTGATGTAAACACATTAGCCATTGAGAAAAGTGGGAAAAATGTAATGGTTTTTTTTGTTTTTTCCCTGATTGTAGTCTTATGCTACCTATATTCTCTTATTCCAGACATGGTAAGTATGAACAAGATAAATGGTTATTCCAATCCCTTATTTTCTTAATAAATACAAAAGGACAGAATACTTCACATTTCAAACAGTGAAAACACATACTTCACAAGAAATTTGTTTAGATATATACGACGTAAATTTTTGGTGTTTGTGTAATTGTGTCTATTTTTTTTCTTTCAAGTTTTGTTTGTACCAAATATTTGTTTGGTTGTTTGATAGCAACAAAAATATGTTCCAGTAATAAAAATTCATAGTGCATTTTTTAAATAATTATTTTACATAAATATGAAATAAAATATTGGCTTGGTCTTTTAACATCAGTTGTTCTTGGTTGTTCTTTATGTAGATGAGTAAGCAAAAAGAGACCTTGAATCCCAACCCTAAACCATCACAAAATAACTCAAATTTTAGAACTCTATGGACACCAAAACAGATTACAATCTTTTGTGAAGCTTGTGTGGATGAGGTATTCAAGGGTAATTGACCCATTACCCACTTTAATAAACCAGGTTGGAGGAATATAGAAGCGAATTTTAAGAAGAATACTGGTAAGGAATATCCAAGGATAAAATTTAAGCATAAATGGGATACATTGAAGAAAGATTGGGTAGCTTGGAACAAGTTGAAGGAAAGTGAAACTGGATTGGGATGGGATGCAACCAAAGGAACAATAATTGCAACCGATGAGTGGTGGGAGAGGAAGTTAATGGTATGTTTTATAACCATTGGATGTATGTTTTATTAGTTGACTTAACTATGGTACTTTTTAGATATTAATAAAAGTGTTTAAACTTGTTGGAGGTCCCTGAGGCTGCAAAATTTCGGGAAAAGGGTTTGGATAATGCTGACTTATTAGATATTATGTTTAAGGATATTGCAGCCACTAGAAATTTAGCATGGGCCCCCTCTTCAGGTGTGTTACCTTCTGATTTAGAGACACCTGAGAAGGGGTTAGGTGACGCATCTGGTGATTTATCTTCTTCAGTTGATGATGATGAAGTTGAGACACCTAGCCTTACACAACCAACCCAAGACAAAGGAAAGAAACGAGTATAGATTTCATCCCTATATGGTAAAGGGAAGAAAGGAGGAGCAACAACAATGTTGACACACTAGCTTAGTCGTATTTGTGAGGCTGTGGAGTTAAGGAACTCAGCTAGTTTGATGGAATCGCGTAGTAGCATTTATGATGTCATGGAACGTGTGTGCACCTTGGATGGCGCTGATAAGGGTTCAGATCTTTACTGTATTTTTCATAAACGAGAGAAGAAAGAGATGTTTGTGGTTATGGGAAAACCACATTTGCAGCTTAAGTTTTTGAAAGATGAAACAGAGTTATTAGGGAGGCACTACTTCACCACTTGATTAGCAAGTGAGAAGTTTGTAGGAACAAAAATTCTTTAAGGTTCTTCATAATTTATTGTTTTATCTTTTGAACAATGTGTTTGTTAAGGTGTATGTTAGAACTTGTTGGGATGTTTGAATAATCTATTTAAGCTATTAATTCTGGATTTTTTTTTTTGTGCTTTATTTAATTTTTTTTATTATTATTATTATTGTTTAGGTGTAACCAGATGGATTATGATAATTATGTCAATAATAGTGATGATAATCATGACAATGTTGATGATAATGATGATGAAATAAATGAACTTGTTGTTGCCGGATGTCAAGCAGCTATGAAATATTATATTAACTACATTGAAAAATAGCCTTATAAAAATTCCGAAGAAACTGGTTATAGGTGGTTAATTCATTGTATGACTAGTAAAGGAAAAACATGTTATCAGAATTTTAGAATGAAGCCGTATGTTTTCTTTCAACTGTGTAATGTTTTACAACATATGTATGGACTTCGACATACAAGGCATATTAGACTGGAAGAGTCAGTAGTTATATGTTTGAGGATACTTGGACACGGAACATGTAACAGATCAAGATAGATTCCAACATTCTGGTGAGACTGTACATAGACATTTTCACAAAGTTTTAAAGTGCCTTAATCAAATTGTCAATGGATGTGCTCAAACCTTCTGACTCGACTTTTAGTGTCGTCCCAAGTCATATACAAAATAATCAATTATATTGGTCACATTTTAAGGTACATTTCATTCATTCCATAATATTTTTTAAATTTCATGAGATCATTATTAGGAATATTTACTGAGTGTTTATGATTTGTCTTATATTGTAGGATTGTATTGATGCCATTAACGGTACACATATCAAAGTAGTGATTGGAGATGACAAAAAAATTTCATACTTGGGAAGAAAGGGTGTACCAACTCAAAATGTGATGGCAGCATGTGATTTTGATTTACTTTTTACGTTTGTTATGGTTGGATGGGAAAGTGCGGCACATGATACACGTATTTTCTTAGATGGTATCCGTACGAACTCTGTCAACTTTCCAAAACCACCACCAGGTATATAATAATTTATATCTTAGAAATGAATGGATATTGTTTATGCATATATCTCATTTTTTTTTTTTTTTTGGTATAGGAAAATATTATTTGGTTGATGTTGGATACCCCTTAAGGAACGAATATTTGACACCATATAAAGGGGAGAAATATCATCTTCTAGATTTTCAACGAGCTAGTCGAGGAAATAAGATAGAAGAAAGGTTCAACTATGTTCACTCATCACTTAGAAGTGTGATTGAACGAACTTTTGGAGTGTGGAAGAATAAATGGAGAATTTTGAGACAAATGCCATCTTATGACATTGAGGACCAAAGAAATATTGTAGTTGCTACTTGTGTCTTATATAATTTTATTAGAATACATGACAGGGAAGATGAGGGATTTAAGTGGAATGAATTGGGAAGCAATGCTGATGAAGGAGGTAAGTATAGTAGTAGTCAAGAAAGCATGGAGAATATACATCACGAGGAGATGAAAGTTATTTGTGACAACATAGCTCGGTCCATTTGCAGGTTATAAAAATATTTTTACTATTCCTATTTTTTATGTATTGGTTGGTGTTTTTTTTTATTCCTCTTAAACTTATTAGTTAATATGGATTTTATTGGGTGTGAACAATTTTAATGGATTTTTTTTTTAATCATTTTTAGTATATTATTATTATTATCATTTTTATATTTAGCAACAAAATATTGTTATTATTGTTACAATTTTTAAGCATTTGAAAAATTGCATTATAATTTAACAGTATAGTTAAGTCATTTTTTATCATTGTACTCGAAACAACAGTTTTAGATTAAAATTATCCAAACGCTCAATGAAAGTTATTCGTGACAACATAGCTCAGTCCATTTGCGGGTTATAAAAATATTTGTACTATTCCTATTTTTTATGTATTGGTTGGTGTTTTTTTATTCTTCTTAAACTTATTAGTTAATATGGATTTTATTGGGTGTGAACAATTTTAATGGATTTTTTTTTTAATCACTTTTAGTATATTATTATTATTATTATCATTTTTATATTTAGCAACAAAATATTGTTATTATTGTTACAATTTTTAAGCATTTGAAAAATTGCATTATAACTTAACAGTATAGTCAAGTCATTTTTGATTATTTGTACTCGAAACAGCAGTTTTAGATTAAAATTATCCAAACGCAAACGCTCAATGAAAGTTATTTGTGACAACATAGCTCGGTCCATTTGCGGGTTATAAAAATATTTGTACTATTCCTATTTTTTATGTATTGGTTGGTGTTTTTTTATTCTTCTTAAACTTATTAGTTAATATGGATTTTATTGGGTGTGAACAATTTTAATGGATTTTTTTTTTAATCACTTTTAGTATATTATTATTATTATTATCATTTTTATATTTAGCAACAAAATATTGTTATTATTGTTACAATTTTTAAGCATTTGAAAAATTGCATTATAACTTAACAGTATAGTCAAGTCATTTTTGATTATTTGTACTCGAAACAACAGTTTTAGATTAAAATTATCCAAACGCAAACGCTCAATGAAAGTTATTTGTGACAACATAGCTCGGTCCATTTGCGGGTTATAAAAATATTTGTACTATTCCTATTTTTTATGTATTGGTTGGTGTTTTTTTATTCTTCTTAAACTTATTAGTTAATATGGATTTTATTGGGTGTGAACAATTTTAATGGATTTTTTTTAATCATTTTTAGTATATTATTATTATTATCATTTTTATATTTAGCAAAAAAATATTGTTATTATTGTTACAATTTTTAAGCATTTGAAAAATTGCATTATAACTTAACAGTATAGTCAAGTTATTTTTGATCATTTGTACTCGAAACAACAGTTTTAGATTAAAATTATCCAAACGTAAACGCTCAATGAAAGTTATTCATGACAACATAGCTCGGTCCATTTGCGGGTTATAAAAATATTTGTACTATTCCTATTTTTTATGTATTGGTTGGTGTTTTTTTATTCTTCTTAAACTTATTAGTTAATATGGATTTTATTAGGTGTGAACAATTTTAATGGATTTTTTTTAATCATTTTTAGTATATTATTATTATTATTATTATCATTTTTATATTTAGTAACAAAATATTGTTATTATTATTACAATTTTTAAGCATTTGAAAAATTGCATTATAACTTAACAGTATAGTCAAGTCATTTTTTATCATTTGTACTCGAAACAGCAGTTTTAGATTAAAATTATCCAAACACTCTATTGACAAAAACAATACTTTTTCATTAGTTTTGCCAAACGTTTAATTGTAGTTTTCAAAATCGTGTTTTTAAAATACACTTTTTAAAAACACACTTTTTCAAATAGTTAACCCAAACCCACCCTAATTTTAATTCAAGTGAATTTTTATTTATTTGTTCGGGTTCGGTTATTATTTTGGATTAAGTTGTTTTTAAATGGGTATGTCATGTCATATCCTAGTTGTCAATTAAAAAAAAAAAAAATACGGGGTCAATTAAAAATTATATTAAAATTATGGATGAAATGAATAAAGAAGTAAAGGACACAGTATGTTGCACGCGCCGAGATAGCAGAACACAGATGCACATATGGATTGTCCCCTAGTTGGTGTTGGGAAGAAACAATTGAATTTCCAAGATAACAATCCGAATTCAAAATGGAAGCCTCCTCAGACGAGAGCAGTGTCTGTTTCCAAAACCAAAATAAGAATCCAAATTCACAATCCGAATCCGAATCCGAATCTCAATCTGAGTCTATCGCCAAGGGCCTATCTTCGACACTAACGACTGTGATTAGCGACTTCGATTCTAGAGCTCAGGACACTCTCAAAAGCCAGGACCACCTCTCATCCGCCATCGATCGTCTTACCCGAGGTCTCTGTTTTTACTTTTTTTATCTCTTGGTTTGTCTTTCTTACTTTGTTCAATATGTTTTTTGGATGAGCTAGCTTATGAGCCATTATAGGTAAGTTTGTTATAAAAAAGTAAAAATCAAATAGTGGGTTAGTTTGTTGAAGTGGTACATTGTTGATAGGAAAGAGTGGTAAACATTTGGTTTATCAAGCTCCGGGTATACACCTCAATTCGTACTTGTTTTATAGGACCTGTTTTTTCACAAGTTTTGGATTCTTTTAATTCTAGGATTAATTTCTAGTTTACCCTTTTATGTGGCTTCTTTATTGTGAAAAAAGATGGAAATACTAGGTAAGCATACTATGCTCTACTTGAATTATGCAGTGAGATGGAAATACTAGGTAAGCCAAACTTAGTTGTATAGATGTTTGCAGCTTGGAGAGGTGCTTTGGGGAATTGGAACAAGTATACTTGCATGAGAGCATCCTTCCTTGCTCATGTGCTGCATGTGGAGAGAGGAATGACTTGGTGTTTTAAAGCCTAGTTATACATAGGCAAAGCTAAAGATAGGAATCCTGATGATGCTATCTCTTGGCCTTGTTAATCTCTCTTAGCTCTTCTCAATCCTTTTTGGGTTTTGTTAATATCTTGAACTTATGATTTTGATTGATATTGTTTTGCTTTTATTTATATATTTATTTATTTTCATTTTGTTACTTTTGTTGCTTCTCTTCTTCTAATGAACTACTTAACAAATTTGAAGAGACTGGTAGAGTTCGGCTGGCTGGTAAGCCTGTAAATAATCAATTTGTCTTCAAGATTGCTTATAGTAGTCACTTAGAGAATGAAAATTTCCCAACTCTTTAAGGGTAGAATTCATCTGCAAGAGTATGGACTATAGCATCTTCAGGATACAGTTCATTTGCTCCATATTTGATGTCTTTTATTCTAAGGTTATTCTGGTTATGAAGAGGAAAAATAAATTTTAAATGGGATGTTGATTTTGTGCTCAAAGTAAACATAACTCAATGAATTATTTTGGTCCAGGAAAATATAGTTTTATAGAAGTTTGCTTAAATTGATTTGTTTAAGAATAGTAAATAGATCTTAACATCGAATATTCTCCTCTACCTCTGCCACCTCCATTTAATTTAATATGGTCTTGATTGACTCCTAGTTTAGCTGAATAAAAAAATGAGATACTCCCAAAACCTAAAACTTCAAGGGTCACATTTGAAGGCCAATTAACACAACTAAGCCTGTTTACCGACAAATTAAAACCCATGACCTTTAACTACTTGTAGGCCCAAAGAATATAAAATTCCTAAGATCTGTTTTGTATTACTTAAGATATATAGAGCAAAACCAGCGATATAAAGCCTCAAAGAATAGGCAGTTTAAGATTTGGTTTTAGCTAGCTCAGTTATGTAAGGTCTGAAGAGCATCCCGTCCTAAAATTCATTTTTGACTGATGTGGACAAAACTACGTGATGTTAGGGGTATGGATCCAAATTTTGAAAATTTAGGGGGTAAATAAAAAATACCCCAAACTTTAAGGGTGCAAATTGTAATTTAGTCTAAATTTTTATACTGATGTAGACAAAACTATGTCGTTTTGAGATGAGGTGGCACTTAATGGCCATCTCATTAACAGATATCAATGGAAAGACCTTTTTCCAAACTCGGCCTAAGATTAAGGGTATGGATCCAAATTTTGAAACTTTAACATTAAGGGTGTAAATTGTAATTTTGTCTTTTTCATAAGTAAAGAATTTTATTTGAAAAGGGAAGGTCACATACGAGAGATTTGATTCTATCCCTATCTAAAGAATACAATCACATATACAAAAAATTTGTAAAGTCAAAAAATGACATTGAGAGGATGCTACCCAAGGCAATCATCTAATCATACAAGGACCTCAAAAGAGACTCTTTGATTACAAAATTAGGTTGCTCAGCACCATCAAAAGATCTGTTTCTTACACCAAAGAGTCCATGTAACACATAATGGAATGGCTTGCCAAACTTCAGCAACCCTATGACGATGGAAACGTCCTTTCCAAGAGATCCATCACAGATTTTGGCATCACCTAAACTATCCTAAACAAAAGACTAGTTATATGTTGCAACTGAGCAGTGAAGCAACAGGTGGTCAATAGATTCCCTACTCCTCTGACACATACAACACCTATTATCTATCCATAAGTGCCTTGTACATATATTATCATTTGTCAATATTTAGGTAATGGATGTGTGAAATTCTGAATTGGCTTCGTCTAGATGGATGTGATACTTAGATCCACTTCCTATGCATTGTCTTTTTCTTGTCATATAAGTTGAAATTCTATGTTTTAGATTATTATATTGACATAAAAAATCACATGCTTTGACAGAACTTGATCAATTGTTAGAAGATGCACCCTTGCCATTCATTATGCAGCATGCTGCCAAGATTTCTGGTGTTAGAAAGAGAGTCTCATCATTGAATTCACTGTTAAAATCCATTCAGCGTCGAGTTGATAATATAGACCGAATGCTATCTGCGGGCATGATACACGGTATATATGATTCTCCCTAGACTACCTGTTATGTTTTGTCTTATTTTTTAATAGTCAAAGAATTTCTAGCTCTGTTGATAGCTATTTCTTCATTATGGTGGTATAAATATGCTCAGTGATCACTGATTCACTTTACTGCGTTACAATGCCTTGCTTCTCTGAACATTATATGGAACTTTAGGCAGATTCTCCAGTTCTATACTAGAGTTGTTTAACAATTTTGATCATAATGTGGATCATGGAAGACACTAATATGTAGTGTGCAAGAACAATGAAAATGAACTGGAATTTTTTTATTTTTTTTTATCTGGGTTAATCTTTTAGTGGTGGGTGGAATAGGTTGAAGTGGATTAGATATGAGAAATTCTAGTGATAGCCCTAAAATCAATGGCTTTATATATGAAAGACTGTTTTTAATACCTAAACATTTTTTTAATAGAAGTATGCTAAAATCAAGGCAACATTTTAAAACTCACATCAACTTGTTGTGGTAAAGTTTAAGAATGGAAAATGGTATACTATTCTTTAGTGACAAAAACACAAATCTATATTCCAGTGACTAAGTGCAATTAATATACACTAGATTATAGACAAAAGCAACAACATGACAATGTTACAGTCAGAGACGGAGCCACTTGGGGACCAAAGGGGGCCTTGGCCCCTGTTGGCTCTACAAAATATAGGTTAGAGTAGGTATAAAAATTTAATTGCCCCCACTCACATAATTTTTGAACCCCTACTAACATTATTTTTGGGTCATTTCAACAAAAAAAAATTAACCCAAAACAAAATAATCAAAATTATCTAACAAACCAAATCACAAAATATATATATATATATAACTCAGTAAAAATCATCCCAACAAATCAGCCCAAATCACAACAGCAGCAACAAATAACTGATAAAAAACTTACCCACAAATCAGCCTGCCACTTCTTGATGCAAGCTGCAACAGCTGTGGAAAAAAAAAAAAAAAAAAAAAAACTACACCAGCGCAAGAACGAAGCACAGTTGCATCTTGTGCGAGCTCTGCAAGATCGCCGCAGTTGAGCATAGTTGCAAGCTTGCTGCAGTTTTTCCTTTTTTTTTTTTTTTCTTTCTTTTTTACTGATCTGAAGCTTGCTGCTGCAGTTGACTGTAGGGAAAGTGATTGTTTACTGACACTGTAGTGCCAATATGTGGTTCCAAAATATTACTGTGGGTCTAACATATCTTTCTTTTAACTTTATTTATTTATTTATTTTTTGTTATTATCCATGGTGGAGAATGAAAGTTTACTGTACAAATGAAAGTTCTAAAATATCTCAAACAAGCTCCCCACGTTATTTTTTTTATTTTTTTATTTTTGCTAAAAGCTCCCCACGTTATTAGTATTAATTATTATTATTATTATTATTATCATTACAAAGTTTAGTATAAAGTGTATTAGAAAAAATGATAATCGTAAATCATAATTAAGTCCTTTTTGATAATTTACATTTAAAACAGTAGTTTTATATTGAAATAATCAAAATGCTCAATTCACAAAAATAATATTTTTCATAAATTTTACCAAATGCTTAACTGTGATTTTCAAAATGATGTTTTCAAAAAGTATATTTTAAAATCGTTATTTTTTAATAACTTACTTTTTGAAACAGCTAATCCAAACGGACCCTTAATCAATTAAATTAAATAATTAAGGGTTACAGTGGCTGAGTCGTTGCTTTTATATATTGAAAGGGGAAAAAAATTAAATAGCTAAATAGCTAATCAATTAAATCCAAACCCACTTTTTTAAGAGACTCCTTGCTTTTATACATTGAAAGAGAAATTGCTGAGTCGTTTAGTACGGATTCCATCATAGATGATTTCAGTTTTGTAAAAAACTCATCGACTTTAATTTTCTTCAAAAAATGCATTGTGATGTATTAAGAATAGTTATTTTGTATCTTTTAAGTTGTTAATGTTTTGTTAATACTATATAGATGCTACTTTGGATTTTTATGAAAAAAATTTGATTGATACACCGGCCCCCACTCATGGAAAATCCTGGCTACGTCCCTGGTTACAGTAATAATGGTGTACAGAATATTTGTTCTAACTAAATGCCATTTGGTTATAGTTCATGTTACCTTAAGTCGGGCAAGATACATATTCTTCAATGCTGGCTTGGAAGGGTAGATCATGTGACCTGGTTGGATAATCATGAAAGTATGGTTTACAAATATGTTTATCTCAACTTGGTGAAGTGGGGATTGAGATCAAACAAACTAAGATACCATTGTTTCCAGTTGGTGTATTTAATTAGAATAGTATAATTACAATGGGTCCTTTTAACAAACTTTAAAGTCTAAATCCACTTTATGTATTTGTATGTGATAGACTTATAATTTTTTTTTTTTATAAGTAATAAGAAGTTTATTGAAGATCAATGAAAAATAAATACATATGGATATACAAGATGTACATCCCTGGTTACACCTGAAAAGAGCAAAGATCAAGGAATTCTAGGAGAGTGGTACAGGGAAAATGGCATGAAGCTGACACCCACTCAAATAATGTTCTAAGCACTAGAAGTTTCAGGTCAGCCACATTCTTCTCAATTCCTTCGAAGCTCCGATTATTTCGCTCTCTCCAAAGACACCACATCAAGCAGTGAGGAATACATTTCCAAATCTCAAAATGCTGGTGTCGCCCAAAGCTGCCTTGCCAGCAGGCTAGCAGATCAATGGTCTTCCGTGGCATCACCCAATGAACACCAAACATACCAAAGACCATATCCCACACCTCCTTTGCATAAGGGCAGTGTAATAGCACGTGGTCAGCTGTTTCCCCATTAATTTTACATAAACAACACCAACACACCATAATAATATTCCGACGCTGCAAATTATCTGCAGTTAAAATTTTGCCAAGGGAGGCTACCCAAACGAAGAAACAAACTCTGGATGGAGCTTTAGACTTCCAAATGCTTCTCTAGGGAAAACAACAATCTCCTCTTCTAGTTAGGACACGGTAAAAGGAACTCACTTGAAACCCTTTTTGCGGTTGAGGCAGCCAACAAATGGTATCCACTCCACTACCTTTCACCTTAGTGGAATAGAAGAGGTTCAAGAGCGAAGATATAGAATCTATCTCCCAATCCTACGACTCTCAAATAAAATCCAAATTCCAGTGGGGTGTTGCATTACAAACCTGCATGTGATTTGCAACCAAGGCATCCTTATCGCGAGCTATACGGTAGAGATCGTGATAGGCCTCACGAAGAATAGTTTCCCCACACCAAAGATCATGCCAGAATCGAAGTTGTCAACCCTCTCCGACCTCAAATCTGATATATTTCGAGAATTGATCCCAACCCTTGCTGATATGCTTCCATAGGCTTACCCCATAAGGTGCCCTAGAATGAGCCGTGCACCAGCCCCCCACCTCGGAACAATATTTCATCTCAATCACCCTCCTCCACAAAGCGTCTCTTTCACACCCATATCTCCATAACCATTTTCCCAATAAAGCAGCATTGAACATAGTTAAGTTTCTTACAGCCAAGCCCCCATTCTGAATTGGTTGACAAATTTGATCCCACTTCACCAAGTGGAACTTAAACTCATCCCCCAAGCCACCCCATAAAAAGTCTCTTTGAAGCTTCTCCATACGTTGTGCCACTGAAACAGGAATGGGGAATAAAGACAAGAAGTATGTGGGTAAGTTCGATAGAGTGCTCTTTATCAAAGTGAGGCGACCCCCCTTGGACAAATACATTTTCTTCCATCCAGCCAATCTTCTCTCCATTATTTCCAACACCCCATCCCATATAGTCTTCATATCAACTTGGGTTGAACAAAGATACAAAGGCTTCAAAAAATTAGTGGAAAATGGGAGAATCTCTTTCACCTTAAAAATGGCTCTCCCCCCTCCCCCACCCCTCCCTCCCCTCCCTCCCACCATATACCCTCTTCCTCCACATATCAACCAACCTCTCCTCCACCCGACAGCACCAGTCAACACCCAACATCCAATCTCATATTCACATATCCTTCAATACCGTACCCCACAACCATATCAACTCCCCACACCTAAACCTCCATATACACTTACCTATCCCCCAAACCAACCGATCATCTCTCAACCAGATAGGCCTCCACAAACACACATAGCCTGTCCTAACACCTCTGACTCTCAAGTGGGTGGTGCACTCACAATCAAAAGGGTGCAGCCTGAGGGGAATGGAAATACTTTTATCATTGATTCTAAAACTTTCACATTGGGTTTTGATGGGGGTCGTACGGATCCCTACCACATTATGGAACGTAGGGGACGATTCCGGGGTTCACTGTGGCTTGGTCTGGGAGGACTGCGATGGCTAGTTAACACGTTATTAAAAATACGGTAACCCGGCATGCACTTTGGAAGGTTTCTTTGAATTCTTCAGAGACGGATATAGAGTGCTAGAACTTAGTTGCCTATCTAATCGTGGGGGACGGTATCTTGATATATCGGAATACCATAGCGGAGCCCACCGTGGTAACATCAGACTGCCTGAAGGCCGGCGAGGGGCTGGGTGGTCCTTATTCGAGTTCCAGGTACGTAAATACTTCCTTTGTGAAGTCGTGATCCCAAATCATAGGGAGGAACCGCTGGGCGCGGCGGAGGAGAAGATTCCGGCGATAAGGGACTTGGGGAAACGTAACGTATCCTGGCACCAGAATTGGCAAGACCGTAAATCACGGATGTTTCGAAAAACCGCAGGGATCCAGGCCTTTACTTCCCAAATCTGTTACGAATCCTGTAACGGAGATGAAAGATACTCGGCTAAAAATGGATATGGCCATTAAGGCACCTCGTCCGACCCGCCTTTCTCATTTTGTGTGGAAACCCAAAGCCAAGACTTTACGTATTACCGTTAAATTGGGCTCTCGTAGGATTGTGGAATGGGTTGACATTGGGGCTTCTAATGGGGTTGCTAATGGGCTTAAGTTAGCCTCTGATGTGCAGACCAGTGGGCCCTTAGATTCGGAAGCCCAACAGCCCATAAAGATGACTAACGAGGGGGTAGATGGACTTTTGGACACAAAGAAGCCCTCAGTTAGCCAGTTCTATGTTGGAGAAGCTTCCGGAACCAAAGAGATCAATATGGAGTCAACGATTTGTGACTCAACTGATGACGATGATGATTCCGACTCGGAAAACTCAACGGAGCCTTCGGTCGTGGGTTCCGATGGGGTCTTCAATGATGGACCAGTGGATTCCGGCGAAGTCAAGTGCTGTGAAACCAGCGCTCAGGTGATACCTCCGATGACTGAAGACGAGCAATTGTTCGTGAGTGAAGTTGAAGCTTCGCCGGTGAGGTTGACGGTTGAGGAGGAGATTTCTTTACCGCTGGTTCTGTTCTCCCTAGATACCGATGAAGCGGGGATGTCTGAGGAAGGGGTGGCGAACTTACCTGCGAACTTCATTCTGGAGGAACCATGGAATAGTGACCCCCTGTCTGTTTCTTCTATCTTGGGGGATTTTGGGAATTATACAACGGGGGATAATCAGAGTCCTCTTTCATGCACACCACTTGACAGGATTGAACCTCTGGATTTTGCTGCATTTACACAGGGATATACAGGGGATATTCTTGCGTTGGAGGAAGCAATGTCAATATGGGTTGAACAAAGATACAAAGGCTTCAAAAAATTAGTGGGTATGGATTTGTTGGGTTTTGAGGATGAGTGTATCTCTTTGTTGCGCCGGATTGATGCTGAACGTAAACGTTTGAGACCGACTACTGGCCCTCGTTACCCAAAAGGCTCGGTGAACAAAGGTAAACGAGAATTACGGAGTCTAATTTCCTCAGTTAACTATGAAGGAAGAAAGGAGGCAAAGGCCTCTTGTTAGTTTACTTCTGACTTGGTATGGAAGGGGGTATTATTTTTTTTATGAAGCTAAAAATTCTATCTTGGAATGTTCGAGGATTAAATAATCCTCGAAAGAGAGAAGTTGTGAAAAATCTCCTAAGAGACTGGAAGGTTGATGTTGTTTGCCTTCAGGAAACCAAACTGGCTGCGGCTAATCTGTCGTTGATTAGAAGTATTTGGGGGAATATGTATGTGGGTTGGGAGGTCTTAAACGCTATTAACTCAGCAGGTGGGATTCTTCTGATGTGGGACAAGAGGGCTTTGGAAAAACTTGATTATTTTATCGGTACCTATTCTGTGTCATGCCAGTGGAAAAGTTTGGATGATAACTTTATTTGGTCTGGCTCAAGCATCTATGGCCCGAATTCAGAGAGTGCAAGAAGTGCCTTTTGGGACGAGCTGAATTTGATTAGTAACAGATGGGCTACTCCTTCGTGTCTGTTTGGGGACTTTAATATCATTCGTTACCCTGGTGAACGATTGGGATGTCAAAACTTCAGCCAGGGAATGCTGGACTTTTCTGAATTTATTGATTCTAATCATCTTGTGGATTTGCCTCTGGAAGGTGGGTTGTATACTTGGAGTAATGGAGCGGACCAGCCATCCATGTCCCGTATTGATAGAGTCCTTGTCTCAGTAGATTGGGAGGAACACTTTCCTGATGTATCTCAGAAGCTGCTGCCTCGTCCTCTCTCGGATCATAGTCCTATCTTAGTGGAGGCTGGCGGGATGGCTCGAGGTAAGAGTTCCTTTAAATTTGAGAATATGTGGTTGAAGTCTGAGGGTTTTGTGGAGTTGGTGAAAGGGTGGTGGTCGGGATATTCTTTTGGCGGCCCTTCTAGTCGTGTTTTGGCTAGGAAGCTGAAAGCTCTTAAAGGGGATTTAAAATCCTGGAACAAAAATACTTTCGGGGATGTGGGTCTCAAGAAAAATCAGGCAATGGTTGATATCCTGAGATTGGATGAGAAAGAGTTCCAGGGTGTCTTAACTCATGCAGAACGCCTTCTTAGGGAGGAGGTTGAAACTTGAGGTGGATCGCCTAGCTCATCTGGCAGAGGTGTCATGGCGTCAAAAGTCCCGGGTTCTTTGCTTGAAAGAGGGGGACAATAACACCAAATTTTTCCACAAGATGGCTAACTCCCATAGAAGGCGCAATCAGATTAAGTCCATTGAGGTTGATGGTACTCAGTTTGAAGAAGAATCTGAGATTAGAAATCAGGTAGTTCAGTTCTACAAGTCACTCTACCATGAACATGAGGAGTGGCGTCCTGATGTGGATGGGCTTTCCTTTACTTCTATTGGAGAGGAAGCTAAGGATAGATTGGAGAGAAGATTCGATAAGGAGGAGGTAGTTCAGGTCTTGAAGGATCTTGAAGGAGATAAGGCCCCTGGTCCGGATGGATTTACTATGGCATTTTTTCAAAAATGCTGGCCAGTTCTTCAGGATGATATAATGGGTTTTTTCGAGGAAGTCTACGATCAAGGTCAGTTTGAGAGCTCCCTGAATGCCACTTTCCTTGCTCTTATCCCTAAGAAGAATGATGCTAGGAACATTAAGGACTTTAGACCTATCAGCTTGATGGAAGTGTTTATAAGCTGCTTTCTAAGGTGCTGGCCAATAGACTCAAGGAGGTGCTTGATGACCTTATTTCTGAGTCCCAAAATGCTTTTGTGGGGGGTCGCCAAATGTTGGATTCTGTCCTCATTGCCAATGAATGTTTGGATAGCCGCCTAAAGCGGAGACAGCCAGGAGTCATTTGTAAGCTCGACATTGAGAAGGCCTATGATCATGTGAATTGGAATTGCCTAATTCACCTTATGGATACTATGGGTTTTGGGACCAAATGGCAATGTTGGATTCGAGCTTGCATTTCCACGGTTCGGTACTCTGTTCTTATTAATGGGTCTCCTGCAGGTTTCTTTGGTAGCTCAAGAGGGTTGAGGCAAGGAGATCCTCTTTCCCCTCTTCTCTTTTTGTTGGTTATGGAGATTTTGAGTAAGATTCTCAAAAAAGTGGAGGATAGTGGTTTAATTCGAGGTTTTCAAGCGAGTCGTAGTGGTGTGCCTGGGTTGAGTATTTCCCATATTCTGTTCGCAGATGATACTATGATTATGTGTGATGCGGATCCAGTGCAATTGATGTACCTCAGATTGGCTATGACTTGCTTTGAAGCCTCTACAGGTCTCAGGGTCAACTTGGGTAAGAGTGAGATAGTTCCTGTGGGGGATGTTGTGAATTTGCGGGTCCTCGCTGATATTCTTTGTTGTCGCATAGGCTCCCTCCCTATGAACTATCTCGGCATGCCTTTGGGTTCTACATTCAAATCCACTTTGATTTGGAATCCTATTATTGAGAAGATGGAACGTCGGCTGGCTGGGTGGAAGAGATTATATCTTTCTACAGGTGGTCGACTCACTCTTCTTAAGAGTACGCTTTCTAGCCTCCCTACCTTTTATCTTTCTCTTTTCACTATTCCTTGTAGTATTGCGAAGAGAATTGAGCAAATTCAGCGGAAGTTTCTTTGGGGTGGGTCGGATGACACTTTTAAGCATTGTTTGGTAAAATGGGATACTGTTTGTTCCCCTGTTTCCAAGGGAGGGTTAGGTGTTCGTAAGCTGGTGCCGTTTAATCGTGCCTTACTAGACAAATGGTTGTGGAGATTTGGAGTTGAGGACAACCGGCTTTGGAAACGTGTGCTGGTTGAGCGTCATGGGGCTGGTTGTGGGGATTGGAGTACGGGCTGGACTCGTGATTCTCATGGATGTGGGTTATGGAAGGGCATCATGCTTGGCTGGAACGATTTCTCTGCTCAAGTGAAATTTAAGGTGGGTAGGGGAAATAGAGTTCGGTTGTGGCATGATAGATGGTGTGGTGATGTTCCTTTGAAGGAATCTTTTCCGGCTCTCTATGCTTGTGCCTCTAATAAGTCAGCCACTATAAGTGAGGTTCTGGTCCGCGAGAATGGTCGGGTAGATTGGCAGGTGACCTTTCTGCGTAATTTTAATGATTGGGAGCTTGATAATGTTGCTTCATTCTTGGGTTTGCTTCAAAATCATTGTCCTTCAAGGGTGGTGGAGGATGGTCTTTGGTGGAGCCTAAAGAATAGCGGCATATTTGACGTTCGTTCCCGGTACTCATCCTTTAGGGAATCTCCTTCTTTAATCTTTCCTTGGAAATGTATATGGCGTACTAAAGCTCCTCGGAGGGCCTGCTTCTTTGTCTGGACAGCGGCTTGGCAGAAAATCCTAACTTGTGAGAATCTTCGCAAGAGAGGGTACTCTATAACCAGCTGGTGCTGTATGTGTTGTTGCAATGGGGAGACTGTTGAGCATCTCCTTCTCCATTGCCATGTTGCTGGTGCTCTGTGGAATTGGATCTTTCAGGCCTTTGGGATTTCTTGGGTTATGTCTGGGACGGTGGCTGATCTTCTCCATAGCTGGTGGAATGGTTTAGGTCGGCATTCCTCGGACATTTGGAATTTTGCTCCAGCTTGCTTGATGTGGACGATTTGGAAGGAGCGCAACCAACGAACTTTTGAGGATGTTTCTAAAACGGATAACCAAATCTTAGAGGGCTTTATACAAACCCTCTTCGATTGGTCCAAAACTTGGGGATTTTCTAGTTGCATTTCTATTCCTGATTTTATTTCTTCTTTGTATCTGCTTTCTCATGATGTATATTTTTGATGTGCTAGTGTTCATGCTTTATGCACACTACACTCTTTTGCAATAAAATTTCTAATCTTACCTATCAAAAAAAAAATATAGTCTTCACCTTAAACTTGGCACCCAAAGGAAGCCCCAAATATTTTAGGGGAAGACTAGTATTGCGACACTCCAAAATAGCCGCCAAATCCTCAATGTGAGGAACATCATCCACAGGAACCATCTCAGACTTGTCTAGGTTCACTTTGAGACCGGAGATAGCTTCAAACCAAGTTAGAAGGTATCTCAAATTAAGAATCTGATTTGGTTCAGCAGCACAAAAGATCAGTGTGTCATCAGCAAAGAGAAGATGTGATACTTGAAGAGTGCTCGACTCCTTTGTGCCCACAGTAAAACCCGAGAGAAGACTTCCACTAATCGCCTTATCCATCATTCTACTCATGGCCTCCATAATAAGAACAAAAAGTAAGGGAGACAAAGGATCACCTTGGTGCACCCCTCTAGAGCTTCCAAAAAAACCACAAGAGCTCCCATTGACCAATACAGAAAATCTAACAGTAGAGATGCAAAAGTAAATCTAGTTTCTCCATTTATTTGAAAAGCCACACCTTCGAAGCACATAGAGTAAAAAACCCCAATTCACATGGTCATAAGCCTTCTCCAGATCAAGTTTGCAAAGAATACTTGGGATATCGGACTTCAGTCTACTGTCAAGACATTCATTGGCAATAAGCACGGAATCCAGAATTTGACGACCCTTCACAAAAGCATTCTGGGAATCCGAGATGACCTTCCCTAAGACCAGTCTCATACGATTAGCCAAGACCTTGGCAATAATTTTGTACACACTACCCACGAGGCTAATGGGCCTTGTAATCTTTGATTTCCATGGCATCATGTTTCTTTGGAATCAAAGCGATGAATGTGGCATTCAGACTCTTCTCGAATTGGCCATGCATATGAAATTCATGGAAGACAGCCATAATATCAGCCTTGAGTATATTCCAGCAATGCTGGAAGAAAGACAAAGGAAATCCATCAGGGCCCGGAGCCTTCTCCCCGTTAAAACCTTTCACCACATTTGTAACCTCTTCCTCATCAAAAGGTTTTTCTAACCCAGCAGCATCTTCCACATCTAAAGAATCAAAGTGAAGCCCATCTAGGAAGGGCCTGTGTGATTCGGTCTCCTGGAATAACTTTGTGTAAAAGTCCACTATATGGTCTTGGATGATAGCTTGGTCCGAAGTCGATTCATTGTCAACATAGAGAGAGCCAATCCTATTAGCACGCCGATGAGAATTAGCCATATGGTGAAAGAACTTAGAATTCTTATCGCCCTCCTTCAACCAAAGGACTCTAGATTTCTGTCGCCAGCTTATTTCGTCCAACAAAGTGTTCTGCTCAAGATCAGTGCGAAGCTGGTCCAATTTAATTTTTTCAGCATCTGTCCATGGACGGTGTTCAGCAATAGAATCCAAATCATGTAACTCTTGTAACAATCTAAGCTTCTTAATCATTACATTGCCAAATTCCTCTTCGTTCCACTTTTTCAGATCAGTCTTAAGAGCCCGTAACTTCTTTGCTAAAATGAAACTTGGAGTACCAAAGAATTGATAAGAACCCCACCACCTCTCCATATTATCCATGAAATCCTCAGCTTTCATCCACATATTCTCAAAGCGAAAAGGTCGGCGACCCTGAGTAATATGCCCACAAGTCAACATAATTGGAAAATGATCAGATAAGAGCCTGCACAGCCTCTTCTGCTCTATCTTGGAATAATGTCCCTCCCACTTAGTAGTGAAAAGGAAACGATCAATCCGAGACATGGAAGTATTTGCCCTGTTATTTGACCAAGAAAAAGCACCCCCTTTCCAAGGGCATATCAACCAATCCATGCAATGAAATAAAATCAGAAAAATCAAACATTGCAGAAGAATAACCTGTATCCCCCAATCTCTCTGAGGGAAACTGAATCACATTGAAATCCCCACCTACGCACCAAGGCAAATCTCACCAGTGATTGATTCCCGACAGCTCATCCCACATAAGTCTTCTTTCATTATCTGCATTCGGGCCATACACCCCCGAAAATGCCCACTCTTGTTGATCTGTCACATTGCGGAACTTGCAAGACACAGAGAAGTGGCCTACTGCCTCATCCAGCTTCTCCACAACCCTTCTATCCCACGTAAGGAGAATACCTCCTGAGACACCCACAGAACCAAGGAACAACCAGTCCACCTGGTGACAACTCCATAAGCTTTTGACAATTGGACGGGTTATCAGCTCCAGTTTTGTTTCTTGTAGACAAACAATGTCCGCTTTCCAAACCTTAAGAAGATTTCGAATGCGGAGTCTCTTCTCTTGCTCATGTAACCCCCTCACATTCCATGTCAATATATTTAAATTCATCGGGTCAACAACTTGGCCCCGTCCCTAGTAGTACCAGCAGCTTTGATAACTCGAGAATCATAGTTGATGGAACTGATTAAGCCCTTTAATTCCCTGCTGCCCTTGTTTCCCTTTTTCCTTGCACTTCGATTATCACAAGTAGGCTGTTTATGTTGATTTCTACGAGCTTCAATAGAGACCAATAACGCAATGACATCCTCCTCATAGCCTTCAAATGATGTACCTACCAATTCCCCAAAAGCCTTTAGATTCTCGTCCACCCACTGAGAATACCCATTCGTCGACCCATGGCCCTCTATCTTGTGCACCTCATCAGCTTGTGGCAAGGCTACGGCTAAAGGGCTTACTGATAATGGCTCCATCTCTCCCTCTTGTGGCAAGCAGTGAGCCCTCATGGACCCCACATCATCATCATCCTGGTGTGCAGAATTCGTAATGGATAAGATTCCATCTTCATCATGGATCCCCCCCAGCATATAACTCCCCAGAATCGTACCAATCGAGAAGGCTTAGGATGTCATCATCAGTGTCCTGATGTTCCAGCGCATTTGGTGCAGTCGGTGGAACAAGTTCCATCGGTAGACGGAGGCGCTGTCCATCCCGGAGCTCTATATACCACTCCGATGACGTACCCCAAGCATGAGCCACATTCCCAAGATTACCCCCTTCAAAATCACCGAACCTGACGGAGAAAGTATCCTCCTCCGATGATCGAGTGCTCTCGGCCTCCACCAAATCAAGTGCACCTTTAATAGGGGTCATCGAAGGAGAGAGAACATGTGGGTTCTTTGCCGGCGCCGTCGAGACAGTCGGTGGCGGAACCTCCCTCGCGATCGGTGTTGGCTTCAACGGCGCAACCTCGATCGCACTTTTTGCGTTGTGGAGCTCACAGGTTCCATAACTTTCTCCTAGCTCAAAGGAATTGTGGGTCTTTTGTGAAAATGGGTAACGATTGAATATGGGTTTTGGGTGCCTGTCGGGTTGTGTTTTGGGAGGCCCATTAGTGAGGTTTTGAGTTTCACTTGTGGGTTGAGGCCCACGCGGTTGCCAAATTTGCTTGGGCTTATTGGGCTTCGGTGGTTGGATTTGTGGGGCACGTGGCTTCTCTTGGTTTAATTCTGGATCTGTTTCAGCAAGTCCAGCCCATGTTGCATGCCATTGACCATTAGGCCCGCACGTGAGTCTTATTTTCAAATTTAAAAATAGATCATTTCCCACATTAATAGCATCCGAAATTTTAGCACCAAATCCCTGTGATTGTTCCTTGCCAGCTTCCTTGCGTGTATCACGCTCCTGCCGTTTCCACATATCATTATTTTCCCCACATGGAAATAATACTTGACTCCAATTATGACGGCCGCCATTGTCAATGCTCCGATTAACATTCTCCATCCGTCTCTCTCCCTAGCTACGGACCTTTTCCGGCACGGTTCATGGCATTTTTATCCAGCCCCATCTTAGGTTTGATGACATTACTCCGATTGGGCTGTTGCTCTGAGTCCAGCAATATACGTAGCTCTGCCCCAAATCCCCTCCAGCCACCTTGGTCTCTGCCTTCAGGAATAACCAATCTTCCTTTAAGTCCTCCTTTGCCATACACTACCACTTCCAAGTATCTTCCATTGTCGTTGCCATGGCGTGTAATAACAAAACCTTGCTCACTTTCTCAGTACGTGCGGATGAAAGATGGATCTTCTGCTCTCATTACATTTTCATCCACACATTTGGCTAACCACCTAGCCCCATCCCGCCCCAATAGAATTGAGACAGTATGGCGTTTGCCACGTTCAGTGATTTTGATTTGAAACGACCCTCCACCTTCCAATGCAATATCAAACTGTTTTGATTCAATACGAAAAGATCTACGGTGTCCCATTGGTATAAGATTAACGATGAAAAACTACCACCTACTAAACCATAATGAACCTCCTAATCTGCCGCTAACGGCGATGGAAGTCCGGCTAGTTGGCTGGT